>OY744524.1:110579596-110609596 GCA_963556195.1 Sepiola atlantica | reverse complement strand
GATAGCTTTTAGGTGGATCATATTAAGTTCTTATTATATACTTTGCACGTTTTCTGTAGAAAATGTTATGAAGAGATTGCATTAGCGGGAACAGCTCTTTAGCACTTGAGGTAAATTTTACGTGTGAGTTTTCTGCTTTTATATCGTTCTTTAAGCTTGATGTACAATCCCTTTGCGATCTCAATTGGTAAAGTTATTCATTATATTAATTTCTTTTGACTCTTCGATTCGTTAGATGCAAATGACCAGACAAATTCTGATTCTTGAAACAAGTTGTACAATGAATATGGAAACATCAAATCGGAAATACTTGAATACTCCTGATGTGTTTTGTTATATTTATGCTGAATTAACTCTAGTAGAAAACAGAATGAAAATTGACGATTTAGTAAAATCACTTGATATTACATAGTTTGAAGGACAATATGTGGGCACATCACATAGCATACAAACAGTGATTGAGACAGTAGAATTAATGTGGACAGAAAGGTTTAACATTTCGCGTGCAAATACTTTGAAGGCAGCAGGAAAGCATTTATAACGAGTATTACTTTTGGCGTGTGTAAATTAGAAAGGCCTATACCGTACGAATAGAAAGAACATACTGTATCCAGATGCACTAGTTGCTAGAATGTCAATGCCACATAGAAACGACTTGTCCTCGAGCATGTTCACAACTTTGCCTCGCGTCCTCATAGAAACTATGGAGCCGGATTATCACAGAAATTCAATTTAGAAAACTGCTGATTTTAATTTTGATGAATATATAAGCTCTTAAACGCATGAGTTATTCAATAAGGAGGAACTAAGCGATTTGATAAGCGACTTTAATGTTTCAAAGGAATTACCAAAGGTTCTGGCATCAAGGCTGACAGAGAAAAAACGTATTCCAGAAGCATGACTCAATGACTTTATATCGGAACCGAGACCAAAGTGTATCAGCATTTTCTACTGAGGATGACCACTTAGTTTACTGTAATGATATTGAAAATCGTCTCATACAAATGGGTGTTTCAGAATACCAAACTGAAGAATGGCGTCTTTTTATTGAAAGCTCTTAATAGAATTTAAGACGTTTTCTTTTACATAAATAAATATTTGTGTATTCCTATTGGAAATTCTAAATCAATGAAGACAGAATACAACAATTGGAAACAAGTTTTCGATCAATTGCATGGATTGGTTATTCATATAGATTTAAAAATGGTGAAGTATGTATTGGAACAGCAGTTTGCTTATACTAAGTATTCCCTTCTCTTTGTGCTTGTTGGGCAGCAAGGACAAAGTGCAAGATGTGCCTGTGGGAGAAACTTCGGAGATTGCTGATCGTAATTAATTCACTTGCGAAAATAAATAAAATAAACTTACTGCCTCTTTATATCAAATTGTGACTAATAAAACCAATCTTCAAGGCACTAGATAAACTTTGAAATTGTTTTCACCATTTATGCAAAACCTTTCCAGGTTAAAGCAGTAAACAGCTTAAAGCTGCGATATTTGATGGGGCATAAATTTAGAGTTTGATTAAAGACCTAATATACGTTAATTCAATGACTGATATCGACTCTTCTGCTTGGAAACCATTTGTGAAATTGACTCAAGAACCACCAAGCTGACAACTATGAGGATGCAGGAAGATAAGTAAACAGATAAACTAAATTATGACAATCAGTTTTCCTATGAAATTGTTTTCTTTATTTTAAATTCTTTACTGCTCACAAGTTTGATTTTCTTTGACAGAAAATATTTTGTATTTCTGCCTTTGAAACTCACGTTTGAAAACTATTCTTCTTCAAAAACATAATCTTGATGAATAATCTATGATAAATTATGATCAAGGGTATGAAATAATACCACTAGATAAAAGGAACTACGATGTAATTTGAGGACTATACATTGATACAGTAAAAAATTTAATGAAAATACATTACAAAATTAAAGAATTCTATTTCCAGTAAACTAAAAATCTGATTTGATGAGCAAAACTTGACTGTGTCTTTGGTTTCAGCGAATTCAAATTATGCAAAATAACTTATTAACTTCCCGATAGCCAAATATGTGTTCACCATTATTATATATGCATGTACGTATTTATTACGTATGTATTATAATTTTTATTATTTTCATTAGTTGAGTTGGATACATAAAATTGGTTGAAATCGGCATCCAACCAGCGTACATGTCTCGTACAAATTCAGCACTTTAAACACCAGCAATGAGACGCGCAGACGAGTATTCATCGTTCAAAAGTCACACTGTTGGATAATGCCCCTATGGGAATGGAGGTATCTGTTGGAAATCGTTGGTTTTACTTGCGCGAATTAGCGCAGGGTGGACCCGGCAGTCGAGTGCAGAATAGGGTCTGTTCTCACAGTCGGAAATCACGGACGTGACAAGGTTACCGCGTGACGAGACCTCGGATCAGGGGGGAATGTGCACCTGCGAGAGGTTCGCTGACGTCACGGGCCATTGCGTGGAAAACACATGGATCCGTGACGTCACTCGTTCTTGGGGAGAAGCGAGTTTTAGAAGTCTAGATTTTGGAGGCGAACCTATGAGACGTGATTTTTAGCATGTAGTCTACAACCGATTAAGGGAAAATACAAGCGAAAGATCTCTTCCCCCCTTCCACGAATGGTTAAGACTTATTTGATAAGTAACTACGATAACGTAGTAATCTGCTTTCTCTCTCTCTCTCTCGACGTTAGTGAATATCTCCCAGCTGATTAAATAACTAACGCTTGTAATAAAAAGAATTACATTTAAAAAGATTGTTTGTCTTCCGAGCCGGTCATGGAGCTTTTATTGCAGCGGCGTGGTTCGCGGCAGAAGAAGGTGGAAGGAGTTTAACCACTAGACGACATCGAGACGGCGACCCTCTACGCGGCGAAGGATAAATTTGGAGGTATGCAAACTATATGATTTTTAGAATGACGAGTCCTAAATGTGAACTGCCAGGGTCCTTTCAGGGACAAATGTACGAAACGCGTACTGCCGCGATTCAAGCAGGAGTGGGGCTATGAAACAACACTAGTCTGGGAAAAGTAGATGAGTCATTTTCTCGGAAATCCAGAAAATATAGTAGCCGTAATTAGAAGGCTTTCAGGATGTTCAAGATGCAAGGAAATATTTTATACGGCTGGCTCATATATATATATAGTAGTATGTTTTCGAAAGGCTATGGGCAATGCAAATTCCGGGCAAGATGCAAGTTGTAAGGAACAAAAACAATAAATCGAATACGAAATATGACTTACTATTTATTTTTCCTAAAATCTTACATAACAGCAAGAGTGTTTTTAGCTGTTTGTGTGATGTCCGGGTGATTAAAAATTACTATTTAATATTTCGGGAAAAGAGAATCCTACAAAACAAAATGGCTGAAAGGGAAGTCTCTTTTCCCGAAATATTAAATAGTGATTTTTAATCACCCGGACATCACACAAACAGCTAAAAACACTCTTGCTGTTATGTTATTTTAGGAAAAATATATTGTAAGTCATATTTCGTATTCGATTCATTGTTTTTGTTCCTTACAACTTGCATCTTGCCCGGAATTTGCATTGCGCATAGCCTTTCAAATACTTACTACTACTATAACCAGCAATGCTTCAAGCAAACTACCATTCTTTACTATATATATATATATATATATATATATATATATATATATATATATATATATATATATAAGTAAATTTCGCGTACAACAAACTCGTAGAATACATTTTAGACGAAACATTTTTTTAATCAACTAAATGAGCGGGTAGAAAAAAAGAGAAAATTGCTAAACTTTTCCTTAAAGCCTTATCGCCTGACCCTCTAAGAGGAAACGTCAGAATGATAAAGTAAACACTAGAAAATCGAAGGAGATATGAGGGGAAAAAATTGTTTCAGTTGGAGAAAACGATTGCGAGAGGAAAAAAAAAGAGAAAAAAAGTAACACTCAACGTTATGGCGGCTTTGAATCATTAAAGATCTCCAACTGACGTTTCAAAATATTTTGTCTACACAGGCTAGGTCGAAAATTGTTAATAACTAACGCCTTAATAATATTGAGATGGTAGTTCGACCTGCTACTGTGTAAAACAGAAAACCACCCATCGGAATAGTTGTCAGAACAACTATTTGTACTAACGAGGTGATTACCGATGGCTGATTCATGTGCCTGGAAGTTCCCGGATGATCTCGAAACCTTGTGTAAGCGAATATCACGTGGTATGTGTTGGGATATTCTAAATTCTAAGCTTTGGGATGTCTTGCCAACGTAGTCAGCTCCACACTGACACATGAATTTATATATATATATATATATGTGTGTGTGTTACCATATATATATATATATATATATATATATATATATATATATATATATATATACATATGTTAATATACATATATATTTATACATATAAATATATATATATACACGTATGTTTATATTAATACGTATGTTTATATATATAAATATGTTTACATATATATATTTAAATATGCTTATATATATACAGAGAGAGAAAGAAAAGATTGGTGTAAATATATATACATGTGTAAATATATATATATATATATATATATATATATATATATATATATATATATTTAAATATGCTTATATATACAGAGAGAGAAAGAAAAGATTGGTGTAAATATATATATATATATATATATATATTTAAATATGGTTACATATAAATATGTTTACATATACATATGCTTTTATATATATATATATATACATATATATATATTTATATATATATATATATATATATATATATATATATATATATACACCGAGAAAGAAACAACTGATGTAAACACATATATTTATAGGAATACATACACAATGGTGTTTGTTTTTGCATCATTAAAGCCATACAATTTTCCGAAGTAGATATACGACAACAGCTTGAAACATCTATGAAAAACAAAGTAAAGAGAAAGAAAATATTTCTTCCTTGGAATAAAGTCTGAAACGACGGAATGATGAGAAATTTGGAAGAAATTCCAAGCATTAGTGCGGGTGCGGAACTTGCTTCCAAACAGATTTGAATGGAGTATACGAAATTAATAAATAAATAAATAAATAAATAGAAATAAACTAATACAATCCCCTGCGATTGCCTGCAGCGTCTTAGATTAATTATCTAAAATTCTTCATTTCAAACGGCGATTTAAAACGTGTACGACACCACAAACGTAGGGTGTTGGGAAAATACAAGGCAAACAAAAATTATGATTTTGGTGGATGATAAGTTCGGAAAACATTAACAATTGTCTTCAGCTTTAAACACAATTAAAAAGAAAATTATTCGTTACAAAGCATACAATTCAAACGTTACAAAGCATATTATGAGTTAGAATTTTATAGATGAAGATTGATAATTTCTATTATATCGATTATTCAGACTCATTTTCACATTCCTGATGGTATTCTTACAACGTTACGACGAATGTAATATCCCACTGTCTTTAGGTGAGTCTTGCCGCACTCTAAAGCTTCATGTCGCACTCGAGAATCCGTAAAGAATGTCGAAAGTAACACACTATTTAATTCGCGAGAATCGTTTTGTTTTGGTTCCGTCAATCATCCTTCAGTTTATTGCTAAGGATTAGACATTCCACCTCCCGAAGACTTTCTATGTTCAATCATTATTACTTACATTTATCTGTTTGCTCACGGATCAATGCGGTTTATTTTAGTACGAATTTGTGTTTACAGGTATTGACTTTTACTGTTTTCTTTTTAGCAGATGTTACATGCGAACGTGATCACGTACAAAATTCTATAGGAGTATGCCAAACAGTGAAGAATTCGTAAATGTTAATTACTATGATATATACTTTAAAATTGTGTGACTAGTTTCGGAATTAATGTTATTAATAGTAGGATGACTTGTTTTAATGTAAATGACGTCAGGAATTTCCTCATCATTTCATGTTGGTTCAGTGGTGTATATTTTGGTATATTAACAAAATGTATAATATTGAGAAGAGCTCAGTAATGTTAATATAAGTGTTGGCAAATTAAGTATCGGAGCGATTTATGGTAAATCTACGAGAAAATGTGTTTGTTGTTTTATGTTTTAGTCTACTTTATGTAACACTTATTTTTTAAATCATTGTTAGATGTAGATTTTCCACAAAAGGTATTAACACTAATATATAACATTGGTTAACATGCCTTATCTTGACGGGAAAATATTTAATATCATTACTAAACTATTCATCTATATACTGTTAATAATATTCCTATTTTAGCAGACAATACCGATGCCACTACACTTTTCTTTCAAAATAACAATGTACTATATTTCACTTTCGAACAACACCTTAATAACATAATTATGTGTTGGATGAACTCATTGACTCTAACAACGATACATCAATCAGTACTCTTTAAAAAAAAAACTAGCAGTATGTACTCGTGTACTCTAAATTACGAAAACGGAATGTGCGTATCTATATGAAATCGCAATTCTAAAGAATTTACGAAACCTCGCAAAACTAATATTTTCAACCTGAAAACATTTTTTACGAATTTAAAAAAATTCATTAATTCCGTAATTATATTTTTCACAAACAAATTTAATCATTAACTAGACACTTAGAAAATATTTATTTGATATTAACTGTAATAATAAAAAAAAGGATTTATTATACAAAATTAAAACATACATCCTTATACTTTAAATAACTCTTTTCATGCTCAGACCACAATAGTAAAAAAACATGTTATATGTCAGTGTCAATTCCCTATATAGTGTGTTATTATTGTCAAATATACATTTTTGACAATAGCAATGAACTCATGGTTACATCAGTTTCGCTACAGCAACAGTTTCCCGTAGTCTTAGCATGCATCTCTCTGACATTAGCTCGACTTTCCAAAGTAACCGTCCCTTCTCAATATATACATATACTAGTTAATAATACAAAAATAATACAACTCAATACTGACATAACAGATAAAAACTAATTTACATTAAAACTAGACGATTAATAATATTAATTACAAAACTCGTCCCAAAACTTTAATGTGTCTAGCGTAGTATTTAACAGAAATGTTTACGAACTACTGATTTAAACAATCATTTTTACGATTGAATTGCAGGCTATACTTCTATGTTAGCGCGAATCATTTATAAATATTTTGCTGTCAACTGAAGACAAAAAAAACCGAAAATTAATATTTTCCTGTATTCATTTAACGTATTAGTAATATGAATGCTTCATTTACATTTAACAATATATTAATACTTACATTGAACCAATATTCAAGATTACCAAACGCTGAAGTTCAACTTGAAAAATAAAAAGTGTACCAATCAAAACATTTCACTGATTGAGTGCATACGTTTAATTGAACACAAGTTGTCGTTGACATTTTCTATCAAACTAAAAATAAGGCATATTTAAACAAAATATCAAATGAAAAGTTAAAACATTAAACAAAATATAGAGATGAATGGATAAAGAACGCTTGACCTACAACTTTAGTAAATAAAAGTGTAAATCCAAATTATAAAAAAAGTAGTACAGCGGGGGTCGATACACTGCGATATTTTCATTCCCCTTTAAATCTAAATTATATATACAAATATTTAAATAAGTATGATAACATACTTTCAGAATGTATATCGTTACCGGGAGTCTCTCTCCAAAATCAAACGGGAAGAGAATAAAAAGTGGACCTTGAGTAAACATTGGCAGCCTCGTACCTCTCGTTTCTGTTATTTTTTCCATTAATTCTCACATCTAATGAGCGATTGTTCTGACAAAGGTGGAAGAATTGCTGTTTCATGGGTCAGAATATATCCATATAACATTAGTTGTTGGCTAGATTTTGATCTCGGATTTGTATTTATAGTCGAACAACATTTATCATTGAACCCTACTTTGGATATTTCACACAATAACGTTTACCTTTTAAAAATTAACTTATTTAACTTATTATTTATATTACTATTTTTATTACTAAGGTTATTATAGATTTCTAGAAATAATTTATTTCTCTCGTGACGACACTATCGCAGTAACTAACAACAAACCAGAATATACTAAATAATTCTACGGAATGTTGTCTATGTAATAATGCATAATTATTTTCGGACACAAAAAGAACTATTCGCAGACAAATTTACATTTGTCGACAATTGTATTTCTTTTGATCATTTTTTAAAGACAGGTATGATAGGAAAGTAGTTGACCATTTTATGTTACATTTATGAGAAACCGATTTTACCATATATACATTCAAAAACAATGTATGCTTTAATGTCTAAATGAGGTTAATTGAACAATCAACATGGTAAATCAATATGTCAGACTGATGATAAAAACAGTAATATCTTAATGGTTTTGACCGTCCTAAGTTACATAAGGAAATGCGAATTATCTTTGCACATTCACAAGGCTTAATTCGAAACGCACGCCGATCGAAATATTGTACTTTACGTTTGTGCTTGCTGCTTTATATTTACATCCTGGGGGCTGTGTTCAGGTTTGATAACAATATGCAGCAAATAATTAAATAGTTCAAGATAAGAGCAAGCCATTCTTTAGTTCATCCACTTTACCGGCAACTCCTGGACACGGGGAAGCAAGGTTGGAATAAGCATCATCATTCGTAAGGTTATGTTTGGAGCAAAAGGTAACATAATAGGAACGGCTACATCTGATATCAAACCTAAGTATGAATTAAAAGGCATACATATCAAAGTATGACAAACCAAAGTATGAATTAAAAGGTATACATATCAAAGTATGAAAAACCTAAGTATGAATTAAAAGGCATACATATCAAAGTATGACAAACCAAAGTATGAATTAAAAGGTATACATATCAAAGTATGAAAAACCTAAGTATGAATTAAAAGGCATACATATCAAAGTATGACAAACCTAAGTATGAATTAAAAGGTATACATATCAAAGTATGACAAACCTAAGTATGAATTAAAATGCATACATATCAAAGTATGACAAACCTAAGTATGAATTAAAAGGCATACATATCAAAGTATGACAAACCTAAGTATGAATTTAAAACATACATATCAAAGTAGGACAAAGCTAAGTATGAATTAAAAGGCATACATATCAAAGTATGACACACCTTAGTATGAATGAAAAAGCATACATATCAAAGTATGACAAACCTAAGTATGAATTAAAAGGCATACATATCAAAGTATGACAAACCAAAGTATGAATTAAAAGGTATACATATCAAAGTATGAAAAACCTAAGTATGAATTAAAAAGCATACATATCAAAGTATGACAAACCTAAGTATGAATTAAAAGGTATACATATCAAAGTATGACAAACCTAAGTATGAATTAAAATGCATACATATCAAAGTATGACAAACCTAAGTATGAATTAAAAAGCATACATATCAAAGTATGACAAACTAAAGTATGAATTAAAAAGCATACATATCAAAGTATAACAACCCTAAGTATGAATTTAAAAGCATACATATCAAAGTATGACAAACCTAAGTATGAATTAAAAGGCATACATATCAAAGTATGACAAACCTAAGTATGAATTAAAAGGCATACATATCAAAGTATGACAAACCTAAGTATGAATTAAAAGGCATACATATCAAAGTATGACAAACCTAAGTATGAATTAAAAAGCATACATATCAAAGTATGACAAACCTAAGTATGAATTAAAAAGCATACATATCAAAGTATGACAAACCTAAGTATGAATTAAAAGGCATACATATCAAAGTATGTCAAACCTAAGTATGAATTAAAAGGTATACATATCAAAGTATGACAAACCTAAGTATGAATTAAAATGCATACATATCAAAGTATGACAAACCTAAGTATGAATTAAAAAGCATACATATCAAAGTATGACAAACCTTAGTATGAATGAAAAAGCATACATATCAAAGTATGACAAACCTAAGTATGAATAAAAAAGCATACATATCAAAGTATGACAAACCTAAGTATGAATTAAAAAGCATACATATCAAAGTATGACACACCTTAGTATGAATTAAAAAGCATACATATCAAAGTATGACAAACCTAAGTATGAATTAAAAAGCATACATATCAAAGTATGACAAACCTAAGTATGAATTAAAAAGCATACATATCAAAGTATGACAAACCTAAGTATGAATTAAAAGCATACATATCAAAGTATGACAAACCTAAGTATGAATTAAAAAGCATACATATCAAAGTATGACAAACCTAAGTATGAATTAAAAGGCATACATATCAAAGTATGACAAACCTAAGTATGAATTAAAAAGAATACATATCAAAGTATGACAAACCTAAGTATGAATTAAAAGGCATACATATCAAAGTATGACAAACCTAAGTATGAATTAAAATGCATACATATCAAAGTATGACAACACTAAGTTTGAATTAAAAAGAATACATATCAAAGTATGGCACACCTAAGTATGAATAAAAAAGCATAGATATCAAAGTATGACATACCTAAGTATGAATTAAAAAGCATACATATCAAAGTATGACAAACCTAAGTATGAATTAAAAGGCATACATACCACAACAAGTAGTTTGAAATAAAGTGAACTTAAATATATGCGGTATATACAGGAAATACAGAAGAATTAACTTTGACTTAAACTGTGATAACTAAATAGTCATAGCAATATAAAGAAGAACTTCCCTTGAAAAAGATCACATAATTACAACGTTAGGCGCTAGTCTGAGGATTTTCTCTGGTAGAATCAAAGAAAAATTGTGTATGTATATGTTACTTATTATGTATATATTGTTGTACTATATATATATACATATATATATATATATATGTATATATATATATATATATATATATATATATATATATATATATATATATATATATAAGTAAAGAAAAGGAAGTCAACATCTTAGAAGCACGGATTATAATGTATTAAAGTGAAATATTTTGAAAATCAACCATCGTGCAAATTTTAAATAAAAAATTCATTTTTTTTTTTCGCCAATTTTCGTTGTAAAATACAACCTTTCTCAAGCGAGACTGTCTTATAGTGTTTTTTTATTCTTCTTTTTTTCCTCCTCATATAGGTGGTATAAACCCTGAGAGGTCGAAAACACGTCACAATCATACGACGTTATTTTTTTTTAGTCCTGGCGATGTTGTATACGCTGATTTGGCGCTTTTTTAAGTAAGGAAAGGAAAAAAACACTATAAGACAGTCTCGCTTGTGAAAGTTGTATTTTACAACGAAAATTCGCGAAAAAAATTAAATAAATGAATTATTCATTTAAAATTTGCACGATTATTGATTTGCAAAATATTTAACTTTAATAAATTATAATCCGTGCTTCTAAGATGTTGACTTCCTTTCCTTACTTAAAAAAAACGCCAAATCAGCGTATACAACATCGCCAGGACTAAAAAAAAAAATAACGTTATAAGATCGTGACGTGTTTTCGACCCGTCAGGGTTAATACCACCAATATGAGGAGGAAGAAGAAAAAAAACTATAAGACAGTCTCGCTTGAGAAGGTTGTATTTTACAACGAAAATTCGCGAAAAAAAAATTTAATAAATGAATTATTTATTTAAAATTTGCACGATTGTTGATTTTCAAAATATTTCACTTCAAAATATATATATGTTATATATATATATATATATATGTGTTATATATATATATATATATGTTATATATATATATATATGTGTTATATATATGTTATATATATGTTATATATATATATGTTATATATATATATATATGTTATATATATATGTTATATATATATGTTATATATATATATATGTTATATATATATATATGTTATATATATATATATGTTATATATATATATATTATATATATATATATATGTTATATATATATATATATGTGTTATATATATATATATGTTATATATATATGTGTTATATATATATATATATGTTATATATATGTGTTATATTTATATATATATATATATGTGTCGGTTATATATATGTGTGTTTTATATATGTGTGTTATATATATATATATATATGTGTTATATATATGTGAGATATATATATGTGTTATATATATGTAATATATATATATGTGTGTTATATATATATATATGTGATATATATATATGTGTTATATATATGTGATATATATATATATGTGTTATATATATGTAATATATATATATATGTGTTATATATATATATATTATATATACACTATAAAAGTAAAAGAATCCTAATAAAATGGATTTAGAGAGAAAGCAAGGTAATTTCGAAAGTAAAAGATGTTTGCCGATGCTAAAAATGGAATTCCAATTCTATTTTTAGCATCGGAAAACATCTTTTACTTTCGAAATTACCTTGCTTTCTCCCTAAATCCATTTTATTACGATTATTTTTTTATCCCCTTTATTTTGTTTTCAGATAAATTTTACACTCAATAACTTATTTCTTAACATTGACTATCTATCGCCAGCTCCTACCGTAAACTCCCCTTTCACTTTAATCTCCACTACCCCAATCTACCACTTTCCTTTCCTCCCAGCTGCCACAGCGGCTTTCTCAACAAATCCGCACACCACTACCCCCTCACTCTTTAACTCCCCCTCCCCTCAAACCCAAATGTTAACATTATTGTCTCACTTGAGTTTTTCTTTGGACTCGATATCATTTACCTTTTTCTATGGTCCAGGAAGTTATCAATAATGGCCAGCTTTCTTCTTTTCATTTCCATTTAAGTACGTTTTGATTTACTTACATTTGAACATTCTATCCATACTGCCCCTACTCTAAAGCTTTTTTCGCTTTCTACAATTTTTCCTATTCTTTTGACATCTTTTCAACGGAAAATTACCACCTGGACAAACCATATCTCTTTTTTTACGGAATTTTTCTTTCACTATTTTTTTTTAATAATATTTTTCAAATATTTTAACTTTGGCTTTTTCGAAAGCTAACTGATCTATCTGTATTTCTCATCTGATGATAAGATCTCGATCTTTGAAAAGCCTTGGCTTAAGGAAAGAATAATAAACACTAGTTTATTACTGAATACACCTTGCATTGAACAATTGAAATAAATTTGGACAATCGTCGCATGTTTATCACTCTTTTTCTTCTATCCCTTTTATAATATATATATATATATATAAATATATATATAGTATAATATATTATATAATATAATATATTATATAATATGTGTAAATATATATAATATAATACAATATATTATATAGTATATATAAATATATATATAATATAATATAATATATTATATAGTATATATAAATATATATATATAATATAATATACTGTATTATATAATATAATATAATATATTATATAGTATATATAAATATATATATATAATATGATATAATATATTATATAATATATATAAATATATATATAATACAATATATTATATAGTATATATAGATATATATCATATAATATATTATATAATATATATAAATATATATATAATATAATATAATATATTATATAATATATATAAATATATAATACAATATATTATATAGTATATATAAATATATATCATACAATATATTATATGATATATATAATATAATATAATATATTATAAATATATATAAATATATATATAATATAATATAATATATATATAATATATATATATATAATATAATATGATATATAATATAATATATATATAATATATTTTATAATATATAATATAATATATTATATAATATATATATAAATATATATATATAATATAATTTATATATATATATATTTTACATTTATATATAATATAATTTATATATATATATAATATAATTTATATTTATATATAATATAATTTATATATATATATAATTTATATTTATATATAATATAATTTATATATATATAATATAATTTATATATATATATATATAATACAATTTTGTCGCATGATGGCGTAAAGGTTAGCATCGCCGACTGTCAGCTCGACGGTTGCGTTTTGATCCCGGCTTGAGACACTAACTGGTCTAGCTGCACTGATGAGCTGTGAAACAGCGTAACAGTCTGTATATGGATGACAATATAATTTATATATATAATATAATTTATATATATATATATAAAATATAATTTATATATATATATATATATATATAAAATATAATTTATATATATATATATATAATATAATTTATGTATATATATATATAATATAATTTATATATATATATATATGTAATATAAATTATATATATATATATATAATATAATTTATATATATATATATATATAATATAATTTATATATATATATATAATATAATTGATATATATATATATAATATAATTTATATATATATATATATATATATATATATATATGTAACGGGGTTGTGATGGTACAGAGGCAATGAAGATACGTATAAAAGTTGGGACATCTGCGACGACTCAGCAAACATATCTAGAAAATCTCAACCATCTATATTCCATCAACAGAATGACATCTGCTGGCGAAGTCGTTAATAATATACGAAGATACGTTTCTCTAAAAAGAGACGAAAAACAATAGGAAGACGTTTGAGTAAATAAGATAATTACTACCAATGTATGCAATTCGTATAAATATAACTAAAAAGAGAATGTTTTATATTTATAGAGATGTCTATTAGTTTGTGTGTATCCTAATGCATCCACGAACCGGATTGATAACGTATACACATTTGTGATGCATAAAATAATTTTACTGAACAAACATATCGAACTTAAATAGACAGCGAGACTGAAAATAAAAGTGTTTTTAACGATTTATGATTTATTTGTATGTTTGAATTATATTTTTCCGCCAAAGAACTAAAAAAAAAACACACTTTACAAGAGTTCCTGGAAAAATCAGTTTATACAATTCTCGAGCGGCTTGAGGAACTTTCAACAAATGCTGGTGCCAATATCGAATTATAAACAAAGCTCTATACGTATTATCTGGACTATTCGGACTACTGTCTTCATGTTTGATGCTATTCTCACAACATTGCGACCGATGTAACCACCCGAGGTGAAATACTTCGTGCTGAGATCTGATATATATGGCAGGAAGAAGGTATTGCTATGGGATCACGCGTGTCCCCAGTACAGGCATCAAGCTGCACAACACTAACGTCATCAACGTGGCTGTGATATGTGGGAGACACGTTTATACTCTGACCTCGTCAGCAAGAATTTTAAGTATGGCTGGACAATGTGAAATCTATCCATCCATTTGTATGTTCTGCAATAGAATAAAAACAAGATATCAAACTGTACTTTGTAGACGTGGCGATAACTCCAACTGATCAGGTGGTCGAGTCATCCTTATATCGAATTAGGAGATGAACAAACATAAATAAGTAAATCCAACAAAAGTGATATTCTTCCTCAATAAAGCTTATTTATTTACTTTTAGAATTTTCTATATATCAATTACTTACTGTTTTATAGAATCTGACGGTATAGAAAATATATGTTTTTATATGTCGGGCGTTACAATCCTAATCTCATAAATTACGAAAAATAATATTTATGCGTTCTCCTAAAATGTATATCTGAGAGAAAATATAATTGACAAATAAATTATCAGATTTTTCAAATCAGGATACTTTTCAATTACTTCGTAGATTCTGTATACGTTTTATGCATTAAAATGATGTTTAAATACTTTTAAATTAAAAAATAATAATGATTTATTTTGTTTAAGAACAAGTCCTTAAAACTTGCACAATAATTACGGAAATTCAAATTTCAAATTTTAAAGGAAAATACACGCTTTTCCTTAGAAATGTGCTTTATTTAGTCATCAACTATATAGGTAATATTGTTATATGTTGAGTCCTGAGTCCTATTCTCTTTCTACTCTTTATCAACGACATGCCAGAAGTGATTAGTAGAAACGTGCTCCTATTTGCAGATGACGTCAAATTAGAACCTCGAAGAAGCGAAATTGGTAATCTCACGTCTAGTCTTGAACGTCGCTGGAAATGGTCCATTGAATGTCGATAATGCTGCCATATTTCAGTAAGTTCTTCGTCTGACTCAGCCCTTACTGCGCTGACACGTCTCTGCTGAAGGAGGCGAACATGAATGATTTTGGCCTACTGGTCGACTTCTCCTTACAACCATTTTAACCTTGCATTCAGGTCGTAAACTAAGCAGGAAATACTTTATTTCTAATTCGACATTCTTTCTGCAAACTCACGCCTGAACTATTAACCCCACTTGATAGTTACCTCGTAAGATCACTGTATCGTTGACCAGGCCTCTGCTTCATATCTAATACATGATATCCGGCATCTGGAAGGATTTCAAAGGCGGCTACATGAAGGATGTAGGGTCTATGGGATCTGCCATGAAGAAGCCGGCTCAAGAAGTTAAACTTTTTTTCCCATGAGCGCCGACAGTTACGCGATGATTCCATGTTGGCCTACCATCTCCTAAATGGTCATTGCAGTTTAACTCATTACCTATTATTCATTCCTGCACGAGAAAGAAGTCTACGTAGACACCGCAAACAACTATTTTACCGCCGATTTGATTGAACTTGATTAGGCTACTTTCTCAATCAGCCTGAACCTTAAGATAGACTTCCAAGACAAGTAATAAATGCGCTAACAACTCAAAAATTCACGCTGAATTTGAACAGGTGCTAGGTTGCTGTATCCGTTTCTGTGTAACTTTCTACCAGCCTTCCCATACATAGTAACTAAAGCAGGCTTATTTTTATTAATGTCTATTTATTGAATTAGATAGACAGAGTTTAGTTAAAGATAATGAACGTTCTTATTTAACATCATAGCCTGTGTTAAGTCGCGCTTAATTATTGTGACGCATGTACTTATGCCACATCCACATTATATTTGATATCATATAAGTGTTTGTGCTGTAAACATGACCGGATATCTACGTTATATCGGCACAATAAGAACCACTAAGTCTTCTAACAATTGCATATGCCCGATCGCAGAACAGGTTATTCATTAGCCTCTTTTTTATAGAAAAAAATAAATGCACATTCTATTTCGTTTGCGTCTGTGAATAATTAATTTTGAACATTGTTTATTTTTCACAATTATTTAATTCAACTAGTGAATAATTAATGTTGAACATTGTTTATTTTTCACAATTATTTAATTCAACTAGTGAATTTTTAATGTTGAACTTTGTTTATTTTTCACAATTATTTAATTCAACTAGTGAATAATTAATGTTGAACATTGTTTATTTTTCACAATTATTTAATTCAACTAGTGAATTTTTAATGTTGAACATTGCTTATTATTCACAATTATTTAATTAAACTAGTGAATAATTAATGTTGAACATTGTTTATTTTTCACAATTATTTAATTCAACTAGTGAATAATTAATGTTGAACATTGTTTATTTTTCACAATTATTTAATTCAACTAGTGAATAATTAATGTTGAACATTGTTTATTTTTCACAATTATTTAATTCAACTAGTGATTTTTTTAATGTTGGACATTGTTTATGTTTCACAATTATTTAATTCAACTAGTGAATAATTAATGTTGAACATTGTTTAGTTTTCACAATTATTTAATTCAACTAATGAATAATTAATGTTGAACATTGTTTATTTTTCACAATTATTTAATTCAACTAGTGAATTTTTAATGTTGAACATTGTTTATTTTTCACAATTATTTAATTCAACTAATGAATTTTTAATGTTGAACATTGTTTATTTTTCACAATTATTTAATTCAACTAGTGAATAATTAATGTTGAACATTGTTTATTTTTCACAATTATTTAATTCAACTATTGAATTTTTAATGTTGAACATTGTTTATTTTTCACAATTATTTAATTCAACTATTGAATTTTTAATGTTGAATATTGTTTATTTTTCACAATTATTTAATTCAACTATTGAATTTTTAATGTTGAATATTGTTTATTTTTCACAATTATTTAATTCAACTATTGAATTTTTAATGTTGAATATTGTTTATTTTTCACAATTATTTAATTCAACTAATGAATTTTTAATGTTGAACATTGTTTATTTTTCACAATTATTTAATTCAACTATTGAATTTTTAATGTTGAACATTGTTTATTTTTCACAATTATTTAATTCAACTAGTGAATAAGTAATGTTGAACATTGTTTATTTTTCACAATTAATTAATTCAACTAGTGAATTTTTAATGTGGAACATTGTTTATTTTTCACAATTATTTAATTCAACTAGTGATTTTTTAATGTTGATCATTGTTTATTTTTCACAATTATTTAATTCAACTAGTGATTTTTTAATGTGTAACATTGTTTATTTTTCACAATTATTTAATTCAACTATTGAATTTTTAATGTTGAACATTGTTTATTTTTCACAATTATTTAATTCAACTATTGAATTTTTAATGTTGAATATTGTTTATTTTTCACAATTATTTAATTCAACTATTGAATTTTTAATGTTGAATATTGTTTATTTTTCACAATTATTTAATTCAACTATTGAATTTTTAATGTTGAATATTGTTTATTTTTCACAATTATTTAATTCAACTAATGAATTTTTAATGTTGAACATTGTTTATTTTTCCCAATTATTTAATTCAACTATTGAATTTTTAATGTTGAACATTGTTTATTTTTCACAATTATTTAATTCAACTATTGAATTTTTAATGTTGAATATTGTTTATTTTTCACAATTATTTAATTCAACTATTGAATTTTTTATGTTGAACATTGTTTATTTTTCACAATTATTTAATTCAACTAGTGAATAATTAATGTTGAACATTGTTTATTTTTCACAATTATTTAATTCAACTAGTGAATAAGTAATGTTGAACATTGTTTATTTTTCACAATTAATTAATTCAACTAGTGAATTTTTAATGTGGAACATTGTTTATTTTTCACAATTATTTAATTCAACTAGTGATTTTTTAATGTTGATCATTGTTTATTTTTCACAATTATTTAATTCAACTAGTGATTTTTTAATGTGTAACATTGTTTATTTTTCACAATTATTTAATTCAACTAGTGAATTTTTAATGTTGAACATTGTTTATTTTTCACAATTATTTAATTCAACTAGTGATTTTTTAATGTGTAACATTGTTTATTTTTCACAATTATTTCATTCAACTAGTGAATTTTTAATGTTGAACTTTGTTTATTTTTCACAATTATTTAATTCAACTAGTGAATAATTAATGTTGAACATTGTTTATTTTTACCAATTATTTAATTCAACTAGTGAATTTTTAATGTTGAACATTGTTTATTTTTCACAATTATTTAATTCAACTAATGAATTTTTAATGTTGAACATTGTTTATTTTTCACAATTATTTAATTCAACTAGTGAATTTTTAATGTTGAACATTGCTTATTATTCACAATTATTTAATTAAACTAGTGAATAATTAATGTTGAACATTGTTTATTTTTCACAATTATTTAATTCAACTAGTGAATAATTAATGTTGAACATTGTTTATTTTTCACAATTATTTAATTCAACTAATGAATAATTAATGTTGAACATTGTTTATTTTTCACAATTATTTAATTCAACTAGTGAATTTTTAATGTTGAACATTGTTTATTTTTCACAATTATTTAATTCAACTAATGAATTTTTAATGTTGAACATTGTTTATTTTTCACAATTATTTAATTCAACTAGTGAATAATTAATGTTGAACATTGTTTATTTTTCACAATTATTTAATTCAACTAATGAATTTTTAATGTTGAACATTGTTTATTTTTCACAATTATTTAATTCAACTATTGAATTTTTAATGTTGAACATTGTTTATTTTTCACAATTATTTAATTCAACTAGTGAATAATTAATGTTGAACATTGTTTATTTTTCACAATTATTTAATTCAACTAATGAATTTTTAATGGTGAATATTGTTTATTTTTCACAATTATTTAATTCAACTAGGGAATAATTAATGTTGAACATTGTTTATTTTTCACAATTATTTAATTCAACTAATGAATTTTTAATGTTGAACATTGTTTATTTTTCACAATTATTTCATTCAACTAGTGAATTTTTAATGTTGAACATTGTTTATTTTTCACAATTATTTAATTCAACTATTGAATTTTTAATGTTGAATATTGTTTATTTTTCACAATTATTTAATTCAACTATTGAATTTTTAATGTTGAATATTGTTTATTTTTCACAATTATTTAATTCAACTATTGAATTTTTAATGTTGAATATTGTTTATTTTTCACAATTATTTAATTCAACTAATGAATTTTTAATGTTGAACATTGTTTATTTTTCACAATTATTTAATTCAACTATTGAATTTTTAATGTTGAACATTGTTTATTTTTCACAATTATTTAATTCAACTAGTGAATAAGTAATGTTGAACATTGTTTATTTTTCACAATTAATTAATTCAACTAGTGAATTTTTAATGTGGAACATTGTTTATTTTTCACAATTATTTAATTCAACTAGTGATTTTTTAATGTTGATCATTGTTTATTTTTCACAATTATTTAATTCAACTAGTGATTTTTTAATGTGTAACATTGTTTATTTTTCACAATTATTTAATTCAACTATTGAATTTTTAATGTTGAACATTGTTTATTTTTCACAATTATTTAATTCAACTATTGAATTTTTAATGTTGAATATTGTTTATTTTTCACAATTATTTAATTCAACTATTGAATTTTTAATGTTGAATATTGTTTATTTTTCACAATTATTTAATTCAACTATTGAATTTTTAATGTTGAATATTGTTTATTTTTCACAATTATTTAATTCAACTAATGAATTTTTAATGTTGAACATTGTTTATTTTTCCCAATTATTTAATTCAACTATTGAATTTTTAATGTTGAACATTGTTTATTTTTCACAATTATTTAATTCAACTATTGAATTTTTAATGTTGAATATTGTTTATTTTTCACAATTATTTAATTCAACTATTGAATTTTTTATGTTGAACATTGTTTATTTTTCACAATTATTTAATTCAACTAGTGAATAATTAATGTTGAACATTGTTTATTTTTCACAATTATTTAATTCAACTAGTGAATAAGTAATGTTGAACATTGTTTATTTTTCACAATTAATTAATTCAACTAGTGAATTTTTAATGTGGAACATTGTTTATTTTTCACAATTATTTAATTCAACTAGTGATTTTTTAATGTTGATCATTGTTTATTTTTCACAATTATTTAATTCAACTAGTGATTTTTTAATGTGTAACATTGTTTATTTTTCACAATTATTTAATTCAACTAGTGAATTTTTAATGTTGAACATTGTTTATTTTTCACAATTATTTAATTCAACTAGTGATTTTTTAATGTGTAACATTGTTTATTTTTCACAATTATTTCATTCAACTAGTGAATTTTTAATGTTGAACTTTGTTTATTTTTCACAATTATTTAATTCAACTAGTGAATAATTAATGTTGAACATTGTTTATTTTTACCAATTATTTAATTCAACTAGTGAATTTTTAATGTTGAACATTGTTTATTTTTCACAATTATTTAATTCAACTAATGAATTTTTAATGTTGAACATTGTTTATTTTTCACAATTATTTAATTCAACTAGTGAATTTTTAATGTTGAACATTGCTTATTATTCACAATTATTTAATTAAACTAGTGAATAATTAATGTTGAACATTGTTTATTTTTCACAATTATTTAATTCAACTAGTGAATAATTAATGTTGAACATTGTTTATTTTTCACAATTATTTAATTCAACTAATGAATAATTAATGTTGAACATTGTTTATTTTTCACAATTATTTAATTCAACTAGTGAATTTTTAATGTTGAACATTGTTTATTTTTCACAATTATTTAATTCAACTAATGAATTTTTAATGTTGAACATTGTTTATTTTTCACAATTATTTAATTCAACTAGTGAATAATTAATGTTGAACATTGTTTATTTTTCACAATTATTTAATTCAACTAATGAATTTTTAATGTTGAACATTGTTTATTTTTCACAATTATTTAATTCAACTATTGAATTTTTAATGTTGAACATTGTTTATTTTTCACAATTATTTAATTCAACTAGTGAATAATTAATGTTGAACATTGTTTATTTTTCACAATTATTTAATTCAACTAATGAATTTTTAATGGTGAATATTGTTTATTTTTCACAATTATTTAATTCAACTAGGGAATAATTAATGTTGAACATTGTTTATTTTTCACAATTATTTAATTCAACTAATGAATTTTTAATGTTGAACATTGTTTATTTTTCACAATTATTTCATTCAACTAGTGAATTTTTAATGTTGAACATTGTTTATTTTTCACAATTATTTAATTCAACTAGTGATTTTTTAATGTGTAACATTGTTTATTTTTCACAATTATTTCATTCAACTAGTGAATTTTTAATGTTGAACATTGTTTATTTTTCACAATTATTTAATTCAACTAGTGAATAATTTATGTTGAACATTGTTTATTTTTCACAATTATTTAATTCAACTAGTTAACGACTTTAAACGACAACGAATATGGAAAAAGAATAAAATGTTTCACTTGATGAAGTAAATGCATATAGTGTTTGTGTTTGGGAAAACGCTTGTTACACACAATCAAATACATAAACATACACATAATCATGTATAACTTAAACACACAAATAGAAACATAAAAACATGTAAATCAACACACGCATACAATGTTATGTACTAACGAGTCACCACTGTTCAAGGCCTACAGGCCACTCGAGGATAAGGGTAAATAAGTTTGACAGATAGTGATTGGCAACGATGGTTTAAACTTGTCAGAATTTAATTGAAGAAGACGGATCAACAAGGATTTGTTTACATTCGACGTGAGAACAACTATGTTGTAGTTAGATGTGAAGCAGACTCATTTATTTTGTTCTACTTGGACATAAACTTTACTCGTGAAAGGTTCGTCTAGTTTTGGTACACAGTAAATTAAGCAGTTTTTACAGTCGTCGTAGACAAACGAGTTTTTGTGATTAATATTTAACATAGGAAGACATTAAATTGAAGATCAGTCGAGCACCTACTATAAAAATAACGATACAGTAAAGAATGATTTGCAACATCTCTTATGTGACAAATATGGTGTTGGCAGGAGTAGAAGGCATCCCCTACTAGATTTCGAAGTTAGTTTTGGTTCTGTCAAGGCAGGAAATGGTGTCATCCCTCAGCTGTGGTATAAGTACTCTAAGGATATAGTTGACTGTTATACAGGTAGAGAATTGTTCCAGGTTAGGGATCATTTCTGGAGTGGTAGAATCATCGAACAATGTTCCAAGAGGTCTTAGCAACAGATTTGATGTAAGTCTGTCATTTCAAGTTTGGAGTGAACGTCAGTCAAAGGAGGGTGGCTTCCTCAATGAAGGCGACATTCATTTAAATTTGAGCAAAGTGAAGATACGAGCGTTATAGGTTCTTCGGCAGTACCTATAGTAATAATTGGTACACATATGTAAGTGCTGTATACACATGTATTAGAATATTTAAGTTCAATCTTAAAACGTTCACTATTTACACACACGCAAACACAATTTCTGTTTAAGATTTTTGTGAAATTTGAATGATTATACTGATAACCTCTAAGTCAACATCATGGATTATCTCAAATAACTATACTTCTGCTACTACTATTATTACTACTACGAATACTAATTGTGTACAAAAAAACATATACATGATTATGAAAAGGACACTTGAAGTCAGAAACAAAATCGGAAGTAAAATGACAATTGATCAAAAGTTTAAGCATGTATGCACAATAAGGGAAGTGAAAGTAAAACGATAGGGTATTGATTATCAATGATCTATTAGAAGCAAATCGATACGGTCATGTGAAATGTAACTTAACTTTGCTAGTTGTAGATAAAATGAAAACTTTTATATTTCGTGTACAAATGATTTTGTGTAAATTATTTGTAATGTATGATTGTCAAACAACAGATACGCCTGTGAAAAGTCACACGCCAGTGACGCGTCGAGACCAATGTAAACACAGTCTCAATTCGTTCATCGATGAAGACCGTCTAGAGGGCGTCTTTAGAACAACCTCGCGAATAAGTAGCAAATGGTATATTTTGTTTGTACACAACATGTTTCTTCTACAAATATATTACTAAAAAGATTTAGAATATGTTTGTCTGAAGTCGAAACTATTCTTTTACTTCTATATATGAAGCATAGACTATACTATATTTCAATGCTCTACTCATTGTACTATGTTATTTCAGACTAATGTACTATTTTCCAATGCGCAGAATGAGAAAGTGTATTATCTCTTCCGTTGTCGTGATACAATACCGCTCAGATATTTGCTCCCCCTCTTTGTTTAGAGAGGGGTACCATCGCCATTTTGGGGAGGGGCGAGACAGTGTAGTATTTGTTCTATTGCAATAAGACAAATTTCTTAAGCATTACCTAGTTTTTTAGGGATAGTTTTAAATATGTTATATTACACCGTGCTCCTAGGCATTTTACCCTCCTTTCAGGGCAGTGGGGTATATGTTAATTCTTCATTAAACCATCCGTCCAGACTATCAAACATATACGACCTGAAGAAGCATATATTAATTAATAACCTTCTGAAGTAAATTTATGTGACAAAAAATAGTTCGTGCCTGCTTATTGTATGTGCAAGGTAAGCGCTAGAAATACTATTACTGCGTCGGGGTTTGATGAATAACAACTATTTGATTTCGCGCATGGCTGTTTGAAGCGTCACAGTCGTGCGAAGAGAGAAGCAGGCTGAATTAGCATATTGAAAGAGAATAGGAATATTCGTCTCGTATGATTGCTATAATTACGACTATAATTAATGGGAAAGAACAAACGACGATACATTACTTGAGAATATTTTTATAGTAAATCTTTCACGAGACTTTCTCGTGATCAGCATCTGGCTGGTTTAAAATGTGACGTAAATAAAACGAAAAATAATGCAGTGAATAGGAAACAAAGAGAGAGGTGAGTTATGAAAAGCAACATTCGCGTGTAGTTAAACGTCTAGTCGCCAGGTGTCGCCAACGAACGCTTATAGGAAAAAGAAAAAAAGAGCATTGCCACAGAATTAGATGAATGTGTCGTTTGTGGCATATAAGCACACACTATATTAGGTTGTAACGAAAGTTCTGTCCGTTTGTAAGACTCAATAAAATTATAAATACACAATATCTAACACATTTAATTGTAAATGTTTGTTTAAATATTCTGTATAACCTATTTTCACCTGCTAATACGTTTTTCAATGCCACGTTTACTAATTTCCTTGGATGGTTAATTAAAACACGAACATATCGAATTTTTGATATTTTTACATAATTTACCAGAAATATATTTCGAGTATATATTATTTTTAGATGTGTCTTATTTTGTGACGTGCTCTGATAACGCTCATACAATTGTTGTCATTTGTGATATTTTTATATTTAAAAAAATGTATTGCATGGGTATTTACTTATTTTGAATTATGCCACCAGAAGCTTGAAGTGTTTTATTCTAATATAAGTGACTTTTCCTACTTTGCTTATATTATATATCATATGAAACAAAATAGTGTGTTTATCCGTAGGTGTGTCCGAATAAACTCAGAAACAACCACAGATAAACTTACACTCTTTATATATATACAGATTTAGTATGACACCGATCAGGTTATGGTAAAATAAGTACATCAATATTCACCCCCATTATATGGCCATGATTCAAAAAATAACATAAACAAATATGTATTTCATTCTAGCAGATAAATGTTCGAAATAAAACACTGACACTTCGGATAAAAGTCGACATTATCTCTTAATTGTGTTCTATTATATTGAACCAGTTACCGAAATTTGTGCATTAATAACAAAAAAAATAGAAATAGGTAGTGCATAGAAAAGGTGTGTTAACAAGAAACCTTGACTGAAAATGTGCCGAGAGAAAGGGAAGTTTTAAAAGAAATAAGTTCTAAAAAATTACCTCTTCAGTGTTGGGATATGTTATTTGGTCCGACTGCTATAAAATGCAGCAGACTTTATTATACTTTGTGCATGCGAATATGTTTTTTACAAACTAATCCTTTAATAGAATTGGAACAGTCTTTTACAATTTCAATTAACAGAATTTATTATTCTTTGTAATGCGAATATGTTTTTTACAAACTAATCCTTTAATAGAATTGGAACAGTCTTTTACAATTTCAATTAACAGAATTTATTATTCTTTGTGCATGCGAATATTTCTATTCTTTTTCTTTTCTTTTCTTTTCTTCTCGCCATTCACTGTTGTGTCTGTTGTTCTATATAATGAATTCGCGATAAGTGGCCACTCATTCTCAAAATACGTTTGAAGGTCGGCACTCAAGCTCGATAAAATTAAGTGAAAGAATGTCACAAAATAAAATGTAATCTGTGTAACCCCCAAAAGTTAATAAAGTTTTAATTTAAATTTCCACCACGGTTACGGAATTCGACAGAAAGTAACATAGGGATGAAACGTTGTGATAAAAACAATCAAGTTGAGAAAGTCAGTTCGAAAATGATAAATAATAATATTTAGATTGTCATTGGTGTGTTTTGCTTAATCACAATGCTAATAATATGATGTATTTCGCTGCCTTTCTGGGGTACGAGGATAATATTATAAACAAAAAAGTATTTAATCCGCGGGGTTGGAAATTACCAAATTATATAACAAAGTGAAAAAGAAAGTTAAAATCGTACAGAGTGTTTGTTTATTGCTTATTTCTGCTCCCGTGGACTAAATAATATCTTATTTTCTAATATTATCCACCCAAAAAATAGCACCAAGTAAACAGCATCTTAATACATAACATGCTGTATATTGTATGAAATAGGTTTCTAATATGAAAAACACAATGCTTATTGTATAAGATTTATTAAACTCAAGTTGGTATTTGACTCACAGAAGGCGTGAAATGAGTTTTATATATATTCAAGGAGTATTTTCCGTTAATCACCCAATGCGATAAAGTGTTATCTCAAAACAACTGGTTACATAGTCTACATGTGAATTCATTAAGTAATTTATTTATTTCTTATTAACCGCTATGTGTTATGGTGTATTACAAATAATTCATCAGTTGATACTAAGTTGTTTTTCTGTTTTACAACTTGACGACCAGATGGCGACAACAGCTACTTCAACGAATTATTGGGTGGAAATTAATTTGAATGAAAGACGATCGGTCTCAAAGCAATGTTTCCCCTCCGAGGCGCTCATTTTGCTCCTGACAAATCCATCTGTTCGTGCTTCACCAACTCTGAGTAAGATTTGTAGTTTTCAAGGAAACGGTGCATTCCGATCGTTACAAAAAACGGGGCAGGGAATGACGGTGCCAGCGCTATTTAAAAGGTGTATCGGAGGATTAAATTGGAGCATTTACATCTGTGTGTTATGAACATTTGAAGTGATATAAATTAATATATATTTGTCTCCGAATGCCACTCTCGCGTCCATCTACACGGATATGTGATTGTTTTTATTGATACTGATGTAGATTGTTATCTCAGTTATGTAGTTTGAGTTACTCGGATACATTGTGTTATTTGTTCACGAATAACCTTTAAAACATTATGGTATCAACATTTTATGACAACTCATCATATTCTGTCCTAATGATCGGCGTGTGATTGTCGTTTTATATCTATATATATATAAGTATACATATATACATATATATATATAAGTATACAGATATACATATATATATATAAGTATACATATATACATATATATATATATAAGTATACATATATACATATATATATAAGTATACATATATACATATATATATATAAGTATACATATATACATATATATATATATATATAAGTATACATATATACACATATATATATAAGTATACATATATACATATTTATATAAGTATACATATATACATACATATATATATGAGTATACATATATACATACATATATATATGAGTATACATATATACATACATATATATACGTATACATATACACATACATATATATATATATATATATATAAGTATACATATATACATTCAATTTTCTGCATCTTAATCACTTAGGAAAGTGAGACAATCGAAATAATAGTAAGCAAAATAACAACGAACGCTACAATAACCAGTAAAAATAATTACATACAAATACATTTAATATTAAGGTGATAAAAATCGTACATATTTCTAGACAGATCGTCTTGGTTCAATGGTAGAACGCTGGACTATAGACATCAATATCGATAGTTTGATCTCTGTCTAAGTAAGCCATTCTGATGACGGCTGTGAGCCAGAAACACGTGTCCATGGATTAATTGAATGTACGTATAAAATAAATAAAAAATATATATCAACGAAAAATACGTCGACTAATAATGCAATTTTCTGCATCTTAATCACTTAGGAAAATGAGACAATACAAATTATAGCAAGCAAAATAACAACGAACGCTACAATCACCAATAAAAACTAATTACATAAAAACACATTAAATATTTAGGTGATAAAAATCGTACATATTTCTAGACAGAGCGTCTTGCTCAAGTGGTAGAACGCTGGACTATAGCCATCAATATCGAAGGTTCGATCTCTGTCTAAGTTAGCCATGCTGATGACAGATGTGAGCCAGAAACACGTGTGTCTATGGATTACTTTTATGTACGTATAAAATAAATAAAATATATATATACATATATATAAGTATGCATATATACATACATTTAGGTATATATACATGCATATATATGCCTATATATATATACGTGCATATACATATGCATATAGATATTTATATGCGTGCATATAGATATACATATATATATATATGTGTGCATATATATATGTATATATAGAAAAAGATATACATAAATGCATGCATATAAGTATACATATATACGTGCATATAGATATACATATATAGATATACATATACATTCAAATGTACATACATATACATACATATATACACACATATACACATACATTTAGATATACAAATATACATACGTATATATATATATATATATATATATATATATATATATATACATAGTTAGTTATGAAAATATATTGATGGCAATTAAGCTACAGAGAGGGATCCGCGCTTTAACCTTGAGGGTAATCTGAATGCTAAAAAAATAGCCTGAAAATAACCCCCGGGGATCAAACACTAGAGTCTATGTGTAGATTAATTTCCATAAATAAATTTTCATAACTTACTACCTAGCTCTACTTACGAATCGAGCTCAGTTTAAGTAAATACTGAAAACTGGTACATAAAACATTATATCTCCCTATAAAATACATTGATTCTAGTGCATAACTGATTAAATTAAGGATATGCAAACATAAACATAAAGCAAAGTAAAAGAGACATAGAGAGAGTAATAGAAACACTGCATACAATGTTTGACCGTAAAATCAGTCGCGATATAAACATCGAGAAATCGCCATGCGCCAAACCAATTTGGTGGAGACGAATATCTCTAACGTGATCCAAATGTTTCAAACGTCTGCAGAAATTCTTTCGTTTATTTTAAGTTTATGTCGGTTCATTAGCTCGTGTAACTTTGGCATATTTAGCTGGTCCATATATAGGATGTTTTAGGTGAAGCCGAATACTTCATCCCACGTGAGTTCAAAACAAGTACCATATCAATATACTAAGTTAAACAAGTATGATATATGCTCGGGTGATCGTTTTACAAAATAAGGTATGGAGACACACAAAAAAATCAAATGAACAGAAGAATCATATTAGACCACGACTTCAGTGTTATTTACATATCATTTGCCTGTATCCCCATGTGAATTTAACAGAATCGATGTTTTCGTTTTTCGATCTAAACTTGAAGTCCTCTTGTGACGAAGTCTATTATAATATAGAAAAAGTGTGCGTAAAATATA
>OY744524.1:110572096-110574596 GCA_963556195.1 Sepiola atlantica | reverse complement strand
TCTCACAGAAATGTTGCTACCTATTTGTGTTAAAAGATAACATAATTATTATATTATAACAAGCGACTCCTGACTGGACAAGTATTTGTTATATCTCATCTCTTTCTCTTTCTTTCTCTTCCCATCCTTGCATTCCTTTCCCGTCTGTCTCTCTTTCTCTCTCTCTCTTTCTCTCAGTCGTTCTCAACGTCTTTCTTCGTTTTCCACATCTTCTATCAATTGCCTTGTATTTACTAGGTTCGCTTTTTGTTATTTTAATACACTGTGACGCCGTTATGTGTGCACAGAAGCAGACACGCAAGTAAAATAACAAGTAAGTTCTATAGTTTTATAATTATAGATTATATATATGTATAATAACTCAACAAAATACTTAATGTATGACAGTCAATATTATGTTAAAATTTTCCAAAAATTCAACATAAAAAAATCTGTGCGTACATATGTGGTATGTTACCTTACCTATACGGACGGTGGTAAAGTAGATAACGACACGTACTGAATACCTGTGTGTTCCAAGTTCGAATCCAGTCGGTTTCACAGTACCCTTTCCACTTCGAGATGTTGCCAATTATTACGTGGTCCTTCCCGTAAGTACTCGATGTCTTTCAAGAAAGAATTCTAGTCAGTAATAAATCGGAGAAAACAATGCTAACACTAGTATCAGCTGATTCACATGGAATTAATGAATGAATGACCTATACGGACTACTTGGAAGTAAGTAAATTCACGGACCTACACCAGTTTATACTGGCAGTCAGTACTGACGTACAACCACTCTTGTTCTCTGTTGTATTATACTTTTTCAATATACATGTTTTCTCCTAACTCAGAGTACATTTTTCTCTCCAGATCCTATACAGGAATACACTAGAAGATACAGGCCCACACAAATATGTTCAATACTTTTTTAACACAAATCTTTCTCAACCCAAAATATCAGAAGAAAAAACGTCATATCATTCAGCAAGAGATGTAACAGTGGAATTGTTAAATAACTAAAGCACATGAAAAAATAATTACCTATCAACTTTCGAAACAATATTTTCATATTTGATATTATTATCATTTTTTTGTAAAAATCTGATTTTTATATATTGTAACTATGAAAGGCAGATAAATAACACAACAGGGTTGACATTTACAAGAGTATGTATTTAGCGAAGTACAAAAAAGTATGTTACAGAAAGTATGGTACGTATTTCACAGAGCACGAAGATGTGGCAAAAGGCCGAAAATAATACTAATAAGTCAGCGTCCCTAACGAAAGGAACTCTGGTCTCTTTAACATAGCCTGAACACACCGGTCGGCATTTCCTGGTCAATACGCCTCAGACAGTCAGACAAAAACCTGACTTCTCGTATAAGAGGGTAGGCAAGGCTTGCTAAGTTGGACCTCCTATGATTACCCATAACCATTACTGTCATCGACATTATAGAGCAGTGGCCTACAGCTGACTCGATAACCCAAGGTATCCGTAGCAATTTCGAGTCAGGTTCGTTCTTAAAAAGTTAAAACACCGTCATACGTTTAATTTACTTTTAAATTTAGATTTTTCTGTTTCATAAAGGTAAGCCTGAGTAATAAACATGGAATCAAACATCCATTCTGCAAATTAAGAGCAACTGTTGGGATCAGGATGACATAGTGAATAATAAAGCAGACTTTGGCATCAGCTAAACCGGAGCTATGCAATTCAGTTACACTATAAAAATGTAACATAGCAATGTCTGTTCAATGAAACGTTTAAATAAGTATTTTATTTCGTCAGTAATACACTATAAGATTTGATATGTCTTAAACGGACATAAAATGAAACTATTTAGTATTACTATTAACTAGATGTATAAAAATATGTAGTATAATTGTAAACAATGTTAAAGTGACATATAGGTCAGTTTGCTAACCTGAGAGGATGATATCATGATGAAAGAACTACACACACTGATCCCCAAACGAGGAGGTAATGACTGAACGGATGATATAATGACGAACGAACCTCCCTCTCCCACAAAATAATACAGTATGAATTAATGCCTTGAAGCATCATATATTGACAACAGAATAGATACTATACTACAACCCCCACCCAACAAAACCGGAAAGGGTGATTCTGGGAGGATGGTATCGTGACGAATGAAAATATATTACACAGAATTAAATAAAGATAAACGGCTTTAATGTTAATATAGTTAAGATATGTGAAAAAAAAACTTTCAAATTTATTTATTATATAACATAAAAAATAGAAAGTTTCATTGTCCACATGAAACGCCTAAATGAAAATTGGCCGGAAGTATACATTCGCCATATTTATAAACAAAGATAAATATGCTAGCAAAAGATAAACGATAATTTTCAAGTTAAAAAAACATGTTCATAAAATTCAGTTATCTTTCTTACTTGGCTAGTATGATAGTAAATGAACATATAATACAATGAGCCCATGCTATCATGACGAACGAAAAGGAGGCCTTATGAGAACAGAACCGATACTAC
>OY744524.1:110559596-110567096 GCA_963556195.1 Sepiola atlantica | reverse complement strand
GTGGTTTTGTAGAGATACAGAATGTTGTCAGGTGTGAGGAGTTTACTAGCACGATAGAGGGAGCCAACCTTCTTTGAGGCAGCATTGGCAATGTTTGCAATGTATTTGTTCCAATTCATGTTACCTGTGAAGGTTAGGCCGAGGAGTTTGAATGATGAACTCTCAGGTAGGGTGTCATTTGCCATAACAATCGGTGGTTGAAAAGATTCCTTGTAGTTATTGAAGGAAAGGAGCTTTGTCTTTGCGGCATTAAAAGTTACCAACCAGTTATGAGTCCAATCCACTACAGCCTGGAGGTCATTTTCTAAAGATTCACCCATTGCCTCGGCTATGATCGCGTCTCTTTTGCCTACATGGCGAGAGTAAAGCGTAGTGTCGTCAGCAAATAAACCAATCTCAGACTGTATGTCATCAGGGAGATCGTTTATATGGATCAGGAACAACAAGGGTCCAAGGATAGATCCCTGGGGTACACCAGCATTTATGTCATGTTGCTTAAATGAACGGGCATCGAGGATAACCTGGATTTTTCTTTCGTCTAGGAAGGATCTATTTATATTTAGTAATTACCCCGTAATACAGTATGAGCGTATTTTCAGGAGAAGCCCTTTATGCCATACCTTGTCGAAGGCCTTGGATATATCAAGCGCTACTGCCCTAGCTTCACCTGCCTTTTCGAGTGTATTATACTTGCGTTAAGATGTCTGCAGTAGAGCGTGCTTGTCTAAATCCATACTGGCGGTCAGAAAGAAGTTTAGCATTAACTAAGTGCCGTACTATCGCTAGATTGATTAAGGATTCAAAGATGTATGCAAAGATACGCAGCAGACTGATTGGGCGATAGTTCTGAGGATCGGTTCTATTCCCAGAACTCTTGTAGACTGGTACCACAGAGGCAATTTTCCAGCTATCGGGGAAGCAAGATACAGCTAGACATTTATTGTAGAGTTGGGAAAGGACAGGGGCAAGTTCAGCAGATAATTTCTTTATTACTATTACAGGTATAATATCAGGCCCACAAGCTTTGGAGGTGTCAAGGTTTTTTATGATGTCTCTGACCTAGGATGGGGTGATGACCAAGTTATCAAGTGTGGCTTCGGCCAGCAAAGGGAATTGTGGGAGGGGGTGGTTATCTGAATCCAAAGTAGAGTTAGAAGCGAAGCGTTGGGCAAGTAGTTCAGCCTTATCAATGGCCATGCAAACGACATCATTGTGGTTTGATAGTGGGGGAATCGTTGATTGACCATTATTTACTACAATATTGTAGATTTTCCAGAAATCACGAGTACCTAGTTTCTGTGACTGGATGCGTTTTTTTGTTAACTCATTATACTTTTTCTTTGCTTTACCTATCACGGCTATGCAATTATTTCCTGACTCTATTAATTCATGTCTATTAGTAGCTGTCTTATGGCGGCCGAATATACGGAATGCGTGTTGTCTCTCAGAAATGGCAGCTGCACATTCCGAGGTGAACCATTGAGGAGAGTGAGTCTTGCTAAAGAATGTTCGCATGGGGACATAGGCTTCAATGCCTGCTTTGACCCATTCAGTTAGTTCGTTTGCACACTGGTTGGCAGGGAGTGAGAAGGTGTCCCTCTATGGGCCGTCACTGATGTGATCTCTGATTGACTCAAAATCAGCCTGCTTGTAGTATCACGTTGTTTTGAACAACGGTTCATCAGCTTTTGGACGATTTTTAGGGTGATATGTATCATTAGCACAATGTGATCAGCATTCCCCAGTGGGCTATGAGCTTTCGTCACACAAGCCTTGGGCATTGAGGGCAACAAGAGGTCTAGAAGGGAGGCTTGATGGTCTACTCGATCGGGGATGCCGGTCAGAAAATCGACAGTCTGAGAGAGGGAGTGAGCTAAGGAGAAATTATACGTAGAGTTTCCGGCTGCGTCAGTAAGGCTGGAGAATCCCAACCAGTCACGGTGGTGGGCATTAAAATCCCCAAATACATGTATCTGGGCATTCGAGTCAATTAAGAGTGCTCTATCTATGCTTACAGAGGCAGAGTTTAGCAGAGTATAGTCCTGGGTCGACGGGGAACGGTATCAGAAAATATAAGGTGCTGACGCTGTGATGTAAAGTCAATCTAAAGCACATATAGTCGTGGTCATCCGATTCTAACCTATATTCTCTAGTCAGAGGGAGGGTGTTCCGAACATAAACTCTTAGCCCGTGCATATGTTTGTCAGAGTCTGAACGGTATAGTAGGAGGTAGTCAGTCATGTCAAAGTGGTGAGAGAAGATTGAGGATTGAAGATTAGTTTCACTTTGAGCTAGGATATCCGGGGAATTTGTAAGGAGAAAGGTTTCTACGTCGTTGATGTTGGTTCTAAGTCCTCGGATGTTTTTGAATGCGAGCCTCAAGGGCGGAAGCGAAAGTGTTTTTCGTTGGGTGTCTGGTTTAGGTTTCTTTTATTTCTTTGTAATGACATGTTTGATTTGATTGGCCAAGGTGGGTACTTTTGAGGTGCTAATAAGCTCACACAACCAGTCCATTAGTCACAACCTGGTCCATGGGGGTTGTGGCCTCGAGAAAGCCCACCAGAGATAATTGTAGGGTCCCTTTCCATGCGCGACATGGTACATACAACTACCTACGGTATTATCCAACTGATGATGGAGCAGCCGTTCTTGACGCTACCCCAGAGTTTGGGCTCCTTGCTTTCAGTCGGAAACAGCAGCCAGACAAGCTGTCGAACCTATACCCTCAACCTGTCGGAACAAGAGAGGCCCAGACTGGTCATGTAAGACTTAGTGACGAAAAATGTTTCCCCAAGTTGTCCAAATAGAGAGAATGAGAACGGTGTTCATTGTCCTAGTAAGGAAACAAGGCTAGGCACTGAGTGTTTAGAGGGGTCCCAGCGTTGTTATATCTGCGCCTGACTAATAAACAAAGAAGGAGTGCAAGGGCCGACTATATGCAGAACCTATCTACTCCTTAAGCAATTGTAGGTTTGCAAACCGGATATTTTGTTTGAGATTCAAACTCTAGGAGGGTTGTCGATCAGGACTAAGGAGGCCTCCCTCCCCAACGGTTTATTGCCACGGCGTAAGTAGCTGGTAGCAAGGTTTTTTTGTCAGAGATTTCCTTCTCTTAGATGGATAGTCTTACAAGGTCTTACGGGTCCAATACTCCGAGAGGGGTAAACATAGCCTGCGATTGTTTACTAGTCGGGTATTTCCTATACCCCGCAGGTTGAAAAAAAATTCAAATATAACGTGTATATATATATATATATATATATATATATATATATATATATATATATATATATATATTCATATGTACATATGTAGATAGAATAAGTTATTTAATACTAAAAAAGGAACAGAAATTAAAGATAGGTTTCCCTCTCGCAAGTAAGCATAAATAATAGAAATAAGAATGGCAAAACTTAAGGCCAGCATGAGATATCTAAAAGTTCTTCAGTGGGAACTCAATAGGCAGACAATAGGACAAATAAAAACGAAAGTTTAACAGGGTTAATACTAGCTCGTTTGGTAGCATTGAGATTAGTAAAAATGCCAAATACATTTAAAACGGTAAAACAGAAAAGCTTAACTGAACTTTCGAGAAAATTTTCAATTCTATGAGGACGGGCTACTTTTGCAAATGACCCTTTCAACGAGAACATATCGAGTACATCTTAAGAAATGGACGAGGAAGCTTTTGAAGCAAGAGGGGGGGGCATCGAGAATTACAGCCTGTTAAGAGCCACTTGTTTACTATTCATAGATTTAACGCTACAAGATAGTTGGGACTCAAAGTTAAGAAGGAAAAAGAGAGAAAGGGAATAAAATTAAAAAAAATAAAGTTATGGTATCTCTTTTGCACTTAATTTACTGAGTATATTCGCCAAGTAGTTTAAAAAACATGTTTTAATGAGCCCGGTTGCTCCTCTAATTACTAGAATGATGAATTCCTAGTGTTCATGAGACTTTAGTATTTCGTTATTTTCTTCCTTTCAACTGTTTTTATGTCAGCATCATTGGAGACACTAATTTAAACTAGGGTTGATACTTTAGTCTTCTTGTCCCACATCACTATGCCAGGTTTAAGAGATCTGAGATTGCATAGGCATAGTAGATGGTGTATGACTTATTTTACACAGTACGTCTTGTATATGTTCCCATGACTTGCTGCTATATTCATATTTTCGGCTACACTTGCTGCTAGACTGAATATACTTTTCGAATTGTCCAGTGAAGATATTTACACACTTTACTGTACTATCGTCTAGCGGAACATTACAACTGGGAATCAGGTTGTCCACACTCTCTTCTTATGTGTGGCAGAACCTGAATTTTTTATCGTGTCTTACATCACTCACCTTATTTAAAGAATGTGTTACCAAATGTTGATCTTGGACTACATAATCATTCTCTTCTGGTAATAGTGAAGCGATCGTCTTATGAGCAAATCTACAGAGCTTTGTCTATATACTCAGGGATATTTCATCAAAAAAATAGTTGGCACGTTGAAGGTTTGTTCATTAATCTAGTTTTCTGCAATGGAAATATTGGTGTATTTCTGGCTGCCCTTCTATTTCCGTAGTAGGCATGTTTGGTGGTTCTGTTTCATTTGTTAAACAGTCTTATCCAAACTATTTAGGTAGTTTTGTGATTGCTGCTCTTGTTTCTTGATGTTTGATTCTAAAGTAGTGGTTCTGGGTGCTCATCAGATATTGGCTAGTGTTCACAGTAGTGGATGATGTTGATAGTCAGTTTCTGAGAGACCAATACCTCTTGCTTCTCTGTGCAGATACATCCTTGGTAGACACGTACAGTTGTGTTTGCCTTGTAATTACTTTTTGTTGCTAGTCACGACGAATCTATATCTTATCACTGGCATGGAAAGTTGGTTAATTGCAGTTACTTTGTTTTTATTTATAAGCTCTGTTTGAGTTTCTTTTCCACGACGTACATATCCTCTGCCTATATGTCTCTCACTGTGGCATTTTGAATTGAATCGTTTTTTCCAATGACAAGCTGTATGTATTGTTCTGCTCTTCTAGGCTTTGCTGTCAGTCTCTCCATAAAAACAAAGTAACAGCAAGTAACCAACTTTCCAGCTGTTTGAAGGCACTTAGCACATTTGTCAAGACCAAAGTTTATTCTAATATCTTTGCAGAAGGTACGTATAATCGGCAAGATGTGACTTAAGTTTTTTTTTTCTTATCTTTTTGTTTTTGCTGGGGATAAGGGATCATACCGGATGACAGACATTCACCGGCTATTTCAAACACTTAAGCCGAGAGATATTTCTAAAATTTTAACCGTTCCTTTAGGTGCGATTGTTTGTATCTTTCTTGCACTCGGTTCACCGGGTATATTTGCCAGATTGTTTTTGAAATTCTTTTTCATTCGTCCTGTTGCTACTATAATTAGTAGGATGATGAAGATCTTCCTAAGATTCCAGTTTATTTCTATCTCGTACATAATACCTTGGTATTTCGTGATTTTTCCTCTTCAGCTCTGTTTCATGCTGCATCATTACGGACACTGACTTCAACTAGGGGTGCTACTTTCTAGTCATGGTTGTCTGTGTGTCGAACTAAACGCACTGTGACCGAATGTATCGCGTTAAAAGCTGTGTGTTAGAGGAAAGAGAGAGAGTTAACGATATACAGTAAGACTGACAGTAAAAGATTACCGATAAAGTTTTTGAGCAAACGAAACTGTAACATACGCTTCAACATGGCGTTAGCGGATACATTGAAACAAAAATCAATGAACGTATACAATCGACTTTACACAGGCCAACAGCAGACCGATAAAGATTGATCGCTAACTACAATAATATTGCTTTTCTGGTTCTCCCACATACAACACATGCTAGTAACTGAACACAAAGAATATGTACGTGACTAGAACTATTTGTTCTACTTTGAGTGTATTAACAAAATATAAACTATTACATATCTAGGGACGGCAATGAAATTGACATGTTTTAATCAAAGAAATGAATACACCGGAAGAAGAAAGTCCACAAAACCTCAAATAATTATCCGATACTTATAAACGTTTACAATATTTATTAATAAAGTTATAATATATAATATTTATTAATAAAGCTGATATATGATATATAATATTTATTGACGAGGTTAATATACACATTTTAGACCATTTAAATTACGTCTTAATCTACCCATATTTTAAACTTAGTGAACACTTTTTTAAGACAGCTCGTAATAAAAGCCTTCAAATCATTTAACTTTAAATTTGAATGTCGGATCTTTTAGTCTCATTTTCTACTGTCAACTGCCTTATATCTTATTCCTTCGCATCTATGCGTAAAGGTCACATGATTTCAACTATGGCATATTAAGACGTGTTCGTTCTTTAAATGACCTGAACAATATATAAGATGTTTTTCTCGTCCCTAAATATATCAATTACGAAACTCTTCTGCATAACTAAATATAGTCTCTTAACTTCTGGATTATATACAAGTAAAGACTCGTATTATTTTGCTATATAATTTGCATACGTTTGTATAGTGTGTACAAACATACTATTACGGAATATGTATTTAATGTTTCTATTAATTTGCACGAAGACAATAGAGACTATTAGAGAGAGGTAACATAATTTCGGGGAAATCTTAAATAATTATTTAATATAAAAAACATAGTTTTGAGATTACATGTAAACTGAAAAATATCAGACAAAAAAGAAAATAAATTATATTTTATATTTTAAAGGGATATCATTTCATTATATAAATTTGACGAATAATGAGCCCACACTTTCTGCACAGTTAGCGGTAAATCGACATGTATAACCGAATTTTTTTCATTTTGGGACGGGAAAATTGTGGTGGGATAATTTTTTTTAACTCATCCTATTTGGGTTTTTTCTATTTTCACGCGAAATGCGGGGTGTATGTTTGGATTTTTTGGATTTTTTAGACTTTTGGTGCGGCTATACATTATTAAATGAGCGACTACATCACAACAAAAAAATCGACCATGATAGAAAATACTAGTATTTAGCAAAGTAAATGTAACGATAATGAACTTCACCGAAAAATCTACACAATACGAAGCAAATTGTTTAGTTTTTATTACTTTTACTCTAACCTAAACCTAAACTAATTTTAGTTTACTTCGGTTTGTGTAGAAGCATCGGAAATCGATTCGGCTTTCTTCGAAAAGTCGATACAGCTCATGTCATGACTGCAAATTTCTGAAAGCATATTTGTAAAAGAAAAGCACGAAAATAACCTAGGGTGTGCACGAAAGAATGTATTCTAAAACATCAGATATGGTTTCAGCACTTCATTTTATTGCATAAATTTTGAAAAGGGAATGATTCCTTTTTGGCGGATGTTTTTAATTTTATTTTATATCATTCTTTTATATCACCCTCGGGGACGCCGGGACACAGGTCCTGCTATTTTAAAGGTAATTGAAAAGTTTCACACATAGTTCAATGTAAGCAATATTTTAGCATGCATTTTTGTAATTAAAATATATG
>OY744524.1:110487096-110554596 GCA_963556195.1 Sepiola atlantica | reverse complement strand
TTTGCTTCTCTAACTCCTTTCCATTCTTCTTCATATCTACCTGTTCTATCCTGGATATTGAGCTGTATACTCTTGACAATAGGTTTTAGCTTTTCTAAAAGTTCGCTTTTAGTACACCACTTTACATATATATATATATATATATATATATATATATATATATATATATATATATACATAATTATGTGTATATACATATACATGTACATAAATATACATGTATACATATGTTAATATGCATATACACATACATATAAATACATGTTTGTATATATATATATATATATATATATATAAAAAATCATGTATATATATATATAAGTATATATATAAATACCAGTACTATATACATGTGTATATCTATATATACATACATGTACATATAAAAATTCATGTACATATATAGAAATATATATATATATATATATGTGTGTGTGTGTACATAGCTATTAATAATGGAGATTATGTATCTGTATTTCCGTCTGTCTGAAGCCGAAACTATATGATTAGTTTTGATTGATCTCTTTTTATATCTACTTATCAGCTCCAATAAGTACCCATTTCAAAACTTCCTCAAACATTACGGGTCTTTCAAATGTACATAATTATTTTTAGAAGCTTCTAATAAATTAATATTCGTAAATATACACTCATGATTGTTTTTTTCAGATTTCCAGATGTATTAAAAAGAGTTTTCTCGACAATAATCTAAATAAACATCATAAATATAATTAATTAAATACATGGTGTTTGTTTTAATCTATATAATTGAGTTACGTAATTAAATAGTATTGTAATGGAATATAGTGGAACAGCCGGCGTCCACTCTACCATTTGGTTACCCGTCCTCTGATTATTAAGTATAACGTTCTTATTCTTAGACACAAAAAGTTATATTTCAAGAAATCCACAGCTATTAACATTACGTTCAGATGAGAGAGAGAGAAAGATAGCGAGAAAAAAAGAGAAACAGTGAAAGATAGAGAAACAAAGAGAAAGAGAAAGAGGACGTTAAAGAGAAGAGAGAGAGACAGAGAAAAGTGTACACAAGACAGGAGTGTGTTATTTTATTAATAACATGTAAGCACAACATTCTCTGAGATTTATCGTACGAGTCGCTCAAAAATGATGTATTTACTTTGATTTTTTATTAAAACGTGTTGGGTTGGGTTTTAATCTCATAAGAAATTACGTTTTAACGCCCAAATTTAGTGAATAACATTGTTTAATTAAAAACATAAATTCATATGATAGTTTAATAAGTAAAATGCGTTTAGTTTGAAATGCTAACTAATGTAAACAATAGGCTCGCCGAAATACCCTTAAGTGCGAACTGACATTACTTAACTTCCAGAAAGATGAATGATTCCATCATCGTTATTATTTAATTAGAGGAAATAAAATTACAAATTATAGTTGATCAGAGTTAATATCTAATTTCTTATTTTATTTTAGTTTTGTCCAATAAAATATAAAGATTAAAGACTAGACGACGGTTTATCTATAACTCCGCCATGTAACTTGAAACAACTAGGAAAAATATTTGACGAGAGGGGGGTACATATTTGCTATATATCTAAATAGACATATATACATACACATATAAATATACATATATACAGATATATATATGTATATATATATATATATATATATATATATATATATAAATATATTCGTAAATATACTTATATATATATATATATACATACACACAAATATACATATATATATATATATATATACATACATATTTACACATACAAATTTACATATATATATACATATACACACATAAATTTACATATACATATATATACACATATAAATATAAATATATATATATATATATATACATTTACATATATATATGCACACACACATATATATATATAAATACACATATAAAGATACATTTATATATATATATATATACACAAAAATATACACATATAAATATACATTTATATATATATATATATATACACACATATATATACCCACATATATATACATATATACACAAATGTATATATATACATATATACCCACATGTATATATATACACATATATACATATATGTAAGTATACATATACATATATATATATATATATATATATATATACAGATATATATATATATATACAGATATATATATATATACATAGATACACACATGTAAATATACATATACACATACATATATATACATATACACATACATGTAAATATACATATACCCACACATACATATAAATATACATATACCCACAGATATATATATACACACACATACATATACACACATACATACATATATACATATATATATATACACACACATATATATACATATACACACACATATATATATACACATATACACACATATATATATATATACACATATACACACACATATATATATATACACATATACATATATATATACATATACACTTATATATACCCATATAAATATACACATATATACACACACACATATATATTTATATATATATATATACATATATTTACCCATAAACATAAATATATATACATATATATATATATATACATATATCTACCATAAACATAAATATATATACATATATATATATATATATATATATATACATATATCTACCATAAACATATATATATATATATATATATATATATAGAGAGAGAGAGATATATATACTCATATATGTATGTATGCACATATATAAATATATGATTATTTACAATTACATGTATACACCATCGATTTGATTGACTACTAGTAAAAGTGAAAACGACGGCATTTTGAACGTGCAAATGAACCTTACTAAGCTAATATTAAAAAATGAAATGCACCAAATCCCACTGAAGACTCGTAATCATGAAAGTAAACAAAAACCTAAATTCATGAAAATATCAAGGTTTGCCGACGAGCAGATCACAGCCTGTTAATGAAGCAGGCAGCAAAGTAAATATATGTTGGTTAGTCTGAAAGCTCAAGTGAATATGGTAGCTGAAAAAAATGCAGTAATACCAAGAATGGTAGGAGTACTTGATTATACTCCGAAAACCTTAGAAAAAGGACTAGCAGAAATTGAAATTACATCATATAAAACACTGCACTGATGAAAACAGCTGAAATATTAAGAAAAATCTCCGGGTGCAGAAGCCAATACATATAAACCTGTTGCACCAACCGACCTAGGGTAAGTTGCATTATAATATAGCTGCGTGAAAACAACTCAAATCCCATAAGATGACGGCCTATTACGAAATGGTGCACCATCATCGTTTTGTATAACACTAAGTGGTCGTAAAGGGTCAAGAAAGATGACGGAGAACGTACAGTACTTTCTAGAGTTCATCTGAAATGCCATTGAGTGTATTGGGATCGATAGGAGGTTTCTCAGATTTTAACCGTTAGCAACTAAAAACCAACGGTGAACATCTGTTGCGAGAACGCAAAGTGATTTTCGACAATTATCGCATATATCAGAGTGGTCTGGGGATCTGGGAAAACTTGCTGTCATACAGACTCCGGAGAACACTCCGTGCTTTGATCAGTGGGCAATTACTTGTTATAATACCTGTACGAATTCCTAATGATAAAATAATAATAATAATAATAATAATAATAATAATAATAATAATAATAATAATAATAATAATAATAATAATAATAATAATAATAATAATAATAATAATAACCGCACGAGAGAGGCGCAAGCATAGGCTGACGCCACGAAAATTATGGACAGAGGGTCGAGGAGGGAAAGCGCAAAGCAGACCTCCACTGGAAGAGCGCGGACAGCTCTGGGATCTTGGGGAGGCTTGTTGCCACTCGGGCCCCAGAAGGGACCAATGGCCCTTATCAGCGGGAAATCAGTGGTAGGTGGCTGTTGCGATACCGCAAGGTCATCAGCGGTGATGAACGAAAAGAGGTGGAGCATACTGGAAGTCTGAGGAGACTTGTTGTCACTCAGACTCCAGGGAATACCACAGGTTGCCGGCAGTGGGCGATCACTGACGATGACCAGTGTGATATCTCCTAGTGAGTAAATAATAATATGATGACAATTAATAATAATATATGGAGAAATGACAAGAATTACGGCGAAAAAATGAACATAATTTTCTGTGGAAAAGTGTGTTTATCTTTCGAACTTTTTTATTTAGTATCATGAACGAATCTACTATAAGCACCTGATACTTTTCAATATATAAGACGCGTAAACTGTTTACGTATATAGAGGAGGTAGTGCCCGGCTTGCAGATACTGTCAAACAGAACAGACACAACATTGCAGTACATTTTAGTGCACGTTTATTTTCGTAATAGCAATTCATGTCAAGTATGCCTATCGGAATGTTGTATGTTATCATGAGTAAGTGCAAAAGTGCATTTTTTATTATTCATTATATATATATATATATATATATATATATATATATATATATATATACATATATGTATTATTTAATGTATCAACATAAAATGTTATAAGGAGATATAATCTTTTTATTTATCGAAACGCGGAAGTCTCTGTGAAGCTTAATTGCAATAAATGTATTTTCATAACATATATATGTGTGTGTATGTTTTTGCGTGTCTCTCTCTCTCATATACATATATATATATATATATATATATATATATATATATATATATATATAAATATATATATATATTATAGTGCGAAAATATATCTGTTAACATATACCTTCTATTCTTGTAAGAAACTGATTGTTTTGAAAATGTGTTTCGTAAGAAAAATAAAATCTGAGCCTTTGGAATGTAACAAAATCGTGGTAGTATATTATATATATATATATATATAATATACTACCATATATATATATATATACATATATTTATATATATATATATATATATATATATATGTATATATATATATTATTATTATGAAACTACATTTATAGAAAGTAAGCTACAGAGAAATAGTTGTGTTTAAAACCTGAACTAAATCATCAGGCTAAATGCATTTAGCTTATGCTTTTCTTCGTGAATGAAACAAGAACGTCCATGTGTTGCTAACTTGCCATCAATACGATATACTATATTATACTACCATAAACGTTCCCTCACGTATGAGAATAGTTTTAAAAAATACTGAACATATCTACACGCAAAATATTTTATTACCTTATAATATCATACGTTTATATACATGACATACTTATATATATATATGTATATATATATATATATGTGTGTAGGTGCGTATGTATAATGGGACCCCTCCAAAAAAACTGTTCGTCGCGTAAGGAAGAAACAGGTGTGCATAAGTGAATTATTATATTCTTACCTGATTGTGACGCAACAATTGCCAAGTTTGTTCATCGATATCTCCAGGGATTCCGAAAAACGAATCGCGTATAAAAATGTATACAAAATCTTGGAACAAAATTAATAACGCATATATCTGTATATATTAACATATAAACATTTTTTTTTACTTATCTTCTATATTTTTGTAAGGTCTTTCTAAAATGTCATCTTTTTAGATCTCACCTCGTCGCTCTCGTCCTCGTGTCTGTTCTCAATTTCGTTGTCCTTTTCGTTTTTGTTAAAATAAATTATATTGCATTTTTTTTCGACTTATTATTTTTCAAACACCGTTTTTTGTATTGCGTTTCCCCCTGCAACATGTTAAACATCATGCTATTGTTGAAGTTAGCCTAGCTGTAGGAAACACGTCCTTTGTCTCTTTCTCACTACGTTTTAATATAAATAATTATGTCATGTAATCATATATATATTTATATATATATATATATATATATATATATATAAAATCTAGACCGATGTTTATGTATTTGTTTTATTTTCAATGCGTTTACATTGTTATCACATATGGTTTATCAGACCTAAGCAGTCACCAACAAGTGTGTTTCCTTTTAGGAATATCCCCACCCCCCGCAAACACTAAACTAAGTAAATAAATATAAAATTCAAAAATATTACGATAGTCAAATATGATAGGTATACTAAATTATAATAACCCCTCAAAGAATGTTACATATATAGATATATTAGTGAAATACTAATTTGGGCTACATCTTTTATTAAAGTTATCTAAAGAATGAACATTTGTTTGAGCAAGCTTTTTATATAATAATCAATTAATTATTACATAAAATAATTGTAAAATATAAAATAGTTCGTCTGATAGTTATACTAAATTATAATAAAACTTTGAAAATAGAAAACGGTATAATATATCATATATATATATATATATATATATATAGGTATATTGTTTAATTGGCCCAATACTAACTTTGACTACATCTTTTAATAAAGTAATCTTACGAAGATACTATTGTTTATTAATAAACTTGTTATATGCTAACTCAATTATTTATGAAAAAAAAATCATAAAATTCGTAATAGTTATTTCCAATAGTTATAATAAATTCTAATAAAGAATCGAATATTAAACAATAGAACAAATCCTATTCAATATAAAACTCAGTCTACATATTTTATGAACTATTTAATTTTGTTTCAATTAAATTAATAAATCTAAAATAAATATTACATTTGTTTGATAATAATGAGATCAACAAGACTGCATATGTTCAATAGCTTGTCATGTTTAGGTCGTGTTTAGCGTGTTTTAAAATAAACACCATGCTGTTATTATATGTGTCTAAATGTTTTCAGAATTATTATTTTTTTAATAAAGAGCAACTTATTTTGTAAATCAAAGAATAAAAAACAATAAACTTAAAATTAACATATATATTTCTTCCTTTTACTTTACGACTAGGTTTGCGTGCATTTGATTTTTTAAAACACTATCTGATGCGCAGAACGCATGTACGTGTGCTTATGAATAAAAGAAAATCAATTGTATTCTTTTTTATTTACTATTTTTTTTAAATTTAATAATCGACTATTTCTTCATAGGAATTTGTCTTATCTTATTTTTAATTTGATAATCGGTTATTTGTTTGTAAAAAAATGCATTATTTGGATAAATATATACTAACACGTGGTTACATCTAAGTGATGATTTTCATTTCTACCCTTTTATTAAAAATAATTTACGACAATTTTATAATTTTGTAAGCATGTGCGACTGATAGGATAGTCGTTTCTGTTACTTCTTAATTCCCAACGGTATCCGGTTCAGGTAAGACGTGTGTAGGCAGAGACCTTGCTGGAGTTGTTTTGAGCCGACGACAGTGATGCTAATTGCGGGGGTGTTGGTGAGAGTTTGTGGGACCCGATACGAGCAGGGGTGTCGGGTGTGTTGTCGGCGGCGTCGATAGTGACGTAAGGGTGAGAGTTGATTTAGTCGACGGTGTGAGTCTGTCGATACGGTCCTGTATCTCATTTGGTAGTGGTAGTCCTTGTTACGATACACGTGGGCCGAGCCGAAGGGACGCAACTGATGGACTTGAGAGAATCTGCGAGTCGAGTCACTTAATAAAGGTCTTGTTTTTATGGTTTGCGCATGAACTGGAATAGCAACGATAGAAAGAAAGAACAGGAGTGAGGGAAATCAAAAGAGAGAGAGAGAGAGAGAGAGAGGGTTAATAGATATATGGGGAAAGAGAGAGAGAGAGAGAGAAGTAGAGAGAGGGGTAAGGCTAGAAGACAGCGGGAAGGATCCGGTGCGTGAGTTAAACGCAGATGCGGAGGTGATGTTAGCCGCAGTAATAGTAGAGGTTGTACCGCTCTTAAGAGGAAAACGAAATAGTGAATGTGAATCTATATACGCATTGTTGCCATCCCCTACTCCTACGGTCATCTCAATACTACTAGTACTACCAATTAATCCGGGGTGAGGCACAAGTGCCGATGTAGACATGGGAATCTGCGAAGCAGAGTACACATAAGATCAGATCGACTCCATACACTTAAATTAAACGAACATTGTAGGAAAAAAGCAACTTGTGTTCTGTGAGCCGTTTTCTATAGATTGCTTGTTTTAGTTATAACGTCCAAAAGCCACTCGAGTATAAAGGATACCGAGATGGATACACGTTGAATGATGAAGAATATTATGAAAGGCTTTAAAATGCTGAATGGAATAAATAAGTATGAGTGGGTTTTTTGGTACTGTTATAGATGACGCGTCTTATTTCCGTGGCTTCGCGTCGACAACGATCGGGCATGTCACGGAAGCGCCCGAGCACTGACGGAAAAATTGTATCTTATAAAAACATTGACAAAATTCCCCCTCCCAAACAAACAACATTATTTTTACAACAAAAAAAATTGATTTTAATCTATGTATTTTTCTTTAGATTTATACGTCTTGTATTAGCGTCTGCTAGTCTTCCAGTTAGAGCTTGGCAGTTTGAATGCAGGGCTTCACTATCGCTCAGAACGGGAGCCCTAACCCTAACGGGAATCCTAACCCTAAACCCTAACCCTTACCCATTTTTCTGTCTTTCTTTGTTTTATGTTAGCAACAAGAACAAAAAGAAAAACAGCGAAAAAAATGAAAAAGACACACTACCCCCACCAAAAAAAATATTTTTTTTTACACATTTGATTGAAAATTGCTTATTTGACCCCCACCATAAGTTCGTTCGGTTTTTATCTTGTAATTTATGTATTTTTCTTTGAATCTATTTGTCTTATATTATCGCCTGCAAGTCTTCCATTAACGCTTGGCGTTTTAGTCTCGGCATGTCTCGGGCCCTTCCGCGACCTGCCCGATCGTTGCCGACGCAAAGTCACGGAAATCAGACGCATCATCTATAACAGCACCGGTGTCTTTACTCCCGAGCATGTTTTATATTGTGTTTCAGCACAAATTAACCCATAAAATGTTAGTATGCCGTAAAAATATTAAACCGAAGAAACAATTATCTATCTAAAAAGTAAAAACAAAAATGGATGGTCTTAAGATAATGCCATTCAATCTACGCGTTTAGCGATGGGAATGCTAGTTAACACTAACGTGTAACAGACTAACTAAGAATTGGTGGAGATGCTTGTTTGTTTATGGAGATTGAGTGACGCATCAAAAATATTTTTGAAACTTAAGTGTGACTGTCCGGCAAAGTAAGCATTTCAAACTTGCGTGACTGACAGACCGGTCGTAATTTAGAGACTCTAATAGATACGCATGAGTGCATCCAGTCACTGCATATTTGAACTAAAACGGGAGAGATCGACGAAGGTCCTATTGCAAACTTAAACATTCACAAAAAAATACGTGTCTATCTACAACCAATGTAAATAATTTGCTTCCCTCCATCTGTGTTCGTATAACTACACGGAACTTCCATGAGCAAAGTTTCTTACCAAAATAAACTCGTCTGTGGAACACAAAAAGGCGGGGCTGCTTCCCTGCTGACTACAACATAGTCGTTTTCAAGTTCAATGTAAACAACTTCTTGTTGAGTCGTCCTCCAAAATAATCAACTTCTGCCCAGCTTCAATCATCGTTACCAATCCTCATGGTGTTGTCTCACCATCAACGGAAGAAAAACAGTGACCCTTAAACTCGAGTGGCCTTTGTGCCTTGATAACGGTGACTAGTTAGTACATAAAAATGCGTAACAGGCAGAGGGTAGGACATAGCCTCTGAGATAGATGCTTAGACTCATACAATAAATAAAAGTATAAAACACAGAAGATGCATCCATTCAAGCTAAACATTGAATCAGCAAACATGTTTTAAACTGAAGAGTGGCAGACACACGAAAATAACATTTCAAACTTGTGTGACAGACACACGAAGCATGACATTTCAAATTTGCGTGACACACACACGAAACATTACATTTCAAACTTACTTGACAAACACACGAAAATAAGATTTCAAACTTGTGTGACAGACACACGAAACATGACATTTGAAACTGGCGTGACAGACACACTAAACATGACATTTCAAATTTGCGTGACAAACAAACGAAGCATGGCATTTCAAACTTGCGTGACGCACACACGAACCATGGCATTTCAAACTTGCGTGACAGACACACGAAACATGATATTTACAACCTGCGTGACAGACACACGAAACATGACATTTGAAATTTGCGTGGCAGACACACGAAACATGACATTTACAACCTGCGTGACAGACACACGAAACATGACATTTCAAACTTGCATGACAGACACACGAAACATGACATTTACAACCTGCGTGACAGACACATGAAACATGACATTTCAAACTTGCGTGTCAGACACACGAAACATGCCATTTCAAACTTGCGTGACAGACGCACGAACCATGACATTTCAAACCTGCGTGACAGACACACGAAACAGGCCATTTCAAACTTGCGTGACAGACACACGAAACATGACATTTCAAACTTGCGTGACAGACACACGAAACATGACATTTACAACCTGCGTTACAGACACATGAAACATGACATTTCAAACTTGCGTGGCAGACACACGAAACATGCCATTTCAAACTTGCGTGACAAACGCACAAAACATGACATTTACAACCTGCGTGACAGACACATGAAACATGACATTTCAAACCTGCGTGACAGACACACGAAACAGGCCATTTCAAACTTGCGTGACAGACATACGAAACGTGACATTTCAAACCTGCGTGACAGAACTAATTTGAGCGTATTCGATATATTCTTTTAGCGATGAAGATGCTATTCCAAACTTAAGCGCGACAGAGAAACCTAACGACGGGCAGACACAGCCTCCCATAGTTATGTGAGAATTCATCTAAAATATTCACACAGAAGAAAGAACACTAATTACATGCGGTATTCATTATTTCGATCTGCTAAGTTTATTGATTTGAAGTGCGATCATTTTAACAACTGATTCACCTTTATTTTTACTTTTGCTTTTGCAAAAGCATAAATAATTCACTTGAAGTATGTCTACTCCTATCACAAAACAATCTGTTTTGTTTCGTAAATATATAATAGCCCGTTTACCCGGCTTTAAAAATTACGCCGGAACTGGGATGAATCATCCTTTCGCAGACATCTTTGTTACACCCATGCTTTTTTCTAAATATTTCTTTAGTTTATGTTCTGGAATTTTTTAGATTAAAATTTACAATTTTTATTATTTCGACACGTGGCTCAACATATAAAAGCCTTGAGTTACAATTAGATTTTAGTGGCAGTATTCTGGGTGTTGCAGGTTCAATTCACACTGCAGGTGATACTGAGAAAGAATAAAATGAAATTTACTTCATTAACACCTCTGCCCGGTCATGACTTACGGAACCGAAACGATGTACACCCACGAATTACATAAAAGGTTCAGTTCAAAATTCCGTATATTTCCCCCAAGTTTGAAATATTTATCTGAAGAAAGTCAGAGGTCACAGTGGTCGAAACTTTGTGAGAATAACATCTGAGATGAAAATAGGAGTTTAAATAATCTAAATAAAGTCAAATGTCTTCAATTTTTTTTTATTAACAGGTAACGCCAAATTTAATGAGGGATAAATTAGAAACGGATTTAAAATTATTAAAATGATTGTGTTTTGGTAAATAATAGTTTGTTTGAAAGATAATTACGAATAGAATCTACGTAAAATATAAAAAAATGCATTTCATTTTAATAATTTATTAAAATTAGGTTTAAATAGTGTCTTAAAAAAGAAAGGTTTTGATAATTAAAACGTCCCTGAGCAATACATTCAATGTCACTGAGAGTACTTTAAAAAAATAAGTAATACATGTAAGAATCATTGTCATCGGTTCTATAAAGTATTAGTATTTCTGTTCGCTTGAAACGCAGCGTATCATCCATTTGTTAACGCAGCTATTTCTACAAGTTAAAAATATCACGCTTAAAACTCTACTCAGGCACTTTATCATACTTGTGTTTCATTTAGAAAGTAAATAAGAATAAGGATATAAATATATGAATATTAAGAAGCCTGTTGTATTTAAAAGCACAATGTACAAGCACGTTAGCTTTAAAAGACATAAACGTGCTTAAATTCAAGTCAACTAGGGAAGACAACGATGGCATTTTTTTAAGTCATATGTTTAATTACGATAAGTATAAAGAAAACAATGAAAGTAATCGTGACATGATATCTTTGCCGTTTAATTTTTATTTATTTTGAGTATTTTTTATCTGATGTGAAACAATATTTTTTTAATTGCATCAACGGATATTTTAGAATGATGATTAACAGATTTAAAGAGTTGTGCAGTTAATGCTTTTGATTGTTTTCCGTGAATTATTTCAGCGATCAATATCCTGAAATTGACCTAGCATACGTGTTTTTTTTAAAATCCGGGACAGTTCAACTTAAGTGTTTATTCTTTTCTAATATTATTTAAACAGTTTTATACCAAATAACGTTGATATAAACAATTACCGTCTACTCACAAACGTTGATCGTGGTCAGCGCTTAAAATCGGTGGCAATACCAGGTGCTTAAATAGCTTACGGCTAAATCACGTTGACAGACGAATTACTCTCAGATCACGGATTTTAAGAAAATTCTTCTCGTCAGAGGACCACTACCGCAGCGGAAGCACAGCGAGTAAATAAAACTTTACTTTAAAAACATAAAGATAAAAGTATAATAATAATAAACAAAATTGATAATAAAATTAATAATAATAAAAAAAAATATATATATATATATATAAATATATATATGTAACACAAATTGTATCGGTCAAAAACACATATTTAAGTTGAAATACCCCATCAAGGTACGGCTAGAAATAATATTGATTAAAGTGTTTTTCAAAAATAAGGCAGTCCAAATTAAATCCCAAAGTAAGCCGAGATGTTACAATTCCATGTGTGATGTTCAAGACATGTATTACATGTAAGCGAAACAATGATTAGGGGATCATGTTATATGGGATAAAATTCAAAATACAACGCACTAGATGCAAGCTAAGCACTTTCAATTACTTTGCTTGAACTTTGAATTGTAATAAAATTTGTATTCGCACCTTATTTTATTCTTTCATTTGATCTAATGTAATTAATGCTCTATCCAGTATATTGAGCTTCATTTTTATCCGGATGTTCACTAATTAAAGCTATTAGTTGCCTCTTATATCTTTTGTTGTATTAAACCCATATATATATATATATATATATATATATATATGTATATATATATATATATATATATATATATTACTGTTATACGTACATAAAAGTAATCCATGGGCACGTGTTTCTGGCTTACAGCCGTCATCAGCATCGCTAAAGTTAAGGGCGGCTAATAATGCAATTTACGGCATCTTAATCACTTAGGAAGTGAGACAATCGGAATAATAATAAGCAACAAAAACAACAATCGCTGCAATCACCAATAAAAATAATTACATAAACTATATTAAATATTTAAGTGATAAAAATCGTACACATTTCTAGACAAGCATCTTGGTCCAGTGGTAAAGATGCTGATGACGAGTGTGAGCCAAACTGGATCACTTTTATGTAATATAATATTAATTCATACATAAAAGTGATAATATAGATATGATTTAAGTTTAAACTGTATTAAAATTATTCCAGAAAAGCATAGACTTTCCCATCCCATAAACAGAATCAGCAGTAATATAGAAATAATAAATCCTCTCATTATTTTCATCGACAAAAATGTGTATCAAAGTAACTATTTGCTTTGGAAAGGATAATTGGTCTAAATCTGAAAATACACAATATATTTTTTTTATTTTCAGTTTGTTTGTTTGCTACATCATTATTTTTTATGTTAAGCGCATTTGCTTTCATTAAATATATCATATAATCTGCGATCTTATCTGTAAGGTTTGTCAAATCGTCTTGGAAGTTGTTCTGTCTGTTTTCCATCGCCTCTATGTATTATTCAATGTAATTATATGTTTAATTCCAGTGTTTCAAATATTTTAACGACGCGCTAAATAATGAATCCGCATAATAAGCTTTACCCATTTGTCTGTTCTGTACGTCACACTTCATTTGTTTAAATAGCATTTTCGTCGGCTGCCATGCTTAAGTTTGAAACAGTTTTATCATAGCGTTGCAGAAGTAATGACATAAGCCAACATTTTACATGACTATAAAAACACAGTGTCTACATATCTGAAGAGTAGATGGCTGCGTCGAGACCTCATCCTAAACTTAAGTATCATGGACGTCAAATACGATGTGCCCCCGCAGAGAGTACTTCGTGGAAACTCAGATAAACTGTACCGGCTAAATCGTCTGAAAGGCATCTTTTACGGTTCGGGTCGCTGCACCGTGCAGCAGGGTGACAGAATCCGTGGTCAGACTACAGACGATCAAATAGTTCAAGGAAGGGCTGGATACATTTTTGTCTGATTGCCCTTCAGCAGCAGAGAATGCATGCGCACCATGGTCATACCCATAAGAGGGGGGCTAAACGTACGTGTGACTGTTTAACTGGGGACCAGTCCGCAGTCAGTCACCAGATAAACTTTTAGCTGGTAGCACTTCGTTTTCACTGCTCCAAGAAAATTTCATTCCCAAAATAAATTTTAACTCATCAAATTTATTTCAGGTGAGGTTTTGTTATTTTATCATTATTTACATTTGGATTATAAGTTCGTGAGTATACTGTTAAAAGTCAGAATTTAATTTTGTTTTATTTACATGTAAACAGCTCTGTTCATTGACGACACATACCTTTTCCTTTTTTTAAAGTTTAAAAAAAGTATTGTTTTTGAGAATTTGTCAATAAATCTTACATTACTAATTTGAAATCTTTTCTATATTCTTAGGAAATATATTCCACATGTTTTAAACGTTTTATTTACATGTAAACAGCTTTGTTCATTGACAACACATCACTTTTACTTTCATTTTTTTAAGTTTAAAAAAGTATCATCTTTGAGAATTTGTCAATAAATCTTACATTATTAATTTCAAATATTTTCTATATTCTTAGGAAATGTTTTAAACGTTTCATTTACATGTAAACAGCTCTGGTCATTGACGACACATAACTTTTACTTTTTAAAATTTTATAAAAGTATCATCTTTGAGAATTTGTCAATAAATCTTACATTATTAATTTCAATTTTTTTCTATATTCTTAGCAAATATATTACACATGTTTTAAACGTGTTATTTACGTGTAAACAGCTCGGTTCATTGACGACACAGAACTTTTCCCTTTTTTTTTGTTTAACATAATTCATTAAATATTTCTCAAAATGGTAAAAACATGTTGTGTGACAGCCTGTCAAGTCAATTATAATGAGCAAAATAAGGTCCGAGTGTTTCGTCTCCCCAAAGATAAAGATGAGAGAGAAAGATGGTTAAAGGTGATACCACTCAGACACTGTTGTTTGTGAAAGACATTTCCCACCTGGTTATGAAACTGTATTTGTTATGGGAAAAGCACGACCCAAAGATCCTCCATCAATATTTAATAATTTGCCATCAAGTGTGATACAAAGTCTTTTATCAAAACCAAGGACAACAAAAAAGAGTTTCGCTTCTGTGCGAAGTGTACAAAATTATGAGTTTGCCGATTTCTTAGATAAAGATAGAATTGATAATTTTACAAATTTGTGTGCTGATATTGACCATCATGATTTTGTACCAGCAGTTACCTGCTACACATCTAACAATCAACAGTTCATTCAGACTTGTCATTTTTGTACTGGATGTTTTTGATTAAAATCTTTGAGAACTTAACGTTTGAATGTTACCATGCAAGTATACTCACACACATTTCTTCCTTGTTGAAAAACAGAATACATAAGTTTCAACATTAATCTCCAATTGAGGAAGCAATTCGTTACCTTAGTAATTTTAAAATTGAACAAGAGAAACAGGTTTTGAGACAACATATCGAAGTTATGTCACCACGAATAGTTGGCAAAAAAGTTTATGAGTCGGAAATACTTGCCCGAACATTTTAATATTTTGCCACATCTCGGTCTCTTTATAACACACTTCGAGATCATTACTAATTACCCAGTATGAAAACACTAGTGAATATGACCTTAAAAGTTTCGAAAGTAGATGATCTGAATTTTCTTGGTGATGTGTTTAGCAAACTGTCAGATAAACAGAAAAAATGGATCATCCTACTTGATGAAGTTTATGTTAAAGTGAGTTTACAATACCAAGGGGGAAACATATTTGGTGGTGCCAAAGATTCTGAAGAGGCATTAGCAAAAACTGTATTGGGTATTATGATCAAATGTTTGCATGGTGGACACAAAGGTTTTTGATTAAGATGATCCCAGTTGCCAAACTAAACTCAGAATTGTTTTTCAGAATGTTAGAAATGTTGTTGATTTAGTCGATCATTCTAAAGATCATGTAATTGCAGTTATTTGTGACAATAATCGGACTAATCATGCTTCATTCAAGAAATTTCATACTGTTGAAAATAAGCCTTGGGTTACTAAAATGGTATATACTTGCTTTTCGATTGTGTACATACATTTAAAAGTATTCGCAATAACTGGATAACTGAGGCTTGTTCAGAATTGCTGTTTTATTCTGATGGTAAAGAAATGACAGCAAAATGGGAAATAGTGAAACACCTTTTTGCGAATGAAAAAAAATCAATTTGTTAACTCATCAAAACTAACAGATGTAGCGGTTCTTCCAAAACCAGTTGAGAGACAAAAAGTTTCCCACTGTTTGCAAGTGTTTTATGATGAGACTGTAACTGCAATGAAAACTCATCCATTATTACAGGATGATGATACAAAAGAAACAGTTACTTTCATTGAAGAGGTTTTGAAATTTTGGAAAATAGTGAGTGTATAGAATATTTATGGAAGTGTCAAGACAAATGATCCACTGAAAAGAGTATTATCAGATCGAAATAATGGAAATTTGACATTTTTTTCAAATTTTGGAAGTATGGCAAAACAAATGAGGGGAAAGCAAGGAAAGAGAATACAATCCTTAACAAGAGACACTAGTATTGCTATCGAGCATACATGTAATGGTTTAATTGATGTTTGCAGACATTTACTTGACAGTGGGTTCAATTTTATCATTATTGCAGAATTTTCCACTGACTATCTTGAAACTGAATTTTGTCAATTGAGACACGGTTCTGGTGGTACTTATTTTATTACCGTACAAAATGTTATTCAGAAATTCCATATTCATAAAACAAAATTACTTCTTCGGTTGAAAGTTGATGTTAGTGAGTATAGCCATGATCCAGGCCATACTTGCTCAAAATGTGGATATCTGTTGGATGTATTGGCGTACCAAACAGTTGATCACCTGCTTGAGCTAGAAACTTGTATCCCCAAAGATTATTAAAATGTCGCTTTTTTATATAGCAGGATATATCACACGAAAATATTGTCTTACAGAAGAGGAAATATTCAATGATACTGCTTTTTATTATCATGAGTATGGAATTTTTTTTTAAAGAAATAGATCGTGGTGATTTAAAAGTTCCACTGGATACCACTGTTCAGTGGGTGTTTTTCTGTTTCATAATGTTTAACGCTGTCAACACAAAGGTTTGCAGAAATTCTTTAACAAAACTTTTCACGTTGGTGTCTGAAATATATTATTTCAATACTAACAGAGTGCATGGAATTATATTATCAAATATATTTTCAAGAATTATTGTTTGTTTCAGTCTCCCAAGTCAAGTAAAGAACCAGCACTAAAGATTTTGAATTATCTTGACATTTTAGCAGTCTGATCAATTATGAATAATTATTGATCTGTAAGAAAAAAGGAACTAATTATTTCTGCAAGAGTCTGGTGTAAAATACATGTTGAAGTCAAAATAGTTTTCTTATTAAATTAATCTGTTTGTTCATTTTGCAGTATGGTATAAATATGGATTTTTAAGCTTTTATTTCTAAATGTTCATCAGTAAAAATGTTTGTTGTTTTGCTTCATGATCAGTGAAAAATAATTGATCATTAGAAACAAAAGACTCGTTGATTATGTGATATTGTACGAATATATGTGTCAAAGCTTTTTTTTCTAATTTATTATAAAAGGTAAACTCACATTCTTTATAAATACAGGAGTTTGGTGTTTGTGCTTTATAATCAGTTAGAAAAGGTAATTGATCATTCGAAACACAGGACTCACTGTTTCTGCAATACCATTGTGTACAAACTTTTTGAAGAATGAAATGATTTTTTTAGTTTTTGAGTTTTTCTTTTATGGTGGAGCTGTGGGATCTGGGGAGTGCTTTTTCTCTTTTCCATACCGCAAAAGGAAAGAACACTCTTTGGGGTGGATTCTTGATGATAACAAGTCATTAGTGAGACATTAAAATAAGAAGTTTTAATTACTACTTTCATATTTTTAGGTGAAGAACTTTCCTTAGACATTTTTGTAAGTAGTGTCCTCCTTGTTTTGCCACATCATTCTGGTTATCGTAACTCATTGCTGTGAACCCTGTCCATTGTATAGGATAATCTATAGATTTTCAATTAAAACTTCTATTTAATCTATGGACATTGTATTATCACATTTCATCTTCCATTTCAGTGAATCTGTTTATTTTTTCTAATTCCATCTTCCATTTCAGTGAATTTGTTTGCTTAGATTAATCGACTACGAGACCACACTAGAGATTTGGACGCTGAAATTTTAGTTTGAACTTTATTTTTGGATTATTTTATGATGTGAAATGAAGACTAAAGCCAAAATGTTGTGTTGAAAACAATAAAAATGAGGACAGTTTAAGTTTTTGGTTAGTAAAAAAACATATCACATTTGAACAAACTGTTTCTCAGCTTGATATCATCAACTGGTGCGGATCCTTTTTTTTATTTTTACCCACAATATACAAGTAATGATCTTTTGACATGAGTACACATTCTCTAAAAAAAATCCAACATTGAAATAAAAATTCTTCATTAAAATATGCATTTGCTTCTGTTTATTCAAAATTAACTGTCTCTTCATTTATAATTGTAAACTTTATCAATTAGCTCATTATTTGGTATGTAAAACACATAAAAACATCAAACTAATCTCACAGAGGAATTTAAGAAAATTCACATCGCCCCCAGTAAAAGACCCCAGTTGCACGATTGTCTGGCCTGTAGTAGGGATGGCCATGATGCGAACGCATTTGTGGCGTAAAATATCAACCAGGTTTGGGTGTATACTTCCTGGGGGGTCTTCACACCGGAACTTAGTTGTGGTTTACATGGAATTCAGCGGAAGATTACCATGATTGTGTTTGTCCCATTGGAGGATGCGAAGACTTCTATGTGTACATGTTTCGTGGGGCAGCCTACTAGGGGTGGTAATGATTTCTATTGTATTCACGACTTGGGTCATCTTGGACAACACATTCAGACGCTGTTTAGATCTATGTATGTCCATTTACATTGCGTCATGGATTTTTTTCCAATTAATGTTATTTTATTTGATTTCTCATTTGCCAGAAAAAAAGTTTTATAATCTGTAGCCGTGTAACTTTTGATTGGATATAATTGTCATAACATGGGGGTTTATTTATTTAACATCTAAACCTTTTCATTACTGCAATCACATACATATTACCACCACTTTTACAGCTTTTTGTCTCAATCATACTCGGGGTATTCTATTACATATGTCTTTATATATTATGCTAACATTTGGAATAATAGCTTAATCAGTTCATGACGCTCAAGTTTGTAATAGCATTTTTAGATCCGTCAACATATCTCGATGTCGTTCTGCCACTCATAAATCTGAAAGAACATTTTCATTACTAAAAGCACAAATTCAGTAAACGCGTTTTTGATGTGTTTAGTTTCAAATACATACGCGCATGCATATAGGCACACGTATATATATATATATATATATATATAGATAGATAGATAGAGAGAGAGAGAGACAGAGAGAATGGTAGTTTGCTTGAAGCATTGCTGGGAATAAAAGTATGTTTTTAAAACGTGGTGGGCAATGCAAATCCGTGTAAGATGTAAGTTGGAAGGAATGAAAATAATAAATCGAATACGAAATGTGACTTACTATTAATTTTTCCTTAAAATATTACAGCACAGCAAGTGTGGTGTTAGCTGTTTGTGTGATGTCCGGGTGATTATAAAAATTATTTATTTAATATTTCGGAAAAAGAAACTTCCCTTTGTCAAAAATTATAAACACCAGAGGAAAGTTCCGTCCGTGCAGAGAATCTGTCAAAATCGAATATTGAATAAATGATTTTTGTAATCATCCGGACATCACACACACAGCTAACACCACAATTGATGTTATGTAAGATTTTAAGGAAAAATAAATAGTAAGTCACATTTCGTATTCGATTTATTATTTTTGTTCCTGCCAGCTTACATCTTACCCGGAATGTGCATTGCCCACAGCCTTTTCAAAGCATACTAATATATATATATATATATATATATATATATATATATATAGAATTATAAAAAGAAAAACTATACACACATTAAGGTTGTACACATAATAACTTATTTCGACCCCTTTAATTAGGTCTCCTCAGATGTATAGACAACCACGTCAAAAGAAAAAAAGGTTTTTTTTGACGTGGTTGTCTATACATCTGAGGAGACCTAATTAAAGGGGTCGAAATAAGTTTTTATGTGTACAACCTTAATGTGTGTATAGTTTTTCTTTTTATAATTCTAATTCTATTTTGCTCTGTTTAAATTACATTGAGCTCTGTTATTCAGATTCTCTACACAAAATTGAAATCTACACACTATATATATATATATATATATATATATATATATATATATATATATATATATATATATGTATATATATATATATATATATATATATATATTTAGGCAGCAAGTCATTATCTTAGCAAGCGTTGTTGAACATCACGGAACTTTCACGTTTGTATATTTTCCTCGTGAGGTTCTCAAACCGTCGAGCCATCTTTCTGGTTTCAGGTGGCAATCCGTATAGTACTTCGCCGATAGTTTTTAATTCGGCCATTTTCTCGAGCGCTTTCGACTTTCGTAGTCGTCTTCAGGATTAGGGTTTTTTTTTTTTTTAAATTTAAATAAGAAGACTGGAGTTAGTGTTTTATAGTTATCGCTACGGCCGAATGAAAGAGAGAAGAGGGTGTGTGGTTGAGTTCATTTTATTCTATCGTGTGTGTGTTTGGTTTTATTGTTTACTTATTTATTTTGTTAGTTCTTATTTTTGCTAGTATTTATTTATGTATTATTATTTATTCCTATTACTATTATTACTATTATTTATTTATTTATTTTGTTTTCACTTAATTTCCATTTAATTATGGAAGTGTGGCCAATATAGGTGTTATGTATTTGTTCTGTTTGGGTTGTAGGGAGACAATATATATATATATATATATATATATATATATATATATATATATAATATCAATATTTACTGTGTACTACTTTTGTTTTGATTTTTTCAATATCTCTGACCTGCTTTAAATTGCCATTGCTGAAAGAACTAACAAATGTTTCCAAACATGTTGTTGTCCAAGTATTCTCAATTCGTCAAAGAATCAATACGAGGCAATCGTTATTCATTTATGTATTTGTATATTTCTCTTTGTATATTTTCAATTGTTGTTTTATAGAAATACAAATGAGCGTGATATTAAGTACTGAATTATATGCTTCAAAGTTTCGTGGTTTGCTTACATGCAAATGTCTGCTAGAATGTCAAGTATTTCGTAACAAGTTCAGCTCAGTCATATATTCTCTCCTATTAACACAGCTTGGATGTGTAGTGTTTATATTTGGTTGAATTGTATTCTGAAATGATAAATGACATGGGCGTCTTCTATAAAGGTGTGTGTAACAATTATTCAACTATTCATTTCATTTGTGATTGGCAATATTAAATAGGTAGTGTTACTTTTACATAATAGTTTAATATTAGTCTATTTAAGAATGAAATAATATAACAATTAACCACATTGTATCGATACAGTTCCCTCTCTCTCTCTCACTCTTGTCCTTTTTGTTAATTTTTTTGATCCGACGCCATCTTGAAAAGGGATAAACAGTAGCAGCCGCACATTTAATTCCTTCCCCCACTATGCTAAGAAACATTACTGACTCCTGCTGCTTTTGTTATTGTAGGTTTTATTAACTCTTGTCTTATTTGTTATTGTTTTTTTTCCAATGGAACCTTCTAGAACATTTCATCAAACGAGATTTCGCCAGTATTCCCTAGTTTTCAGACTGGAGGAGTGAACACCTGGTTAATAGAGCTAGCTAAAAATAAATATACATACGGTCAGGGGACTTTTAAACTTTAATGATGAACAATAATTTCCGCTAAGAATAATGGTTTATCATTAAAGTGTGTAACAGACCAGCGGGTGTAATGACCCGCTTTCTTAATGAATTCACCAGCTTTTTACCAAAATAATCCCAGAAGACGACTGTCAAGCCAGAGACAGGGGCCCAGAAAAGCAGTAGCAAAACAAACAGCCTTTTTCAAGGCTAACAAAATCAAACTACGAAATGTGATGAACGTTTTCACCTTTGCTATTGCCTGCTCCATCCACCCGACTTCATCCTGCCTGCACCAGCTCCCTGCAGTTCCAGCTCCAGCTCACTCCTGCAGCACCAGCTCCCAGCGGCTCCTGCTATTTCCTGCAGTACTTGCTCCAGCTCTCTCCTGCAGTACAAGCTTCTTGCAGCTCTAGCTCTCTCCTGCACCAGCTTCCTGCAGTTCTAGCTCACTCCTCCACCAGCTTCCTGCAGTTCTAGCTCACTCCTCCACCAGCTTCCTGCAGTTCTAGCTCACTCCTGCACCAGCTTCCTGCAGTTCTAGCTCACTCCTGCACCAGCTTCCTGCAGTTCTAGCTCACTCCTCCACCAGCTTCCTGCAGTTCTAGCTCACTCCTGCACCAGCTTCCTGCAGTTCTAGCTCACTCCTGCACCAGCTTCCTGCAGTTCTAGCTCACTCCTCCACCAGCTTCCTGCAGTTCTAGCTCACTCCTGCACCAGCTTCCTGCAGTTCTAGCTCACTCCTGTACCAGCTTCCTGCAGTTCTAGCTCACTCCTCCACCAGCTTCCTGCAGTTCTAGCTCACTCCTGTACCAGCTTCCTGCAGTTCTAGCTCACTCCTCCACCAGCTTCCTGCAGTTCTAGCTCACTCCTGTACCAGCTTCCTGCAGTTCTAGCTCACTCCTCCACCAGCTTCCTGCAGTTCTAGCTCACTCCTGCACCAGCTTCCTGCAGTTCTAGCTCACTCCTGTACCAGCTTCCTGCAGTTCTAGCTCACTCCTCCACCAGCTTCCTGCAGTTCTAGCTCACTCCTGTACCAGCTTCCTGCAGTTCTAGCTCACTCCTGCACCAGCTTCCTGCAGTTCTAGCTCACTCCTGCACCAGCTTCCTGCAGTTCTAGCTCACTCCTGTACCAGCTTCCTGCAGTTCTAGCTCACTCTTGCATCAACTTTCTGCAGCATCTGCACCAGCTCCTAACAGCTCCTGCCATAGCTCTCTCCAGCAGTGCCTTTTCCAGCTTCTTCCAGCAACACCTTATTTACCTCAGATAGCGGCTGATGGATTTACCTGGAATCTTAGCGACAATGAATCTGTTCAATATCCCAGTACTCTCCGTTTCTTTGCTGTCAAGCTCTTGATAATGTTAGACGTCTTCCATTTTGTCATCCTCTCAGAACCTACGCAATCAGATTGTGTTGCTGTTTGCGATTTTATTCACGTCGTTAGATTTTTACGCTTTTGGATTTCATCTTCAAATACAAACTTTCTTTACGTTGTGTTTGGGTTTCAATTTCATGATTATTTTTATAACTTGCCTGTGGTTGTTTAGTTTTCTGTAATCATGTGCTTTGCTTCACACACTCTAAGATTGATTTCTAATGTTGCATGAGTTGAAATGTAAGCACCTCCGACACCTCTACCAATATCAATAGATCATGGATCCACAAGCGATCAGCCAGTACGAAGGTGGTTTCACAAATCTTGTAGTGGGGATGAGAGCCTTAAAAAGTAAGAAGGTAGAGGAAAGAGGTGTAATCTTGACAATGGACGATTGCAAAACCTTGTTGACAAAAATCAACATCAAAGTGTCAAAGACATTTCCCAGACGCATGCTGTTAGCACTGCAACAGTTCCACGCCATTTACAGAGGAAAAATATTCATGAATTTATGTTTGTGAAATTGAACATTATTTTTGTAACTCACACGTAATAATCCATGTAAATAGTACCGAGGAACTACAGTCCGTTTGTCGGGTCATACTAAATTAGGTACTTAATAATAAGAGTAATCGTTATTATGATAATCATTCTCTCTTTCAACAAAGATGAACTGCGTGTGTGGGAGTCGATACACTTCAAAACAGACGTTACATTCATCTATACACATTTTAAACAGTTCACGATTGTGACGATTTTACTAAGTCCAGTAGTGATGCTAATACCATTGCGTTTTTTTCTTAAAACACCTTAAATGTATTGAATAGGCACACATCTCCTGAAACGCCCCGTGAAGATATAGATGCAGTTGGGATTCGGTTAAGGGTCGCATTAAATCGTAAAGATTTCCAAACCGGATCTATTAAATAACGTTGGTTGTGTACGTTTGTTTGTCTCTGTGTTTTAATCTGAAATCGATGAACCGACAATTATCTGCAAATAAAAAGCGTACAATGGTCGGAGTGATATACCTGTATATTATTTAATCATGTTTATTTGTTCATTTAGACGCCATAATGAGTTATACAAATTAAACTTTGCGATTTATTTTAGCAGCGACTTTGCAAATAACCCACTTTGATATTTCATCTACTTAATGTTTTTTCTCCATCTGTGCGTGGCTCTTAAGCCTATGAAAGCTAACCCGGCCTGATACAGGAAGCCGAACTTCGTCGGAATTGTCTCCTTTTTGAAATCCATTATTCAGTTGTGTAATCTCTATATTCACACATTTCTTTATCTTTGTAATATGTTTTTGATTTGGTATGATTTTGATTCTCCTGAGTTATGATGACGATTGATCGCTTATGTCACAGTATTATGAACATGACGTCGGGCAGGTGTTCCGTCTAATGATGAATGATATCAACACCGCTTGTTCCGTATTATATCCGAGCACTTAATGCACAAAAGAAGGCAAACACACACACACAAACACGACGGATGGGCATCGTATTTCGTGGCATTCTACACATTTCTGTCCGGTCGCGTTCCACAAAACTAGTAAACAGTAGAAACCCACGCAAAAAGATGGCAACAGAAAAAAAAACCCCAGAAAACATGAGTCAAAAATATATAAAATCAATCTCAGTTTTATTCAGAAGCTGGGTCGGTCAGTTATCAAAGTGTGAATATATATATATATATATATATATATATATATATATATATATAAACTTGACGAAAGAGGCAAAATGCCTTCAAAAAACCACGTGGTAGATGCAGATATTTCTATTAAAATCAAAATCAAAAATCAAAACATTTTTTTCTTCTTCATCTTGACTTTTTTATCTAATAGTTCGCTTGATATAACAAGCCTCGTCATAGGTTTCGACAAATAAAAGGTATGAACCTTATTGTTTTCGTAATAATTCTTCCTGGTCTTGTAGAAGTCACGCCCGATGTTGTGTGGATATAACGGTGTGAATGTCTCTTTTAAATTGAACTTAAATCGCGCATGGTCGCTGGTAGGTATACATTTGGGAAAGTTTATTTTTTTAAGCATCTTTAGAATATATATATATATATATATATATATATATATATATATATATATATATATATATATATATATAACATGAAATAGAAGAGAAAAACTATGAAACTCAAAATACAAAATAAATTCTTGTATTTAATTAGTTTTCATACATTATGTATTCTCGATAATTATTTCATGAGATATAGTGACATTTATGTTCATGTATATATCTATATCCGAGCAGTAATTAAGAGAGATGGGGGGCCGTTCAAAAATACTCAGAGGATTCCAAAATTTTAACAACAAACATTGGTGAATGTGTAGATTAACAGACTTAGCTCAATTACACCCCCTAAAAGTGAGATTCTTCTATTTACGGTTGTTCTAAATTATTAGGGCAGTTAACTAATGCATTTGAACACTACTCCTGAGTTCGACTGGCAAGGCGTAAACCCACACGCAATCGCCCCCAAACACTAACGTACATGATTAATCTTGAATACCAAAAAATGGTTAACTGCCATCAAACCCTAGAATGGCTTGAAAATGGAAGATCATTTTACGTTAACTTTATTTGCGAAACTAATCGCCTAGTCTAAATTATAAAATATGTTTCCGTTTAGGGCATTCACAAGTTATTGCTTAAAAAGTAGAATCTCATTTTATCGGGAAATAGGTGTTCATTTACAATAATATCCAAACTTGTAATGTTTGTATTCATGCCATATTTAATTAGTGAGATAATTTTAAAGTGTTAAAAAAATTATAAGATTTAATAAAATAAAATATATGTAAATGTACAGATAAACACCTTCGGATACTCCCCCCCCTTCCCCCCAAAAATGAAATTCTGTTTATTTAAGCGATTGCGTGTTTACACCGTGGAAAACGGAGATAAAGAAAAACAAACATTTAGAATTTAGTGGGGGGATCAGTTATATATATATATATATTTTAACATGGTTCACCCCAAACTAGGCAGGCCGCCACTATAGACGTAAGTGGCTACTGAGAAAAAAGAAAAGAGGAGAAGGTTGGTGGTCAATCTAAATTGGGATCTGCGCAGCGAGATGCCTGTTTACATTAGTTTTAAATTTCTGCATGTCAGTACTGTCGGGGAAACCGTGGACAGGGAGGGAGTTCCAGAGGCCAGCAGCAGAAGTATCTGTGGCACTGCAACAATTGCATCACTTGGAGAGACTGGATGTTAGTCGACTGATACCGACGGCACGGCTATTGGTTAGCAAGAGAATGCGAGATATTGGGACGGTGGCAGCGAGTGCACAAAGCATTACACTGAAAAATGAGATTCAAAGAGAATCTTCAAGCATTCTGTGCTTTAGGTGTCGAGGACCACATCTTATTACAGATTGCACGGAGCCAGCTAGAGTCAGAGTAAGGTGCTATGAGTGTGGGAGAATTGGGCACATTGCGAGATATTGTTCTCTGGCTCAGGGAAACGAGAAAAGGAGAGCTTCTACGCCAGTAGCTACCCCAGAAACAGAATGAAGGCGCAGTACAAAACTCTACCCATGATAAAAGTGGCAGTAAATGATGCTGTAATGACGGCACTTGTTGACACTGGATGCACCACCACTCTACTTAACTCAAAACTTGTGAGTGGGTGTGGTAGAAGTGGCACAATAAAAACAGTTGACGGTCGGGACGTAAAATGTAAGGGAGCCCGGCAAGTGGAAATGAAAGGATGTGGGGTACGAGTGAAGGTGGAAGTGATTCTGATGGATCCCATGATTGACGGAATTGATGTCATAATTGGAATGGACGTGATCAATGAGATGGGAGGTGTGAGTATCAACAAACTGAGGTCAAGTTTGGAGATGTACACTGTGCCGTAGCTGCCCATCAGCCGAACGTTTGCAAAATTGAGGATAAAGATTTCGAAGCGGATTTTGATAGAGAGAGATGGACAGTGAAATGGAAATGGATGGGAGAGCATCCAGTGTTGCAGAACAAAGTAAAATATTATAAGAATTCCCTTAACAGTGAGAAAAATTCAGAGTTCGAGAAGGAAGTGGAAATATAGATAGCAGATGACATTCTCTTACCATGGAAGGGTGAAGAAAAAGGTGTGTTACCGTTGATGGTTGTGGTCCAGGACACAAAAGGTAAAGTGAGGCCAGCGTTAGATTTTCGGGAATTGAATCGTTTTGTAGCATGTCATACGGGGAGCGACCTAATAGATGTGTGTGATGAAAAGATGAGAAAATGGAGGCGGTTGGCAGGAGGAACTGCGATTGTCGACCTTATGTCTGCCTACTTGCAACTACACGTGGCAAAAAAGCTATGGCAGTACCAGCTAGTCTGCTATAAAGAAAAAACCTACTGTCTTACACGGTTATGATTTGGGCTTAATGTTGCACCAAAAATTATGGCAGCCGTTCTAAAAAATATTCTAATGAAAGGAAATAAGACAAAGGAGGCCACTGATTCGTACATTGATGACATAATCGTAGATGTGACAAAAGTATCGAAAGAGGAAGTGGTGAAACATCTTTAGGGATTTGGGATCACAGCAAAGCCACTTTAATCCTTGGACGGCGGAGCGTCACTGGGACTTAAGTTGATGAAATGAAAGACGGGTGAGCTGATGTTCAAAAGGGGCACCGAAGTCCCGAAGATGACGGAAGAAATGAATAGCCGGCAGTTATTCTCTATCTGCGGCAAACTGTTGGGGCACTATCCAGTTGCTGCATGACTGCGACTGGCGTGCAGTTATGTGAAAAGAAGTGCAAGTGGAGTAGACTGGGAGGAAAGGGTTGATGGCAAAACTGTCAAAGTGATACAGGAGATTCTAACTGATGTAGAGAAGGAGGACCCAGTTAGTGGAGCTTGGCACATACCTGAAACAAAAATAGGAGTTGTGTGGCGTGATGCAAGCAGTATTGCAACAGGCGTGGTTGTGGAGATTGGTGGTTTGGTGGCGGAAGATGCAGCACGGCTGAGAAAAAAAGATGACTGTAATCGCATTAACGTGGCCTAATTAGAGTCTGTTTTGAAAGGCGTCAATTTAGCCATAAAATGGGATTGAGAGAGATTGAAATAAGGACCGATTCAGCAACGGTACTAAGTTGGGTGAACTCTTCAGTGAAGGAGAGTGGAAAAAAAAGAACCAAGGGTGCTGGAGAAATAATATAAAGCGAAGATTGGGAATACTTGGAGAGTTAATATCCGCATTTGGACTGCGAATAAAGGCAGTGTTTGTGCCTTCACAGAGAAACAAAGTAGATGCGCTAACCCGAATAAAGAAACGGGGGTTAGTTGAGAAAGAAGAGGTCCCGGTTTGCTGTTTAGGAACCGGAGAACTAGAAGAGTTGCATTGCATGCACCACATGGGAGTGGATAGAACATTATATTTGGTGCGGAAAGTTGATCAACTTATAAGACGGGAGGAAGTTCAGAGAGTGGTCAGGAACTGTGTTCGATGTCAATCAATCGATCCTTCCCCGAATATACATGATCCTGGTGAAATTGGAACTTCAAATAATTGGACAAGATTAGCTATTGACATAACACACTATCGTGGGGGTGCATACTTGTCAATGACTGACTGTGGGCCTGGGAGACTAGCAATATGGAGGGAGTTACATGCGGAGACGGAAACTGCGGTTACAGAGGAATTGGAGAAGGTGATGTTTGAACGGGGTCCGGTAATGAAGGTGATAATGGACAATGGCACCGGTTTTCGCTCAGAACGTCTCCAGACAATGCTAGAAAAATGGAAAATAAAAAGGTATTACAGGGCAGCATATAGCCCCGGAGGAAATGGAATAGTAGAGCGACATCATCGGACAGTGAAAGCGATAGGTGAGAGAGGAGGGATATCACCTGAAGAGGCCACATTCTAGAACAACATGGCACCCAAGGTCAGACAGAGGGACGGGACAGTGCCACATAGATCCATTTTTAAATATGGATGGCGACATCCAAGAGATATATCCTCAGAAGTCGAAGAGCGAGGACTAGCCAGAATCCAAATAGGAGAAGAGGTTTGGGTGAAGCCACCAAATGCTCGATGTACAACGCAATGGGGGAGACGAGTAATTACTGGAGTGCAATCCCCTAAAAACTTGACCGTAGATGGGATGCCGCGGCATATTTTAGATTTGAGGCGTGTGGTCCAAGTAAACGATGGAGATGTAAGCGCCGGACAACAGTGAGGCAGTCGCAATGCAAAGACCGCGGAGAGAACGTAATGCGCCGATTTGTACACGCGATTATGTGATGGGACATGATCTTTGATGATCATAGGGGTGTGTGATTCAAGATACTGCAATAATTTGCATATTTGGTGGGTTAAACAATACAAAAACTGTACTTTTTTGACTGAAGAGGCGAGTTGAGTTTGGAAGAGAAGAGAGTGAAGATTGGAGAGATAACGGGTCGTCTAAGTTTCTACATGTACTGGCCTGTCTTACTATTTTCCATTCAATTATTGGTGAGTGTCCATTTTCTTTGAGCTCCCAATAATGGTTAGCTAGTGCTGTTTTAGTTCGACGTTCTTTGTTTTTAAATGTGCTTTTATGGTCATAGTAGCTGGTCTTAAAGTCTAGGGATGTCATACCCACGTAGTATTTCTTGTTATTTGGTTTTTCGTTGGCAAATATCGTTGCTTGGCATACAACACTTTTAGTTAGGCATCTAGCTCTACTTACGTAACGAGCACTGTTGAAGTAAATACTGAAAACTGACACATACAAATCTCCTTATAATATTTTATATGGATACGTGAAGTACTATATATATATATATATATATATATATATATATATATATATATATATATATATATATATACATTCGTTTGCTATTCACTCTATGTATCGCAATAAATGTGAGAATAATTGGTGGTGTATGAAGCGTAACAATAATGTTGTTTTTGTTATTATTATTTTGAATGTTATATGTTTCACGCTGTTATCCGTTTTTTTTGTCGAACAATTTACATTTTCTTATATTCTAGTAAAACAATATTTCTAGTTTACACTAGATTACTTATTAAAACGTATTGTAATTTATTAACGGTGTAAATATATTCTGATATTGTTGAACGATTTGCTACAGATTTCATTTATGTTTTCATTTTTGCGAATAAAAATTGATAATTTTAATTATTTTTAATATTCGGACATTTTTCTAATCTTAGATGTTATTCTCACAACGTTTTTACTCGATGTACCCACCGACATTTTTACTAGGCATCTTGTCAAACTCGTAAAGAACACTCAACGCAATGGCTACCACTGTTAAGCAATTATAAGTTCTATGTGAAAGTCTTCTTGAGGATTAAGTTTCAATCCTCAGTACGGGCGATAGTGGGAATACAATCCAGAATGACTTAAGACTGCTAACCGGTTACGGATGCCAGAATAAAATCAAGCTACTCCTGTGGATTAAATAAATGTTTGTGTTCGAAATTCCGTATAAATTCCCGGATTCGTCATAATACATATAAAAAGGATCGATGGTTACATCGACTAAAATATTCTTAGCGTAGCATTCAGGATTAGAACCATAGTTCGAATGATTTAAATAATACAATATTAAGCATGTATAGTTTTTTAAAATAGGGTTTTAAAAATAAAGTTAATTAACAGTTGTTTATACTATATAGACTTTCTAGATATATTTTAATATATTACTCGATTTACTACGACCAAAATATACGTTTTCGACTCGACACAGTTTTGCACTCCGATGTATAAGGGCAGATGAATGAATGTCGTGGTAACCAAGGAAACGAGACACTGTAGTGTTTACTAATAAAGCGTGTGTTACCCGTGTGGACAGCCGCCCACACGAAAATCACGCTATTTTCTCACAATTGCCATCGTGTGATGGTTACTGAGTACCTAATCTAGGCAACAATTTAAGCGGTGTGTTATTGGCCTACTGAATCGAATCATCTACGCAATTATACTATTGGGAATGTTCCGAACAAGTCAAGTTTCCTATCACTATGATTAATATGAGTTCAGTTAAACATAACCATGGATTGTTTATTGTAGGCACTTCTGCCTTTAATAACCGCCCATCTCGAAAGGAAAGGCTGAACTTGCCATTAAACAGTGAAACCAAACATTTCCGGTATATTTACGCCGACGACGTTTCTTACTAACGTTTGTATACACCTTTATTAAACGATTATATCACGTTGAAAACACCTGTTGATTTCGAATCACGAACGGTAAACAACATCAACCTGGTCGACATTTGGGAATAAAAGATGGCGTTCACTTTACGTTTAAGTGGCTGTAACTACTTTTGTTTAACTTCCTTATCAGAACTATTACCCCATTCCCACTAGCTACTAGTTAAATTGTAAAGTGGAATAGACTAGCAAACTTTGGTAGAGTAACATTCTTTTATTAATCTCTTCGTGACTGACACATTATTCTTTTAATTAGAAAATTAAACTAATTGATTGATTGGTTTGATTTACGGCATATCAACCTCTTATGGGTCATTTAATGCTGAAACATTAGTTGTAGTATGAGCGTTGAATGTTGCAAACGTTTCAGAGGAGCACTTCGACTGGTCTCAGAAATTAAAACATATTCGGGTCAACCTTGTTGAATATTTCCTTCAGGCTACTTTCTTGGTAGTGTCTCAGTTGGATCTTTTTAAAGTTTATTGTCACCGCTTCTCTTTTCGACATCCTTGTATTGGTGTCTCTTATCCCGATGGTCTCTGTCAGTTGATACAATTTATTTTCTATACAGGAGGTCCATGATTCCTGCCACTTTTTGAGAATATATGTATTTGTTTTTGGTTTTAAGTCTGTATAAGGGATTTTTACCGTTGTGGAGTTTAGTTGTAATGACTCTTTTGCAGCTTTATCAGATGTTTCATGTATGTGAACACCGATATGGCTTCGAATCCAACAAAAAAATATTTCTTTATTTACTGTTAGAGCATTTATTCTATTCAGCAGCTTTGTAATCAAGAGGTTTGTCATTTTTTCCATTATTGATATAAATACTGATAAAGAGTCTGTAAGTGTGAGGTATTTTTTGTGTTCTTGGGATGCTAGGATATTTAGTGCCAAGTCGATGGCAGATACTTCTGCGCTATACACAGAAGCCCCATCTGGGAGTCTTTTCTTTAATTTTATTTGTTTATGGATGGCCGTGCATCTTACCCGGTTTCCATTTTTTGATCCATCAGTATATATGTGTAGGTGTTCTTTATATGTATTTTGAATGTTTAGCAGTTCTTCATGAAAAGTTGAAGGATGGTTTTTTGTTTTAGGGTGCTTACTTAGTTTTAATATTTTGGATGGTTGTTTACTCATCCAAGGTGGAGATTTTGATTTGATGGATTCATGAATTTATGTGAGTGTTTTTATAATGCGAAGACCGTATGTTTTGATAGTATTTCCTCTTTCGTTGAATAGTTTTGTGTATTGTGGATGGAAAAAACCCTGGTATGCAGGCTTTGATGAGCATGATGAGAGTTTTAAGTAGTATTGTAGTGCTAGTTTTTATTGTCTTAATAAGGTTTGTTAACCTCTGTATACAAGCTTTCCACCGGGGAGTTTTTGAAGGCTTCTAAATCCAATCTTAATCCTTGGTTGTATACTGCATTTAGTTTATTTATATAAGACTTTATGGCTGCTCTATAAATATAGCATCTATAGTCGTACTCGGATCTAACTAAGGATCGGTAGAGTTTTACTAGTGTAGTTTTTGTCAGCACCCCAGTCGGTGTGTGCTAGAACTTTGATTATTTGCATGGCCTTGTGGTATTTTGTTTTTAGATATTTTGTGTGGGGTATAAAAGACAAATTTGTACCATACATGATGCCCAGGTACTTGTGCCGATCAAAAACTGGGATATTATTGTAGTCCAGTTTCAGTATGGGGTCATGATGGATCTTTATGAGTTTACAAAAATGTATACATTTTGTTTTGTCCTTTGAGAATTTAAAACAGTTTTCTATGGCCCATTTGTTTATTTTATTTAGACAGAGTTGAGGTTTGCGTTCAGCTGTGGGTACTCATTTAGATCGATAGCATATAAATAAATCATCTACATATAGAGCACAGTCGATCCCAGTATTTAAGTTTTTAATGATGTTATTAATATTTATATTGAAAAGGGTGACAGACAGGATGCTTCCTTGGGTTACACCAATTTCTTGTTCTTTTGGGACTGAAAGTATGTTGCCCATCCGCACTTGGAAGTGTCTATCATTTTAAAAAATGCAGATGAACTCTGGCATTCTGCCTTGAAGTCCAAGTTTATGTACGTCTCTTTTAATGCCGTATTTTCACGTAGTGTCGTATGCCTTTTCAATGTGGAAGAAGATTGCTATCAGATGTTTCTTCCTGACAAATGCTTCCCTTACGAGTGTTTCAAGTCTAATTAGGTGGTCAATAGGGCTTCTACTTTTCTTGAAGCCTGACTGATATTCTGTAATCAGTTTTTGGTTTCCAAATACCATGATAGTCTCTCATTAACCATTCTTTCGAAAGTCTTACACAATCAACTAGTGAGGGTAATGGATCGATAATTTATTGAACATATATGGTATTTTTGGGGGTTGGGTATTGGGATCACTATAGCTTGTTTCCAGTTTTTCTCCATATTTTGTGATAGATTATTAATAGGTCGTTAAGGAATGGTTTGGGTAGATTTTTAAGAAACTGATAATTTATTTGTCAGGGCCAACAGCTGTATCATGAGATGTATGTATTGCTTCTTTTAATTCTGTTCTGTTGAATGGTTGGTTGTACTTTTCCTCATTTTTTGACTTGAAGTTAATTTTCTTCTTAATTTTGTTTTATTATTTGAATTTTTTGGTTTTGTCTTTTTAATGAGAATTTGTTGAACATTATTCAGCTAGTTTGTCAGCAATGTTTTCATTGTTGGTGATCTTTATGTTGTTGTAGATAAAATGTTTGATCGGGTCGTTGTTGTTCTTCCCTGATATTTTCCTGACCATCTCCCATACATTTTTGGTTTTTGTGTTCACATTTATTTTTGATACATAGTTTTTCTATTTGTTCCGTTTTGATTCTTGGATAATATTTCGTGCTTTTGCTCTGCTGTTTTTGCATATGTCCAAGTTTTTCCTTTGTTGGGTTCTTTTTAGCTCGTCGTTTTCTTACGGCGTTTTGGCATTCTTTGTCAAACCATGGTTTGTTAAATTTTGACAAAGTGGAATATTTTGGTACGTTTTGCTTTGCAATGGCAAGGAGAGTATTGGTGAAATATGCAATTGGTTCTGCAGTGTCGGTGTTCATTTTTGAATTTTTCCCAATGTCGATGTTAGTTTTTGGTATTAATCTATATTGGTATGAGTTTTGGAATGTTTCCCAGTTTGCTTTTTGAAGGTTACAACAAGGTATTTGGTCATCTAGCTTTTGATTTTCATTTTCCAGTCTAATAGGGAAGTGGTCGCTTCCGCATGTGTCGTCATGGGTTCTCCAGCTATACTCCATGTAAACGGGGGGGTCGCATATTGTTAAGTCTATTGCTGAAAGAGTACTTGATGTTAGATGTACGTATGGGTTCTCTTTATTATTGAACACATAATTGATGTTGGTTTAGTATTGTTTCAATCATTCTGACTCTTTTATTGTTTTTACTACCCCATAACTCTTTATGACTGTTAAAATCCCCCACTAGTATGAACGGTTTTGGTTGTTGTTGTATTAAAGCGTTTAGTTTTGCATTATCCATTAGTTTATTTGGTGATATATATCCTGAACAAAAGGTTATTTATTTGTGTAGTGTTGCAGTTATTGCAAGTGCTTGCATATTTGTTTTCAAGTTTATTTGGCTGTGTGGAATATTTTTATTGATATATAATGATGATCCACCAGTGGCTATCTTTGATTTTTTGTTGATATAGTTGTATGATGAGTAATGTTTTATATTGATTGTGTCATTCTCTTTTAGGTGGGTTTCTTGTAGGCAGATTATAGCAGGGCAGAACGTTTTGATGAGGAGTATTATTTCTTCAAAATTTATTTTTGTACCTCTTATGTTCCATTGTAATATTTTGTTTTCACTGAGGTTTTTCCTTTTTATTGTTTATTTTTTTGTTTATTTTGTTAAAGAGTTGCTTGGTTTTCTTCTTCATCTTTCATCTATCTATATCTCTGAGAAGTTTGTAGTTTTGTATCTTGGAGGTTCTTATTTTAGAGCGATTGAGTTGTAGTTGTACTGCTGTTATTTTAAGGTATTTTCTTTTTTAGTCTTGTGTATTTGCTTTTGTTTTCTTGACTGTAGTTTAATTGGTATGAGCCGTGGTATTTTCAGTTTCCGCCTTTTCAAGGGGTTGGAATCTGTTTTGCGTAGTTATTTGTTTAGATTCTTGTTTTCAAGTATGTTTTTTGTTTGATGTTTTTTCTTTGGTTGTATTTGGTATCTTCTTGTACGTTAATTGGCGCTATTTTCTTTTTTATTTCTGTTTCAGGCATGTTTATTTTTTTAATATTTGGTTTTGCCGTTTTTTTATGTATTATTAATATTTTAACATGGATCTTTTAGATTTTCTTGGAATGTTGGCCATTCATTTTGGTCTAGTTTGACTAGTTATTCGATAAGTTTTCGATATTGGTCATTTGTTTCATTTTGTTGTCTTAATGGGTTTGTTTTTTGGGGGCGGGTGCTTCTGCATATGTATTGCTTTTCAAGTATGATTCCACAATCTTCTTTGCTTCTGAGTATGATATATTTCCTTTATGTCTTACGTCTGTGATTTCTTTTTCTTTTTGGTAAATTTTACAAGTTTTGGAGTAGTCTGGGTGGTTTTCATTACAGTTTGGACATTTTTCGTCGTTCTGGCATTCATCTTCTGTATGGTGAGACCTGTTTCAATAAATTCCAACCATATTTAAATTCCCTTATCTACATCCTGGTGGTGCCCATATTCATGGAATTTGTGGCACTTTAGGGGTGTTGGGATGTATTGCTTTTGGAATTCTAGGGGTGCCAAAAGTCAATATATAGGTATTAGATTGTATGGGTTGACCATTTATTTTTATGGTTATATATATATATATATATATATATATATATATATATATATATATATATATATATATATATATAAAGTGGAGAACTAAAAGCGAACTTTTAGGAAAGGTGAAACCTATTGTGAAAAGTATACAGATCAATATACTGGATAGTGCAGATAGATTGGTAGAAGGATGAAAGAAATTAGAAAACCGACGGGGGCAAATCTTTTTTCAATTCAGTTGCTCAATGCAAGGTATATTCCGCAAAAAGGCAATTTATTCAATTATTTTTTTACTGAAGGCAGGCTTTTCAAAGATTACAATCTTATTATCAGAGAAAATTGCTGGCATAGATAAGTTAGCAAAGACCAAGATTTAAAATTTGCAAAAATTAAAATAAAGATAGTGGAGAAAAAAAACAAGGCAAAAAGTTTCCCGAATGCAAGCATATGTCCGATTGTAAAAAAATCTTATGTCAGAAAGTCCAGCGGAGAAAGTGATTTGTAGGTAAGTAGGTCGTTAGAAGGCACGAGAAATAGATTGAGAAGTTTCAAAGTTAAACCGCAGAAACCACATAAGACTGTGTCTTATTGTTATTAAGAGCCGTATTTATAGTTTTAATATTAGTTATATATCTAGTAATTTACATATGCATATATATGTACGTATATATTAATGTTTTACAGAATATCAAAATAACGTAGGTCCCGTCGGTTTTTCATACTTACAAAGGGGACCTATAAAGGCCTATTAATGTAAACTATATGGTGATGTCTATCTTCCCGTTATTGTAATAGTCTTACGATGTTACGGTTTTCTTTAAATTTTCTATAATTATTACAAATTGGGTATTTCTACCTGCAAATTATTCCCGTGTTTTAGTAATGTACGAGCAAACATATTTTTTTCTTCCTTTTTTTGAAAAAACAATGTCGATATAATTTTCACCTCCGATCTCGGAGAAATAAATAAATTTAATAATAAGAGTTTAAAATATTGATTTAAAAATTAGAACAAGATTTTAAAATAAGATTTATAATCATGAAGACCGCCCACCCACTTACGCCCCAGAATTGGGAAAGAAATTGGAAAATTGAAATGTGGTTATAAATGGATTTTAACGGCAAACGAAAATTACATTCTAATAAAGATCGTGGTATGTAAGACATAAATGTATATATATATATATATATATATATATATATATATATATATGTATAATCCGCCACATGCGGCTGTGGTCTGTAGATAATATTAAATGTCCAGATATATCACTTTAATCCACGCACGGCGTTCAGGAAACCGAGTGAATAAAATCCTATAGAATATAAATTATCTTGTGCTGTGTGTTCTGCTCAGAAATGATGATTATAGCACAAGCACACGTTACTCTTCAAATTGCGATATGTGGCGAGCTAGATGAAAACGTAACACACACGCACACATATATATTTATAGTTTTTCTCTCAGTTTCCATAAGAAATCAAGCTTTGTGTATTTCATTCATCATTTCAAATCATAGCATAATATTATTCGTCATTACATTGACAATCCATCTATCGCATTAACCATTATTATCGAAAGTCTTTGTGGCTCATTCGTAAAAAGACGAAAAGGTGAGTTAGTTTTTGCATAATATCAGTGTTACAATACAAGGGAGCTCATCTGAAACGTCAGAGCCTAATTGATAGTCACTATTGTTGGCAGACGTGTAACTTGGTAATAACTTACTTAATATTTATTCATAAATGAGAACCATTTACAAAATGTGGCACAATGCCGAAAAGGGGAGGGGAAAGGTTCGGTCCAATTCTAACTTTCTAACTTTCTAATCTAGCTAGTTTCATTTAGGACCATCAATCACCAAAATACCACATTTATACTCTACATCCTTCTCAATCACCAAAAGAAATCACTCCATGAATAACCTAGTTAAAACCTATATTTACCTATATGCAACGGGGGAGGGAATGATAAAACACTATGTACAAAACAATAAATGAAAATATATATAATGAAAAAAAAAATTAGTTAAAGATCCCCCATTACTAAACTGTGGCAGATACGCTGATTTGCCAGTTGAAATCGAAACTCGAAAAAAAGGTTTGATGCAGGCCCCAACGCTTTATTCTAAACACCACCTTCGAAAATTTCGAAGGGTGGCCTGCATCCTGACAAATCTAGCGCTCTGTCACCTTAGTGGGGACGGGCTGAAAAATAAATAAATAAATAAATAAATGAAGTGAATAACTTACTTAATTGATAAAACAGATCAACAGTGAGGGACCGGAAGAGTTTGACGGAGGAACGAGGGGAAAATATATCTGCAGGTTTAGGGTAATGGTATACAAGCACGATTCAAAGTGCGTATATCAGGAAATCATGTAGCGAGTACTTTGCTGGGATCCATTGCGATACATTAAATGAGGGCGGCATATAAATAAACGAAGTAGAAAATGTATTACCAAAGCCGCCATGACTCAACTATAATATCAAAACCACACGATGAAAACCGGAAAGAAATCCGTTCTCGCTTATCTTCCTTACCAAATACGTTATGGAAATGAAAAATATCCGCCCCCGTGAAAATAAATATGCGCAATTTTAAGGTATATTGGTTTTTTGAATCATCCGGCATTGAAGAAATTTAAAAAAAAATGTTTAAATCGTTACAAACATGTGTTTATTGAAATGAGACTTTTATCGTTACCGACGTCTAAAATCATTTATATATTTTCTCCATTATTAAACAAAAACATATTATATTAATAATGCATCAGAAGTTGCAATATGAGAATAGGCTCAGAGTGACGCAATATAAGAGTCCGTGCAGGCGTTAGGTATGAGAACTAAAAGGAATAGCGATAATTCTTAAGATAGAACTGAAGTGAGACTAATACGCTAATTTAATATAAGTGTTTGGATTTACAACGGAAAAGTGTCAGATGCGTTCATTTAATCTATGAGTTTAGATTTAAAACGGAAGCTTATTAGACGCGTCAATTTAAGCAATGCGTTTAGTTTTACTACGGAAGCGTTTCACATGTGTCAATTTAAGCAATGCGTTTATATTTACTACGGAAGCGTGTCAGATGCGTACATTTAATGTATGCGTTTAGATTTACTACAGAAGCGTATCAGATGCCGCAATTTAATGTATGCGTTTAGATTAACAACGGAAGCATGCTAGATGCGTCCATTTAATGTATGCGTTTAGATTAACAACGGACGCATGCCAGATGCGTCATTTAATGTATGCGTTTAAATTTACAACGGAAGCATGTCAGATGTGTCCATTTAATGTATGCGTTTAGATTAACAACGGACGCATGCCAGATGTGTCTATGTAATGTATGCGTTTAGATTTACAACGAACGCATGCCAGATGCGTCATTTAATGTATGCGTTAAAGTTTACAACGGAAGCATGCCAGATGTGTCCATTTAATGTATGCGTTTAGATTTACAACGGACCCATGCCAGATGCGTCATTTAATGTATGCGTTTAGATTTACAACGGAAGCATGCAAGATGTGTCCATTTAATGTTTGCGTTTAGATTAACAACGGACGCATGCCAGATGTGTCCATTAAATGTATGCGTTTAGATGTACAACGGACGCATGCCAGATGCGTCATTTAATGTATGCGTTTAGATTTACAACGGAAGTATACCAGATGTGTCCATTTAATGTATGCGTTTAGATTTACAACGGACGCATGCCAGATGCGTCATTTAATGTATTCGTTTAGAATTACAACGGACGCATGCCAGATGCGTCATTTAATGTATGCGTTTAGATAAACAACGGACGCATGCCAGATGCGTCCATTTAATGTATGCGTTTAGATTTACAACGGACGCATGACAGATGCGTCATTTAATGTATGCGTTTAGATTTACAACGGAAGCATACCAGATGCGTCCATTTAATGTATGCGTTTAGAATTAGAACGGAAGCATGCCAGATGTGTCCATTAAATGTACGCGTTTAGATTTACAACGGACGCATGCCAGATTCGTCCATTTAATATATACGTTTAGATTTACAATGGAATCACGCCAGATGCATCTATTTAATGTATACGTTTACATTTACAATGGAAGTGTTACACATGCTTCTATTTAATCGATGTGTTTAGACTTAAAACCAAAGTGTGGCAAATGCTCCTATTAAATCTATGCGTTTAGATTCACAACGAAAGCCTTTTAGATAGAGAAGATATGCTAATTGTGTTTTGTAATTATGTTTACGCCACAGTAGTTGGTGATCACCATTGCTGACGAGACTTCAAAATATCTTAAATAAACTGCCAATTTAATGGTATAAATAGAGGTTATCTAATATGATTGTTCACGATTCAAATAAAAGAATGTTAATCTTTAAAAGTCATGAAACACCATCATGTTTAATTACTTTAACGCAGCAACAATACTCAACTATTCTTTTTGAATTAATTCTGTTTTTCGTGAATTAATAAGGTTCAGTTTAAGTATATATATATGTATATATATAATTATATGTATATATGTATATATATATACATTTATGTATATATATATTAGAAGAAAATTGGATCAGTTGTGTCACCTATTAGACTTCTGTAAATTGCTTGAATAAGGAAGAAGTCACTTAATTATGTAAAAGTAGAAACTAATCAAAAAATACTCTCTTTATTGCTCGCTATTTAACTATGTATTTCTATGATTGCCTTTAAATTTACCAGTTAAATAGTATTACGACAGGTCGTCATGTTCGCCTTATTAAGTAATGAACTATTCTAATCTTTTAATATGTATTTTCTTTACAAGAAGGCGGAGTGGTTAAGCCACAAATTATAACGCACTGTCTTCGTAAGTTAAATACTTCTGATTTGCACAACAATGCAACGTATGAATACATAGTGACAATACTTAGTAATGTAATATTTGGTGATTCTAAAAGTATATTTTCGTCACATGAAGATTCCTTTGTTTTTCCTGGTTTCCTTTCATACGTTTGATATCAACTCAGTTGTTAGTGTAGGCATAATAAGAGTGAGAGGGTGAGAAGAAGGAGGGAAAAGGAAGGAATAGGTTGGGAGACGGAATAGAAAGATAAATAAGACAAAACATGGGAGTTAGTCGCATTTCTTATTATTTTTCTAACTCGAAATGTGAACAAAAATAACTGCCGCCAATCCTCCAGAATTGGAGGGCTTCGGGCGACAAGAAATATTCCGATTTTCCATCATATTTATTGTTGAGAGGCGCAGGCAGTGGAAGGCACCCTTCTGTGACAATAAATTCACAGAAGAATTTTAAAAAATATCCATCAATTTGATGACATTCGGAACATAGCAGGAATAGCTTATAGTGAGTTTTAAAAAATCTATTTATTTTTTACGGGATCATAGGGATAGAAAGGCTCATTGAAAATAAATATACTATTCATTCAAAAACAAATAGATATATATTTTATAAAATTAGTAAAATGTAGAATTTAATTAAGACTTATCAGCATAACGTGCTCCAATAATTCAAATAAGGATTGTTCAATTATATTATCCACTCAAGAACTAGCAGCCAATCGGAACCCAGAGAATGGACTTGCTCATGTGAATATAATTGGAGATTCCAAATTTTTTTTATAAACCAGCTTTTTATCGTTCTGTTTAGTTTATTTGTTTGTAGCTTAACTGGTCAGACAGCGTAAGACTGACTACAAAATTCAAATGTCTGACCAAATACGATATAGAGCGTGTAATGAGCAATTTGATCTTTTTTTAAAAGAGAAGCAAAGGGGACATAACTCTTCTTTGTCTTAGGAATCAATATTTAAAAGTAATCGCATTGATATGTCGTGAAACAAAACTAAGTCGATATACAAATCGATATATTAGATTATAACGTGAATTACGTCACCTTCAAAGCTATGTGAATCTTAAAAGAGGTAACAGTGGTATCCGTATGTTAACTGAAAAAGAGTAAAATTTAGAACTTGTCTTTCCTACTTGTTACTGGTCTAATGTATAGGCATTAGTGGCTGCGGTGGAGCCTGATCTATTCTTATTCATTGATGCGTTCTGCTAGGCAAATGTAAATAAAGCTACCAAATGTGGCATTTACTAAACCAAGGTGCATTAACCAAATATACTGGTTTCATTTAAAGAAGCAAAACCCAAATCTGACATTTCAGGGAAGCAGTTGTATTTTTTAAAAATGTTCTTTTATATTGAATTATCGTGTGTCAAACTAGCCGGATTAAAACAAGTGTTGTCTTAAAGACAATTTAAAGAAATCCCTGACGTGATAGGAAACAACAAATGGATAATGACAAACAGTGAATGTGCACTTGATACTAATCATGCCAGATAAGATAGATGCATAGTCTAAGGCTAAAGCTGAAGTTCAAACTATACCTTTACTTCTATTGATGTACTATTGTACTTCTATTGTCAATTAAGATTTCATACATGTTTGTTCGAACCCTAAATTATCCTACTACTTCTACTAATATACTATCTTCAAATCCTCAATTCAGAGAAGGTAGTATATGTGTGTGACCCCCTCTTCCTAGGTATTACCTCCTAATTTGAAGGGTACCATAGTATGTGTTCGTTGCTATCACGGATTACCTTCTCCTTGTAGAGCGTGTAGTGTAGCATGTTCGTTCATTATGATACCATCCTCCTAGGCATACATACTTTCTTTTAGAAGGAATGCACTATATATTCTATTGTCAAGAGGCAATCATCCCAGTCATTACCCCCTATTAAGAGGGTAGCGTACTTAAACAAGACATTGTCATAATCGGCTGTTCACTAGTAAACTCAAGAGTTATATTAGAAATATGCAACTGGGTGAAGTATATATTATTGCAAGAATATACAATTCAGAGTAAAAACATGCTACTAGAACAATACCCGTTCAAGGATTGCTAAAATTAATTCCCAGGACAGAATAGTTTTGCACCATTTAGACGACTGAAATGATATAATGATAATAAAACTTATGTCTAGAATGTTTATTCTTATTGTGATTAAAATCACTTACATCGTTTTGATACTCGAAAATGTCTACAATTTAAGGCGTGGGCTTACATGCTGTAGGGGTTAAACAAAATTAAGTCTTTTGGTGTCAACGTAGGTTTGTTTTGTCGATCAATGTCCAGCAATGACTTTAAAACTTTATCTCATTAGTCTTTTACTTCATCTCTTTTTTCATATGAAAACGGATTTCCAAAGAATTCATTAGAATGTCCGAATAGAACAATTGAGTCTCCGAATATATTAATCATTGGCTGGTACGTTTTCGATTGCGTTTGCTCAACCTATCATGCTAATAGAACCTCATCGCACGTATCGCACGCATGAACAAAGTAGTCTACGACATATTGACCGCAATAAGCGCTTGCACAGAAGAGGCTTTCGCTTACAAATGACGATATTAATTAAGTCCAAAACCTCCGCCTTTATTCTGGTTTCGTCTATCATTTTTCTTTCTCTTTGAAGTTTATTCGTTCTTTTATATCGGAATTACTTCTCTTGCGCGGTCAGGGTTGAGCAGAAAATGCGACTGAATGAATATATAGAGGATTTGCTTAAACCCGTTGAAACCTGGCTTTCAAGCTTCCAGAACTTTCAGATTGTTGCTCTGCGCACCATTTCACCCAGAAAGAATAAAATTGAGAGAACAAAGGTTTCCTTTGTTGTTGACTTGCAGTCGTAAGTCAACTCATTTTGACTCAGTGAATTAAACATTGGCCGTAATGGCTAGAGTTTTCCGCCACGACTGAAGTAATGTGACATAGAGAAATAATTAATATCTAATAATAATATATGAGTAGAATATATAGTAATTTTATTCGCACCAGCTTACATAGGTTTTTGTAATACAAGTGAAATAAAAATCATTATTCCTTTTAATTTTGCGATTTATGACTGAGAACATGTGTATTTCGTACTCATCCGTTATATAAATCTATATATTTATGTGTGTTTCTTCCTAGTCCTTTATCGAGCGTTTAATTTCACTTAAAAATCTTTTTTTTAAATCTCTTCTAATTCGCTTTTCAATACTGTCTCTCAGGGGAAATAACTCTCGTTTTACTGTGACATTACAAGCGAGAAGTAAAACGTCAATTGATATTTTTCACTTACTAGGCTTCAGCAAAAGTGGATGTATTGGGAGCCTATGGGGCACGCTGGGTATGAATTAAGAGGACATGGAAACGTCGATTCGCTCCCATGGTTTATGATGTAATTTTCTAGCTAAGGATGAATAGAAAATTGAAACTGGCAATACTGTGTTGATGTTAAGATATTCCCGACCGATAAAAGACAGGAGAAAAATAAATATGACGCCAACGAAATACATGGTGTCAATTTAAATGTAGGTCAGACACTATATGCGACATCAGTCTATATTACCGTATATCTGTATACTTTATATATGTATGACGGGTAACACAGAATAGTTTTGCATTATTTCTATCTCATGTATAACTATTAAAATCAATATATAATCATAATAAACTTTATGTCTACAATATAAATCCAATTGAAACACATCTATTACATCATTTTCATTCTATAAACCGTCTCAAATTAAAGGCTTAAGCTTAAATAGTCTTAAGAAAATATAGAAATTCAGGGAATCCTGTTTAATCTAATGACTATGAATCTTACTTAGTTTAATAACTCTGGATCAAATTAAATGCATATCTGCTATATTTAAATTTTCAAATAAATCAGTATGTCCTATATTATACCCCATAAAACCTCTTTAAAACACGTCAAAGAATCTGGAATTTGTAGAATAATTATTAATTGATATCCAATACCTCTTACTGGTTCACAAACATCGGTTGTGTATAAATTGTTCCCCCTTTGTATAAAACTAAAGTAAACTGAATACATTCGATCTTTATACTTTATACACCTAGTAGATGTGTTCCAAAATGTATAATTACCGATTAATCAGTGTTTATATACATTTATGAGGATAAAGATATATGAAAAGTAAAATATATCTATATTAAGTATTACAATTAAACTATAAGGTGAGAATATTTTTATGTCCATGTGTATATATATATATATATATATATATATATATTTAATATCTATTCTGGTAAGAGGTTATTTTATTTTATAAAATGTCTTTGACAAAAACGAAAGCAACGATATTTCGAAATCTTGTATGTAAATACTGAATTGGAATTAAAATATTTTGCAAACAATTGTAAACTCATTTAATGAATAAAAACGTTTACGATAATGTCTAAGTGCACATCAATCAACACATTCAACAACTATGCCACATCTATGAGTAATATACAGCACATAAATCCAAAATCTAGCAGCTGATGGCCTCTTCCCTTCTCTACAGCCCGTTTCGTAGAGAAGAGAATGTTGTAGTGTTTCTATATTCTACCGACTAAACTGAGCTTCACTCTTGTATTCCTCCCTTTAAAACATGCACAGCATTAATCGTTATACTACCACGGATTTATAATAATTTTCTTCTTCAGCACACCTTGAACGATAAATTATTTTCAAGAAATGCCCACCTGTGTAACAGATTACAACTGGACTGTTTCCCTGCGTACTACAAAATAACCTTCTCAAAATCCAATGTCGTAACCTTACCCCATAAATAACCAATATTTGTTCATTTCACTAATCATTGTCACTCCTCGCTAATATTCTGAATTTTAAAACCGACAAACCATCTATCTTTATAACTCGAGTGATTCTTGACCTTAGTGAGAAAAACTTGTCATAAATCAACATGAAATTTTAATAATTAATTTTCCCTCAAAACATAACATCGTATTTACCAAAAACCTTATTCATCGATGAAATATCTCCCCAACTTTAACAATATTAAATACAATACAAACTAATGTAAACACGTTAACAATCATTTCCACAATAAATTAATAAGCCAATGGATTCAACAGCTTTTTTAAACACCAAAATAATGACAAACAAAACAGTAGATAAAGATAAGGGGAAACAGTCATGCGCATTATATATTATAAATACAAACAATATGCAACATTATACATTGATATAGTAAACGCAATGAACCTCGCAAACAAATCAAACATTATTTACTAAACCAAAGGTTAAACAATTTTATCCGAATTGTTAGAAAATAATGCAAAACTCCCGAATTCGTTTCATGATAAAAAAAATGTAATATCATTTGCCATATCAAGAGTATCTTTTTGACCAATTCTTCGAACTCTGAACATATATATCGCCAACACAATTACAACCCGGTGTACTTTTAGTAGTTTAGATAATTTCACCTTTATATTTTGAACGGCTTTTTGAGGACAGCTAAGATTTAATTAAAAAGATGTCTGGAAGAAAAGTGGCTGTCGTTTGTTCATCAATTATATATATTTTAATAGAAACATACGTCGCTAGTTTCTGTTTTCGTTCTCCAAATTGTACAGTATAATCGCGGAAGACATGTTTTCCCTGTTAGTATGTCATTAATGGGAATCTATTCGCAGTGATATTAAATTATAAGCAACTGAAGCAGACTATTCTGCTTCAGTTGGTATCATTCGCAAATACGCTACTAATCTCCAACCTAATCTGACTTCCTAAGATGCCACGAAGATATAGTTTTCAACATTGTACGTGTACATGTGCAGACGCGTGCTTATAAAATCCCAATAATTAACTTTTGATTTCTGGAAATTCACTCAAAGAAAGAAAAATGTATTTTTCTTATACTGCGATTTATTATTGTAATATTGGATGAGCACACTCTTGTATTTTAACAGTAATTATAGTACATGTCAGATAAAATGCTGATTCGGACTATGTCAATGCAATACGTTAATCTATTAACATATTCGTACAACTAAAGCGTTAAAATACCCCCTAATAAACTTGGTGTGGGTTTTCCCTTGTTAATAAAATTAGGGGATTAAGGAATATGCTCAGAAATACTCCTCCTCAACTTCCATACTTTGACTGACTGCGTTTTCAAACTGGTGAGAAAGTTTACTTCACAAATCTGTCTAAACAGCTAATAAAAATCAATAACATTTTCTTTTGTAAAATCGTTTTATATCTCTATTCTTTACACATTAATGTTGGATTGATTCAGCTCTACGAATGGTTTGGATGTTTCAGGAGTTTTCATATCATTGTTGTGGGGAAATTAAGCATAACTGGTTCTGTGTAGATTATTTGTTATAAGTATATTCGCATACTATATATATGTATGTATATATATATATATATATATATATATATATATATATATATATATATATATATATGAGAAAGGAAAGATGAGAATAATCCGACGTAATGAGAAATGAAAAAGGAAAACCCAAGAGATATTTTTTTGTATATATTCATCAACGTTTCATCTTTATTTGTAAGACTTCCTCAGGACGATAATTTCAAGAAAAATGTCATGCAAGTACATCGAAATATTCAGTAGACATTATGGGTCGATGAGAAAAAGTAGCAGCCGTAGCTGATGACAGCACTGGTCCATGTTCCGGGTTGAGAGAAATCAGTGCCAGGGAGTGAAATGAATGTGGATAGCTGTGAGTGAAAAAGGGGGAGTGGTGGGAGTGTTGGTGAATTTGTCTTAGGGTGTAAGAGAGGGGATGACGTGCTGAGGTTTTTGTCGTGGGTGGGTGTAGCATACATAAATACATATATATATATATTTTTCTTTGAAAACTTATGAGTTAAGGACTTTAAGGTAATTAGCATGAACATTGAAATCTAATAAAATTTGATTCGCACCTTATTTTATTGTTTCACTTCATATAATGCTATATACATATATATATATATATATATATATATATATATATATATATATATATATATATGTATATTGATACTTATCTATTTTATATATATGTATATATATATATATATATATGTTGATACTTATCTATTTTATATATATGTATATATATATATATATATATATATGTTGATACTTATCTATTTTATATATATATACTTATCTATTTTATATATATATATATACTTATCTATTTTATATGTATATATATTGATACTTATCTATTTTGATATATATATATATATTGATACTTATCTATTTTATATATATATATATTGATACTTAATTTATATATATATATATATATATATATATATATATTGATACTTATCTATTTATATATATATATATATATTGATACTTATCTATTTATATATATATATATTGATACTTATCTATTTATATATATATATATATATATATATATATTGATACTTATCTATTTTTTTATATATATAGATATATTGATACTTATCTATTTATATATATATATATACTGATACTTATCTATTTATATATATATATTTATACTTATCTATTTATATATATATATTGATACTTATCTATTTATATATATATATATTGATACTTATCTATTTATATATATATATATTGATACTTATCTATTTATATATATAGATATATTGATAATTATCTATTCATATATATATATATATATATTGATACTTATCTATTTTTATATATATATATATATATTGATACTTATCTATTTATATATATATATATTGATACTTATCTATTCATATATATATATATATATATATTGATACTAATCTATTTATATATATATATATTGATACTTATCTATTTATATATATATATATATATATATTGATACTTATCTATTTATATATATATTGATACTTATTTATATATATATATATTGATACTTATCTATTTATATATATATATTGATACTTATCTATTTATATATATATATATATATTGATACTTATCTATTTATATATATAGATATATTGATAATTATCTATTTATATATATATATATATATTGAATACTTATCTATTTATATATATATATATATATATATATTGATACTTATCTATTTATATATATATATATATATTGATACTTATCTATTTATATATATATATTGATACTTATCTATTTATATATATATATATATATTGATACTTATCTATTTATATATATATATATATATATATATATTGATACTTATCTATTCATATATATATATATATATTGATACTTATCTATTTATATATATATATTGATACTTATCTATTTATATATATATATATATATATATATATATATATATTGATACTTATTTATATATATATATATTGATACTTATTTATATATATATATATTGATACTTATCTATTTATATATATATATATATTGATACTTATCTATTGATATATATATATATATTGATACTTATTTATTGATATATATATATATATATATATATTTGTGTGTATATATATATAATCAAAACAGTTCAACTTCCACAGTCATCTAAAGAAAATAGGTTTTAATTGTATCAACTATCTGCTTTTGAGTGTTGAAGAATGAGGAGGCAAATTTAAATAGGTTTACACTTAAAATAACATTTTTAAAAATATTGTAGATTTCCAATTTGTACAAACGTAATATTAGGACATTTTATGCAAACACATAGGTATTGTTAATGTTTAATTGTATCCGATTAGCTGAACAAAAATCAATATTTTACTTTCTTAGTTGTATTTGTGAGTAATTGAATATAACAGACTCGATAGAGTTCGAATTAACCATAGCAGCGTTGATAGTCAACAACGGTATCCATTGGGACAAACACGCACCTTCTCTATGGATATAACTATCCGAGGGAAAACGATGATTGAATAAGACATCACTATATATGATAAAAGATGAACCACTTAATTTGTTTATTTAAGTGAGGAGGAAAGATAGAGATATTAAAGAAAGCCGGTATATAGCGATATTAGTTGTTAAAAAATCATTTACTTCAATTTATTATTGACATTGTGTATAAAAAGAAAAGAACATCAACAACTGAGAAGTGTAAACGTAATATTTTGGAAAGTGTATACACCTGTGCAAGGTCATATTTATCTCACGAACTCGACGAGGTCGATAGGGTCACTGCAATAAGTTCAAACGTCATACGTCATATTTTGGGTTGTATAGTTGGAATTACTAAAACCAACTATGAATGGGTTGTCTGGTTGCGAAGTTGACAGCTGAATGATGCAACTTACGAAAGGTTATTCAAGTATGGTTAACAGTGTGCGAACTGAGTTCTCCCTTGGTACAGACTATTGTGGCTATCTGATTGGATTATAATTATGTAAACATGTTTAGGTTGAAATAGATAATTGATAATTGAGTGTATATGATGTAATTAATATCGTAAAAAGTTAGCAAGTTCACGTTATGAGATCCACAAGTTTGTTAAGTTTAATAACAATATACCTGTTCTACGTATTTGTCTTTATATGTGAGCTTTACCACACCGCAAATCGCACACAATATCAACGCGACAGAAGATAAACAACAAGAGGGTCAACAATGCCGCCGAAACCTATAAGTTACAAAGTAAAACTAGTTGTGAAATCATTTTCGGTTACAATTACCCGAAACTAAGGGGTTACATATATACAAAATACTCTAGGGTCTGTTGAAAATACTCTAGGGTCTGTGTATCTGGTGAGAATTTGAAAGTTTAAAAAATTGGAGAAACAGAGAAAACGTCTTATAGCTGGGACAGTTGAAAGACGCATATAAAGAGAGAAATGGTCGGTGAAAAACGTTAACGAAAGGCACATAGAAAGAACCAGAGTGAGTGAGAGAGACTACCAACGTGACGCTAAAAAAACACCTATCCAGCCTACAGTACCCTAACCAATATTCCTTGCTCCACAAAAACACATATTCCCACTAACATACGCGAGGTATCCTCATGATTTATCCTCGGCAAGAAAGAAGAGGCTTATCCGAAGGGGAACAGAGTAAATCAGAATTTCGACTTCCAAAACATTGTTTACTTTCAAAGATCTTAATCGGTGTCGTTTCTGTACATCAAATGTTCGTATTTAGTCAACCTGTATTTGCCTGTACTGGACCTGTCACCCATGATAATTACGTACAGCCTTTTATCTGAGCGCATCATGAAAACCAAATACACACTAAATACCTTTCAGAAATGTAATTACGTGATTGAGCCCTTCTGATCTATATATTTTCGTCATGCGTTTAATTCCATAAAGTGTTTCTGACCTAAAAGGGATCATAAACATAAGTTGGAAATATTCCATTCCAAAATAGAAACAACCTACATTTCTTGATTGATGGGAATTCCTATTTACAATAATTTCGGTTGGCACATCCATAATGCGGTGGCAGTTCCGAATTCGATAGCGGCTCAAATTGATGACGCAGCGTGTCAGGTTCGATTTTTTGCCTGATCAATTTCACAACTCTCAGGTAGATGGTGATGGAAACCTTTAACTTGTCGCTCCTGTCATTGATTCAAACAAAAATTGTGAAACTGATGCCAACAAAATCAGAATAACGCATTTCAATAAACCTTTAGATAAAACAGAACGAGCGAATAAAAAGTGTTTATCACAGCATATAAAACCTTCTCAGGTTGTTTGATATCGAATTCAGTGAATTTGGGAAACGCCATTATGCTTACAGTTTTTTTTAATATATTTCAAATATGTATTCATTGGGTTTACTTTTATTTTCATGATGGAAATGTATGTGTATATTTCTGAATACAATCTCATATCATACGCGCCCCCCCCCATTTTATTTTTTTTGGGCGCGAAAAAAAAAAAAATTTCCCGCCAAAAAAAAAAAATTTTTACCGCCTAATAAAAAAAAAAAAAAATGGGGGGGGAGTAAACCCAAATATGTTATAACCTAGAAGGTTTTACTTCTCCCAAGGAATAAAAACATATGTGTAATGCTCACAAAGGATAATTATTTGTCAATAAGCACAAATATCGACCTGGATACTCACAACCGCATGCATTTTTATCATTTAATAAGACCATTTTAACCCATTGATGAGGAATCCACAGGTTCAATCACCCGGGTTAGTGCGGACCTACTAGTAATTGCAATTGAGAGTGTGACTCCACACGTAACAGAACTCCGAAATTGAGGCCACGTGAACCGATGAGGGAAATATAAGGAAAAGAAAAGGAAAAATACACAGACTGACACACGCCATACGACAACTCAGAATTTTGTGTTATGCAAAACCCATGGGACCAAAAAGCTGCCGAAAACGGTCGCCATTTCTTTTTCACCTGCTAGAAATTGGCGCATTACTAAGCGTTATCTCAACAGTGTATGTTTTACTTGTGTTATGTATTTTGGTATAACGGTGAATGTGAGGTGAATTAATGAAAAGCCGAATTGCGCTGTTATCTAATAACTTCATACTATATCATGGAAGTTGCGTAGGTGCTGTTTTCTATATATATTTGTATGAGACGCACGGTATATAACAATTATTTGCATAAGAGGAAAAGAGTCCATATGACCCAACCAGAAATATTCAAGTCTTGTTTAAAGTGAATAATAGAACACGTATGTTACGGGAAGATAACTGTTAAAATCCCATTTTTGTTTATTAACTATGTCTTGGCCTTTTTCCCAAGATCAAAGTGTAGTATCTGTTCCGATGGATACTACACCCTATAGACCGGTACCGTCTTGGCCTTCGGGCCTTGATTACGCCGGTATGTGTGTTTGTCCTGTGCACTTCTAGGAGGTCAACCCTCTCAGGCTTAGCCTTCTCACCCTTTGAGAAGGGGTTAGTTTATTGCTAAGGCGACACTACCGGGGAATGCCGACCGGGCTACGCAGGCATTTTTTGTAAGCAACAGTGCTCATCTTCTCAGGCGCTGGCTTTTCAAATCTCACTTCCCCGACCTTGTGTCACATCTTACCGCTGTTGGAGAGAAAATAAATTATAAGAACTTCAAAAAAATAAATTTAAAAATATAAATACAGTTTTATAAAAAAATAAAGTATTTCTCTATTTATGTATTTGTACGAAGTAAAGCTAATAAGTATATATTATCTAACAGACAGCTTCTATCTAACGGTATGTAAAAAGGGTGACTATTAAATTAATGTCATCAGTTTGTAAAGTAATTCGAGGAGTTGTCTGATAATTGTTGATCATCATTAAACTGACAGTTCCTTTCTGAACTCATATTTTTACTTCCTCCAAAACAGTCAACATCGCGACCAGTCTTTTCTGCACAAGACAGTGCGAACACATTTTGAGGCCGACTGTATAATAAAGTCCACACTCATCGAGATCTACAGCTCCAATAGTTTATATGCAAATATTTCTTTATTCAGGAAAGCCTTTTCTTAATGGTTTAGTTACTCATTGACTAGCAAACATTAGAGTATGAAGAAAATGTCCATCCTTTTAAGAAACCGAGTTACTAGTGTTTTCATTTCAGTTCATTTGTTTGTAGCTCAATTGGTCAAAAAGTTTAGAATTGGCAGTTAATTTAAAATAACTGAATATAAATATCTCAAGGTTCACTTCATAATATCATCAAGACCATATTAATCTTTATCTTTACATAGTTTTCCTGATGCGTGAGCTGTCTAATAATGAACTATGAACTTGTGGAATCGGCTATAAGTAATTCATTGTAGTCATTTATGCAGTTTGTCATGGGTGGATGTTTTCTGATTTTAAGCACAGACAACATATTTCATCATTATATGAAAAACAAACACTTTGCTGTTAAAACGGAAACATTTCCGAACGATAGTTAGCATTTGAGTTATATTCAACTATATATTATTTATCACCTTGATTTTATGTCGACACCCGTTCTTGTGTAGGTACTATCATAAAATAAGTATTGAAAAAATGCAGAATCAGAACCTCTGTTCCAAAAGAGGGACCACCATTAAGAAATCTGTCAATAAAAGTTTACATTGAAGTAACCATAAAAACATGCTGTCCTTAAATAGCTAACAAGTGTAGGAAGCTAGTTACATATTTTCATATATATATATATATATATATATATATATATATATATATATATATAGTGTATAAAGGTATACTCAAAAAAGAATAAAAGGGAACTACCAGCAGAGTGCTCAATTAAATTAAATTAAGAGCGTAATATTTTTATTTTTAAATACAGATTTTAATCAGACATGGACCAGTGGTTTCTGACAAGAAAAGGGTTTTAAATCCCCTATTCCGTCTTCTTCAGGATAGTCTGAAATAGTAAATGATGGAATTTCTTCATAACACATTTATAACCGTTATAAAACGCTATGGACAAAGAATTTGAAATGAGGGGCCGGCCAGACGCTAGGTCAGAAAAATAACCGTTAAGTAAGAGATTTTATATTTAGAAGTAAAGAACAAGAGAGAAAGAAAAAAAGAAAGAAAGAAAGAAAAGAGAGAAAGAAAGAAAGAAAGAAAGAGGGAAAGAAGGAAGGGAAAATAAATTAAAATGAAATTAAATTTATAATAATAAAAGAAATTCTTTGTCCATAGCGTTTTATAACGGTTATAAATGTTTTTTGAAGAAATTCCATCATTTACTATTTCAGACTATGCTGAAGAAGACGGAATAGGGGATTTAACACCCTTTTCTTGTCAGAAACCACTGGTCCATGTCTGATTAAAATCTGTATTTAAAAATAAATATATATATATATATATATATATATATATATATATATATGCTAATGGAATTTATTTTTTTATAATTTCCCTGACATACATTCACATACATTAAGATGCATCTGTAATGGTGCTATTATGGTGACATCGAGTGATCAGAGTTATTTAATATCAGATAACAGAGTTTGAATTAATAAAAATGAGCTCATATTGTTGAGCCTGTATTATAATAATTTAATATATGTCTTTTGTTGTTGTTGTCGGTGGCAATCTATACAATTTTACTTTCATGCTATGAACCAATATAAACCTCCATTTAGATGTTTTTTGTATATTTAGTTATGAAGATAAAACTTCCGGTTTCAACTAGAATCATGAATACTGTAGTAGGTTTTTGCATTCCTTAGAGTTCACCTTGCTATAAACATGATTAATGATTGACAGGTCATGTCACCAGCTTATTCGGTAGTTTTGTTTTACGGCATATCAACCCTTTTTGGGTTATTTAATGCCGAATCTGGTCATTATAGTAAAAGTTTTTATGCTTCAAGTTCTTTATATCTTCAAATGTTTAATCATCGTTTTTGGTTTGGTAGTTTTGTTTTACGGCATATCAACCCTTTTCGGGCCATCTAATGCCGAATCCGGTCATTATAGTAAAAGATTTATGCTTCAAGTTCTAAAAATAAAATAAAAAAGGGGAGGGAGAAAGGGAGAGGGGCTGTTGTTTTTGTTTTTGGTTTTGTAGAACATAATTAAGTTTTACAAAAAAAAAAAAAAAAAAAAAAAAACGTCAATGTAGGTGAATTTCGTCTCAGGGAGCCACAGGGCAGCCTGATCTGGTATCACCAGACCAGCTTATTCATTTTATTCCTTAGATAAGTTTATGTAAACTAGTCAAAAATGCACGACAAAATCTTTTGTCTTAACTCTGCTGAATTTTGAGGGAATGTAAGTTGAAACTTGTGTACTTCTATGTTTCTGTATTTTTTAGATGAGGGTTGATAATTGGTAGAATTTTCTATATTCGGACATCTTGGATGTTTTTATAACAACATTTCGACCGATGTAATTCCGTCCAGATTCCCGAGTTCGACAGCAAGATTCCCGAGTTCGACAAAGAACATCTGGAAAAGGTCGGCGGTTACATCGGTCGAAACGTTGTGATAAAAACACCCAAGATGAGAACAGTAGTCCCAATATACCAAATTCTACGAATTGTTTACTATTGTTCTCCACCACGAACACTAGATTATATTTCGTGTTCGATTTTTAAAGTGTCTAATAAATAAGTAGCAAACGTTGCTTATGATGGATGGTCAATGCACACGCAGGCCATACGATATCATGGTGCAAGCTCAAAATACAATATTAAATGGTCAATGCACACGCAGGCCATACGATATCATGGTGCAAGCTCAAAATACAATATTAAATGGTCAATGCACACGCAGGCCATACGATATCATGGTGCAAGCTTAAAATACAATATTAAATGGTCAATGCACACGCAGGCCATACGATATCATGGTGCAAGCTCAAAATACAATATTAAATGGTCAATGCACACGCAGGCCATACGATATCATGGTGCAAGCTCAAAATACAATATTAAATGGTCAGTGCACACGCAGGCCATACAATATCATGGTGCAAGCTCAAAATACAACATTAAATGGTCAATGCACACGCAGGCCATACAATATCATGGTGCAAGCTCAAAATACAATATTAAATGTAACATTAGTTAGCGAATAAAATATTACTCGAGATACGTCGTTTTATCTTGGTTTCAGTTGCATCCTTTTTAAGCGATACTTGACCTTAGTGATTTCCAAGTTATCCATATGTTTGATTGTCAGTGCTGGCAGTACTAATAAGAATTCGAAAAATGGCGAATCTATCAGACCTACTATTTTGTATAATTTTAGAGCCAGGTATATGTTTTTCTTCACTAGAGAGTTACGCTTTGGCAGGTAGTCTATACAGTATTTTTGTCTTATTTACGATAGCAGCGCCTCCGACTATCTGCTTCTTTTGATCTATCTGTGTAGATGTACGTATTCTTTGGATCATGATATTTTAGTTTTATAAATTCAACCTTAAATATAATTGGGTTGATTATGTTCTTTTAAGTTCTGTCCAATCAAAGATATAAAATGATGGTTTTAATTCCCCTGGATTGAGCTTTGGAAATTATTGATTGGTGTATGAGACTAGAGTCCAATTCCAGTCTGTTAGTAAGTTCCTGGATATGGTTACTTAATGACCTAATTGCGCTGTTTTTTCACTAAGAGTTTATATTGTGTATTAAACACGTAGTCATCGTAAGTATTTAGTGGTCATGCTTACAACTTTTTCACATATTGAAATGCCAAGTGGTTAATTGATGTGTTGCATTGTTGTCGGAGATTACTTTTTTTGCAAGACAAAAGTTATATTTTCATCAACGATTATATGAAACCGTTTTCTTCAATCTTATTCTGCTAATCTTATTTGAGACTCGTAGCGAGATGCATCTATTTTGCTCTGCAGCAAATTAATATATTATCTACGTACAGTGAGCAATCCACTTCAATGTAAAGGTTTTTAGCAATGTTATTTATCTTGACATTACGCAATTAAAGAGTGCTCTTGATAGGATAATTCTTTCAGGCACCCGATTCTCCTCTTCTTTCCCGTCAGAGAATGTAATTCATATTCTCAGTTTTAAATGTGTGTTTTTCCAGACATTCTGAATAAAAGAAGGCATTCTCCCTTTTAATCCGAAGGTCTTTCATTATACTGTACTTCCACGTGGTGCCGTCCGCCTTCTCATAATCAAGACAACAACATTGCCACAAGATGCTTGTTCTTTTTGAAGGTATCTCTAATAAAAGTCTCAAATCTGATCAAATATGTAGTAGTACTTTTTCCTGAAACCAGAGTGTCGCTCATACATCAGATATATACACTCTAGGTACTATATTAACCCCTCATTTATCTTCTTACCTATTACTTTACAGCGACAACTAGTTAACGGTATCGTTCTATAATTTAAACAATTATCGGAGTCTTTTCCCAGCTTGAGTATTAGTATTACTGTTGCTTGCCACTAGAGATTTTGAACTGCTACGCTAATCCATGTTTCGCTATCAATCTCTATGAGGTGTCTGAAAAATATTATTTTAGAGATTCTTAGGCTATATCATTCAACTTCACAGATTTATTGTGTTTTCATGCAAGATATTTTTCTTTTTGCAGTTTGTAAATTTCTTTTAATTTCTCAGTATGACTCTTGGAGCTAGAATCTTAAGAACGCTGTCTGCTAAAGCGTTAGATATATTTTTCTGTTCGTCATCTTTGAATTGTTTTGGATGAAAAGCTTTATTGGTATGATGACATTCTTGTCAGCTATCTTTGTCATATTGCCTTAGACTTGTTATTTGAATGTATTGTATACATATATATATATATATATATATATATATATATATATATATATATATATGAATTTATTTAGACTCCATAATCGTTTGCTAGAGCTATGGCTCTCTTGATTTTAAACACATCTAAATTCATCTAAGTGATGTTCAAAGTGGATCTTCGCAGGGCGGAACGGTGTGATTGGATAGCATTTAGACATTTCTTATCCAAGTAGGGTGTGTATTTGTACTTTGGTACACACTCGTCAGCTATGTCTACCAGTGATTTTGTAAAGTAGGTGGCATCATCTTCTTCATTGACATTGGCATTAGCTGCCAGTTTCTTTTGACAGTGTTTTTCGAATCACTCCGTATTAGTTGTCTGCCTATTCCATCATGGTACTTTTTCTTCGAGTTGAGGACCTGTGCTTTCCGGAATTATTGGAAAGTGGTCAATTCCACATATCTCATCGTGCACCTTCTATGTGTTGTCCATGAATATTTTCAGAACACACATATTTAAATCTAGTGTTGAATACGTTTCCAATGCTGGGTGAAGATATGTGTTGGTTTCTTGTTTAGAGACAGAGGATTTTTCATCTATGATTTTTTGGAATAATCTCCCCTTTTTTATTTGTACTTTTACTGCCCAATATTTCATTATGACTATTTAAGTCACCAAACAAGATTAATTAGTTCGGGAGCTGTTTTATTATGTAGTTCAGTTTTGATTCAACGATGGTCTTGCTTGGTGTCAGATAGATGAACAAATTGTCATGATCTTGTGCAATATTACTAATACAACAACCGTATGTATATATGTGGCAAGTAGTATCTTGCTTTGCGTAATTTTATTACTTAAAAATATAAGTGTACCACCCGACGTTCGAACTGTATCTTTTTTAAATAGCTGTATGGAGTATAGTTTCTTTTTTATAAGTATTGCTATTTTAGCCAAGGAATGTTTCCTGCTAAGCAGACAACTGCTGGGCACATTCTCATAAGGAAAATCAACTTCTACACATGTGAACTAACTCTTCTCACATTCAACTAGATTATTCTATTTCGTATAATTTATTTATTTAATGATTTATTTTAATACTGGCTCTTGTTGTGTTTCGTTTTCCCAAACTCTATCTTTTCTAAACCCTTTAAAATTGTTTGTAAATGCAACAAAGATAGCGGTTATGTTCTTGGTCGGTTTGTTTTTGTTATACGTTTTTGAATTTTAGCCTCAGGCATCTCTCACCGGTCCTGGTTGACGCACGGGGCATCTTTGATGTTTCCTTCCTGTATTTCCTAACTAGCGCTATCAGCTCTATAACTGTATTTGTGCTTGACTGCTTTGCTTTGGCTTTCACCATTTTCGAACTCCACACGAAGCATCCCGTAATTCTTTCTGAAATACTGGCAACTTTTTCGAGCTAAGTTTCAGAAACTGTTTTACCAGTTCATACTACCTATTCTACTTCTCAACTGGGGGAGTTGTATTTTAATGCCTATTTTCACTGGTGGCTTCAATCGTAGTGGCATAGGATAGAGGCGTCATACTAGCCCACGGTGGTGACCTATTTCTCGTGTGTTTATCAGTAATAATCTACTTATCTTTCTTAAAGAAAACCCACGATCTTGAAAACGCGGGATTATCCCCATGACAGTTCGTACATATTTATCTCTTTTGGGACACGTCCTCAATCTGATACGGATCCCATTCACCACATTTACAACACACCTATTGTCCACTAAATGTGTCTTCATGGTAGCCAATCTCATGAGATTTGAAACATCGCAAGAGGTGTGTTATGTAAGGTTCAACTCGTTTAAAAGTGTAGCCAATTTTCACCTACTTTGTTGCGGAATTACAAGTCGATAAATACGTGTCGCTCATTATCGTACCTCTATCTTTTTTATGGATAATTTTCATGGATATTTTTTGTGAACAGCGATCCCCTGCTTACGCAGCTCGATCTTTATTTCATCTTCTGCTTTCATACCAAAGTCGGATAACTCATCTAGAGGTATTGCATTTTTCGTTGATATAAGTCTGACATTTGAGATTGTAAAAGTTTTTCATTTGAAGTATATTGTGTTCCTGTTTAATCTCAGTAAACCCCACCAGCAGGTTACCGTGTATGAGATTTTTCACACACTTCGGTTTTTTTCCTAATTCTAATCACGTTTTCAATCAGAGAATGGTGCGGTTTATTGAGAGATGTATCTTCTGCAGACTCAATTCCGATACATTTCGTAAAATGATGATTTGATCAATTGTCAGAAGACTCTGGTTTAGATAAGTGTCGCTTGGGTTATTTGTTTGTCTTTGCAATTTGGTTATGTTTTGAATTGTCCTGAGATCAACCACGGATCCAAACTTAAGTTTCGAATTTACCAGGAGATAACCCACACGCCCTTGTTCAGACATACATACTTTGACATTTATGCTCGCATTGAGTAAGAATAAATTATCCCATACTATTTATTTTCTAATACCCATAAACAGAAAGTATAGAACATCGCAAGTGATGATATACTTTGGTCTCAACACAATTGACCCTCAGTCACCACCTTCCTGTATTTATTCCAAAAAAGTATGTTTTTGATTTTTTTAATAATCAAGCTGAATAATACGTTTATGGATTAACTTATAGATACTAGGGAATGGCGGGACCAGCTGATTGATCAGCTCGGACCTCCCTGACCTCCGATCAAGCCAAAGTAAGGGCCGACGTAGAATGTTACAAGTCACGTGACGATTCATGCAACCAGGTCAGGGACTGCTCTGCTACCAGGATCCCGTCCTAAGGCATCATAGATTGCTACCCACGACTTTGACAGGGTCTGTTACTCTTCTGAAAGGTGTTGCAGTCGGCAAATTCATGGCCCCGTTGGCAGAACGTTACTATAAGGGATATACCCTGTCATGGTGCCAGCGCTGAAATTAATTCTTTGGTTAATCTAGGTTTACGCAATCAACAAGTCTTCCTCTTTTAGAGTAAATTCTAGAAAGCCCGGAAACGATGATGTAATAAGTAGAGAAATACTCGTAATACTTCGGAATTTTCCTTCTCGACAAGTTGCACAACGCAGGCTTAGAGGTCTACCCAACACTATTATTTCAACCATAGCTGTAAGGTGGATATATGGATTAATATATTTTCCAAGTGTATGGGTGAGAATAGTGCAATGCCCCCGAGTGAATTAGAACTCGAAACGTCGAGCCAACTACAACACGACACTTTTATTATGATTATTATGATTATTATTATTATGATTATGATTATTATTATTATTATTAATATTTTTCAAATAACTAATTAAATGGTACTGAAATAATACATTTATGCATTTCTTTAGGTTATTCGTCGCATAATTTGGTGGTAGCTATTTTAAATCCATGAATATTTGATCTGTAACCATTATATAATGAGATACATATATCTTCGTATTTAGAAATAAGTGACATTCTGCTATGGATATGCAAACCATTTCCTAATCAACAAGATTAGAATCTGCCATATGACCTGATATTGCAAGACGCGAAAACCTCAATTGATCTGGTGATATGCAATATTGTAATTATAATATCAGTGACGGCCTATAGTAGCGTAGATTTTTGATTGTATATATATATATATATGTATATATATATATATATATATATATATATATATATATATATACAGGGTGGGCAAAAATAAGGGTCCTATTTTAAAAAATTCATAACTTTTTTATTTATTGATTTAAAAAAAAAAATTTTTTTAGAATAAGTAAAGGACCCCTTCCGAAGCAAGCATGAGCCGTATTAGCCCTAAGGAACGTACCCTCATTTAGAAAACATTATTTTTGCTTAAAAAACTCAAAACAGTGTAAAAAACAATACTTTAGTTTTTGTAAGTTTTAAGAAGTGTTTTTCGGCTAAAATTTGTTTTGTTTATTTCAAAAAATCTCGGAAGGGTCAGTCTACACACACATAAAGTTTGGTGAGTTTAACTTTTATTTTGTGGAAGTTATTCAAATTCAAGTTATTCAAATTTAAAGATAGGACCCTTATTTTGGCCCACCCTGTATATATATATATATATATGTGTGTGTGTGGGGGGGTGTTTAAACAGCATTCTTCCATTTAACTTAACATTGTTAAACATAACTGATTTCTTTGGATTTTCCTAATAATCTTTTTTGTGTCAAAATAAAAAAAGGTTAATTAATGTTCCAAAACTAGTATGCACACTTTAGGTTTTTCGTGTACTCATTTTCATATGATAAAAACAATGAACGGCTTTTAAACCGGTGTTGTTCCAGAATAGCGTATTGCAATTAAAATTCCAACAAGCCAGAATACGCGTCACAGGATATATTTAATGTACGTGCAACATTTTGAAATAGCATTACTAGTTACGTATATAATGTTATCTATTATATGGCGCTGGATTTTAATAAAGATAACCGTAAGTATTTTTAATTTGTGAAACTAGTTTCGGAATGTAATATTTCTGTGTTGTTAACTACAATTTGTCTTAAGCCTTAGGTGAAACTAAGGTGCAGTTATATTTTTAGATGCTAGTAAATAAAATTAGCCTTTTAAAGGTTCATGGTGAGCTTATCAAAGAATAGTAGTAGTGAAACTAATGTAGCTATTAGCTTATTATTATTATACTTACAGGAGATGCATTCGTGCAAAAGGCATTATAACTTATAGATGATTTCCCATGTGTTGTAGTGGGGATGGGTTGTTTGTTACTACACGATTTGAGCTTTTAAATTTCTTGTAGTAAATAACTTGTCACACTTTATTACTTCTGTCAATAGAAGATATATATCGCCGTACAATATTATTTAAGACTTTTCCATTGACTTTTATGTATTGTTGCATTTTATTGCAATAGTACAGGTTAGTGGAGTGTGATTTACACTGGATATGATTATTATTATTGGTTATATTTCTGAAGTTTTTAATCAATAATCTTATTTGTTCATCTATGATATAATTATTTATAGAATTCGATATTAATAAAGATTTGTTTAATATTTTATGATTCAATAAGTAGTGTTTTCCTGGTGGCCAAAGATTGGATTTGCACGGTTAAGTAGATTTAACAGTAGGTATTTTGTAGTGATTGGAGCATTCTTTGCAGTTATTTAAGAGACTATAGTTGACGCTGGTAATAAGGATACTTCTAAAACATATTAGGTGTAACTTCAATAAATATGGTTTTATTATTTATTAACTTGTGCAACAGATTCTGTTTTTTCTTTACATTCGAATTTTATTTTGTCTGTGACCTTTAGGCCTGATAATTCCTATTTCGCTATTTACATCCCTGGTACTTTTAAACACATTTCTGAAACCATTTTATCCATGAATTGTCGCCTTGATATTGTATAGTTGTCTCTTGGCAACAGACACGTAACACGCAATTTGTTAAAGTATACGATGAATTTTTCCAAAAATGGAAAGATAAATCACATTACATATTAATATAACTCTAATATGTAATTTTGTTTGTTGATAACAAATTTTGAAATAACTATTTAAAGATTTGAATATTATAAGAATCAATAGGAACTATATAAAATTATTGATATATGTAAATATATATATTGAAAGTCTTAGAACTATATTGAAATCTTATTGATTTATATAAACATATAAATCTTCGCATCTGTACTAATTAAAATGCCAATGTAATATGATTGCGTGAAGACAACTTCAATATATTTCATATAAATTACAAAATCAATCGCTTTTTTATAAGGTCAAAGTAATGTTAGTTCAAAATCGTGTTTAAAACTTTAACATAGTTCGTATTAACAAAATGACCTTCATAGTTATCAAAAGAAGAAAAAATAAATAGAACTTTGCGTTTGAGTATTATAATTTAGAGATTTTCAAAATGTTTTCCAAATTGTAGCCTTGAGTCATACTCCCACGGGAGCACCTGATCATCAATTAGTGCAAAGCGTTTGCTCAACCCAAAGTCTCGAAGTGAATGACGTCGTTAACGATTGTTAATGTTGTGCGGCCTTCGTTGGCCTTAATTGGGACCACCCTCTAGCCGAGTTTCGCAAACAATTAACTCACTTCGATCCTAACCGATAATCATACGGAGAAGTTGTTATTCCTTAATTAATTAAAATAACTCAAACGTCGAGGAGTGGCTCGCTTCCGGATTTCCTACAATATATGCTATAGTATTTATACTGTGACTTTCCTTGAATATTTCCACAACACACTTTCAACTATGGACCACATGCGATCATTAAGATTTTCGCAATAGCACATCTACGTTCATAAGCATACTAAGCTTTAGTGCTATGATAATATTTATTGTTCATTGGTTTCGTTTTATTCCGGTGTTCTTCAAAATTAGTTTGCATTTAATCGATGACTTTTATCTATTAATTTCATCCAAGACGAGAAAAACACTCTAAAATTCAAATAATACTTATTATCAATCCTCATTCAAAATATGGGATCGTGGATAAAAGCATACACATAATAATCATTCGTTTTTTATGGATTCCGAGAGGTTACTTTAGCTGTCTACGGTCTCTGTTCGGCTGAAGTAGTGGGGACTCATTTAGAGTTGCCACACCTACACACACGGACGAAATGAAGGAAATAAAGAAAGTAAGAAAGAAATATAACATATACACGAAAGAAAAGAAAAATGATATAGATTCAATGTTCTTTGCGTCTAAGCATTCACCTTTGGTCATCTTGAAAACTTTCAACATTCGTGTCTAACTTCTTTTGTTTTTTTAAAAATACCAACCATTGTGTCTGTGTGTTAGTCTGGGATTGTTAATGGCATGTGCATTGTTATTTCTGAAACCAACTTCGAAATCATTTAAAATTCAGAAACATTTAAGTATTTGTTACGCATTTTATATCATTTTTCACTTTCAATTTATAAGTGACAAATTTAATTAATAATATTTTCGATGATTTCATATGCATTTGTAATTTTTAAAATAGTTCATGCAAATATTACTTTTATCTTCGATATATGAATCATAACCCATGTTGAATACATTGATTCATCAATTGTTAATATTTCTTTTAATTTTTGCATGGTGTATCAGTGAAGAAACCTGTGTATCGGTGAGATTTTGTGTTTCTATAGGAACACTATTTTTTCCGTAGAGACAACAATACAACTTTAACCAATTTCTAAAGGAAAATGGTTCATTTATGGTGTTTTAGAGTAAAAAATGAAAACTTATTGAACATATATTTTCACATTTTGTTCACTATGCCTTCAGCGGAAAAGGAAAACTGAGATTCATTTTTTTCCTGCGATTAGACGAACCCACCATGAAAATATTATTCGATGAATAAATATTGTTTGAATCTTAACTTGTAACCGGTAATTGTCGTCTTTTACCGGCTCGTCATTCTTCATTGTTTAATGTTATGTCTTGACTTGGAGAATTCTTTTCCTCCTGTATTCTGTTGATGATATTAGGACCTAAGGACCTACGAGCCACTGCCGTACACTTTTACCATTTTCTTATATTAATCATTATCACGCTCTTGCCGCCGTAATTCCGACGAAGGCTACGTGTGACAAGATTTGACGAATCGTACGCGATTTTTCCTCCAGTTAAGTTAAGACTCCATAGATGGACAGATGGTACGAGCGAGCAGAAACATAAAACCAAGATGTCGATAGTAGAGGAATTTTATAGTTTTCTAACATTCCAGGGACTAAATAGATTAAGGAATGATTACATTATTGAGATAGGGACAACGAACCCCCATAACGAAACCCCAGCTAATAAGAGTAATAGCGGAGCACATCTTTGACAACAAAATATTCGAAGAATATGTGTTGGACGACCGGGCCCAAATAGCGGTTTAGAAAGCCATGCCCGAGTCGAATAAAAATATAAGAAGGGAGACAATAAAGATGGAAAAGGCCAAAGTAGAAGCTGATATAGTGAAGGGTAAGATAAAACAGGAGACCCGGCTCTGAGAATTGAAAAAGAGGAGAACGTCACGCAATGAGGAGCAAAACGAGGTCGACCTTGCTGAGCAGGTAAGACTCGTGCCAGCGTAGGAGGCCGATGTGGAAAGTACTTCAATCAATTTGAGAACATTGCCTCAAATATGCGCTGGTCACAGTGTCTACGGGTAAAGTACAAGATATATACGCGTCTCTATCGGCGGCAGACTGCGCCGACTATCACATTTTAAAATCCCCAATCCTGAGAAGCTACAAAATGCTACTAAAGGCATACATGTAGAAGTTAAGGGGGCGTAAGAGGGTGATAAAAAGACATACGTCGAATTCTTTCGTTAGAAAGAGACGTATTGCGATAGATGGTATACAGCCAATAGCCTGATCGAAGACCACGATAGGCTGAGGCAGTTGCTACTGATAATGTTCCAGCTATGATAAGTCCAAGATGACTTCAAGGCCTATCTAAACGAGAGACATGTGGACACCGCATATGACATGGGCACTCTCGCTGACGAATATGCGCTGACACACAAGTGGGGTATGAACAGGCCAAACTGCCCGTTTGCTTACAGAAGCTGCGCGGAGTCAATAATGGCAGCTACCTTTGGTTCGAGCACGAGGTCAGGTTAGACATAACAATAACCGACCGGCAGCCCGAAAACACAAACCTATCTTCGGAGCCGAGAGATGGAGGATGCCGACATGTCGCTACTTCGGAAAAGCAGGGCATATAGCGGCGAAATGCCTAAAAAAAGCGACGATGATATCGGGGGCGCACCGTTCCGTAAACCGCAAGGCTTGATTACATTAAAGAGAGACCCCGCGAACGAACAATCGCAAGGCATTATAAAAAAGTAAAAGGTGGTAATACGTGCTGAGAATGCCCTCACGAGGAAAAGGAATATAAAAATATTACGAGACACTGGATGATATGAGGAGTCGTAAATAACTGTATCATCATCCTACTCCACACGATGACCCTTGAGATTGTGCAAGGCACCGTCGAAATCGGAGTGTTCAATGATCTGCC
>OY744524.1:110459596-110482096 GCA_963556195.1 Sepiola atlantica | reverse complement strand
CAGCATTTACAAAAGGCTCACAGTCATATGAACTCTTTTTCTTATCTGTGTTCTTAACAAAGACTTACTTGAATATAATCTACACTTTCTATTTATTAAATTAATGTTCTGTTTTCTAGATATGTAGCTGTAGGGATTGCATAGTCATATAACCGGGAATGCATAGGTAAATGTTGATTTCAGTCAGACGGACAAAGAATGGTGGAAAATCCACTGTTTGTTTACCAACTTCTATGCGTCGTTGTAGGATAAATAGTCGTGCATCATGAATACTTGTAGAAAGTCCAACCTTGAAGATCTGTCGAGTTTGCAGACGATTTATCTAAGAAAACCAATTATCTAACAGAGTTTAAGTTTTTCTTCATTAAACACACTATTACGCATCAGATATTAGTAGAAAGGATTGCCGATAAATGTTCGTTTACAGTTCGTTATCCAATCGTATTTTTTCAACCGGTTTTCATGAGTTTGAACGTCTTATTTTGCTTGTGGAAAGCCTGTAGCATTTTCAGAGCTTAAATCCAGGGCCTGAATGGAAACCAACACGTGTTATGACTATGAACATACCGGAGATAATATAGTGGTGAGAAAACATGAAATAAATAAATCCAAAAAAGATTGATTCTAATTCTAATAATGAAGTAAAATGAAATAAAAGTCAAATAAGTTTAAGACTTATTTTTAGATTTACTGGTATCGTTGTGTTTATTCTCGCGTGGCTTGAGAATGATTTTTTAAATATAATTTCACCTTGCTTGAAATGGTTATTTATGTACGTCTTTAATTGTTTTTTAGGCTAAACAGCAATGACTTCTTTGTGGCCTATCTACCCAGGTAAAAAGTATTTGATATTTCTTTAGAATATTTTGCGAATAAGACATAAGCTTGTAAGTATTAGACACCATCGGTTTTACTTAAAGTACTTAGACTAACAATAACACGTGTAACTATAACAAGGAGGAGTTGTCACCCGATTACAAATCCTCGACAAGGCTAGGCGTGAGAAGATAGGTATGTTCTCTGACTGAAAACTCCGATCTTGTCAACAGTGCATACACCCGGAGGAATTAAAGTACTGGCAACCATTCATCATCACTTGTTGTTACATATATTGCACGTGAAATGTTGGACGGCGATGACGAAGTGGCTGCCGGTTCGGACTGATGTCACGACGTGTTTGCCTTGAAATCTTATCGGATCAGAAACTAATTTTTCATTGTGATAGTTAGGATCTTCCCCCAGACCAATCGTCTAAGTAGTTGATTCTTAGAAAATATATGGGGAGAACACTAATACCAATAGAACTGAATCAAGTAGACCAAATGACGATTTTAGCGAAAGAGATTATAGAAGAGAAAAACGGTCACGTTCGATCAGGAAAATGATGAACGGACGACGCGTGAACATTCTGTATTTACCAGGCTGTTTATCTGCACCAGAAATAAGAATGAATGCCGAATTATAGTGTAACAATTATAGTGTAAAGACGTTTAATCGACATTAGTTTACTGAGTGATTAACACAATAAAACACAACTCGTGGTTATCGCGAGATGAAATAAAAATGTGTTTCATTACGAAAAATAAATGGAAACAAACAGTTATAATAATAACACCTACTCACCCATATACGTTTGATCTGTTTCAATGAAATACTTGGTTCAAAGAAGCCGGGATACTTACCTGGAAAGAAAAACGAAAATGGCAATGAGTGATAAATAAAATACATCCCAAGAGTCGAATCTCCTGTCTACGTTGGGTTCCAAAAGTCCATGCAACTTAAATCGGGGAAATACGTATACTTCAATCTCTCTCTTAACTAATTAATGTAATTAATTTGTTTAACCACTTTTCATGTGTATGAGTGTTAGTTGCTCGCCTTCACATAACGTATACAATATTATTTTATGAACTATGAATAGATTATTTACTAAAAAACAAAAATACTAAATGTAACTTTTAAAATAATTGAAATACAAAATTAAATACACCACAATACATTTCGGTTTCTTCGTAAACACGTTTGGCCATTTTAATTTTTCTTAATAGTTAACACAAAGAACTATTTATTCGTGAAAACATTTAAAGTCGCGAATCGAAAAACATTGTCAACTGTGTAATTCTTACTGAATTAGTCATATATTCAGAGAGTTAAAATAGTTGAAGCTTTTGAAAGCCAAATATTTTATGGATAGAAATCAAAATAATTACCATGAGAAAACAATCTTTAAATCATTTAACGCAATCGATCCTGATTGAACCATGTTAAATAAAAATCACCGTTTAAGTTCATACGGACTTTTATTTTTCTTGTGACATCATCTCACGAAAAAGAAAAAGAAAACAAGAAAAAAACACGAACAGTTTTTATGCATCTAGATGACGTTATATCGTCAAAAGTAAGTTTTTTTTCAAATAAATAAATATTTATAATAACAAATATATACTGCATTGTTTTTGCTTCTAAAACTAACAGATCCATATTAAAATTTAAACGACGCATTCATAAAGAAAAGATCCCTAATATATATATATATATATATATATATATATATATATTCTAGAGATGAAAGATGAGAATAAAAAAATGTAAAGATACAATATTCATTAGAACATCAGAAGTTCAAAACAAGGAGCTTTTGAACTTCTGATGTTCCAATAAATATTGTATCTTAACAATTTTTTACTCTCATCTTTCATCCATAGAAGTGATTGTTCTCTTCAATATATTGAGTTTATATCATCACGATAGATAAGTATTAAACGATAATTCAATTATCTTTAATTAAATTCAACATTTAAATATATATATATATATATATATATATATATATATATATTATTTTTAGCGAGGTTTAGTTGATATTACTGTAAAGTGCATGATGATAACTCACTCAAATTGTGTATATTATAGATATATTAAATAATAGTTATGGAAAGTGGGGGACACTTTAATAAGATATTTATTTTGATCTATGAGCAAATGATCTAGTATAAATCTTACTATAATTCAATATTCTTTTAATTAGTTTATTATTGCGATTTATATCATATCTTCTGCCGAGTAGGGAGGGTGATTTCAGACATCTGTAAATATAACAGTCTGAATTATATGCATCGCATCTCATACGTAAACCAAGCTCGATATATGTTGACTACACCTCGTGTTTTGAAAAAAAAGTCACATTCATTCGTTACTCCTCTATAAGTAAACACAGGTTAGCTTTAATATGACAAAACAAATTCATTTTCCCGAAAAAAAGAAATATTTATGTAAATCCATTCATGTAGATTGATATTCAGTCTTCATTCCTTTTTAAACGTGTCAGATACCAAGTAGTTTGTTTTGGAATAACAACTAACTTTTCAATCATTGTTTATTTATTGATCGATTAATACAACATAAGCCTCTGTGTTTCGTGACTTTATTTTTTCATTTATGTCTAGTTAAATGTATTTTTAATCTGGACAATTATGTAAAGCGCACATAATGCGTATTATTTGGATAGGTTGAACTTCTTTCTCCGGAAGTTTCGACTGATGTAACCTCCGACCATTCTACATCGGCAAGATTACGACAGCAGTCTAAATAATTCGCATAATACAAATTACCAATTTTCATTCTAAATCTTCCGAAATATTTCGTCGATGACATTTACGTTTATCTTTCTATGCATCTTTTCAATCGTGGGAATTTTCTAATAAAACCGAAAGGTTCCATAGTCCAAAAAGATGTATCTGAAAAAGAACATCGGTCGAAACGTTGTGAATAAAACAACAAAGGTTTAAACAGTAGTGCTCCTAAACCAAATGATAGACATTTCAAAACATGATATGATGTAAGATTGTTTCCTTTTTCAATGCATGTAGGTCATCTTCTATTGTTAAATTTTATTAAGACTTATTTTTATTCTTTCAATACTATATTCTCAGAAATGTTTCTAGAAATACGTCTCGGGAAATACGTCATGAATAAAAACTTATACGAACTTAATGATGTGGTAAACAGACACACAGTGTCTTGCTCAATGTCAGCCTGGATATAAATTATCAAGAGGGGACTGACAATTACGTTTGACAGCTAGACAGTGCGACTTTCAAACAGTTCGTTTTATTTCGTGATGTATTGCTGATCGATGGCACGCGCAACATAAAGAGAAGCCCAATCAAATAATGTAGGTACACGTATCACAAAGACAATGCGCGGATTTGTTAGAGATGAAAAGGACAGAGAGGATGGCCTTGCGTTAACCTTGACCCAGAGGTTACAGACGAAGTCAGGAGATCACTCAGTCGAATAAAGAAAACGAGATAGTAACAATAAAAGCCCGGAAGAAACAGGTGAGGAAGGGGCAAGGCGTGTATGTGCGAAAACTATAAACCGGTCTCCTGTATTCGTGCGAGTACCGATCTTGGTTCTAAACACCGACCGACAAGGGAGAGACCTAAATACACTTATTTCAACAGGTACTGAATGATAAAGAAAACGATTATTTTTCTGTACACATTTTCGTGGCAATTTTTATAAATTCGGTATTCATCATGTCTACTATGAGTAACGACGTTGACTTTGACTAGACGAAGCGGGTTCGACAGGTTGTGAAACGAGTTATGGAAATTAATAAGGCGTCTTCCAAAAGATAGACCAGAGCATAATTTGTCATCATTGAAATTATGAATGTTATGTTTTCTTTTCTTTTTTTACACGATACCGCCGCAGAATATTGGAGCCAATCATCAATTAACGCTCTGGGGAAATTTCTGAACATTAGTAATATAACTAGTGCTCAATTCATCGTTTACATAGAATTGTGGTTCAATAACAAACAGGGGCTGTATGCCCACTAAACAGTGAAATCTGACCAAACCAGGAAAAAAAAGCTTCGATGTTATATTTCTTTATGATTTAAGAATCTATAAACATAGTAAAGATTAATTTCTATTGAAACATTTACAATTGTAAAGAAGGGGACTTCAATATTATCTATTACATCAACCTGCGCTGCAAAATAATTGGTAAAGTCATAAACGGCCTTTCTCAACAGAATCATTAAAATCGGCGTTCAAAATTCGAAATCGTGGTATGTTCCAATTAACAAAACTAGACCTTTTTATATCAACATTTCTATGGCTTTTCATAAATAACAATTATATTGTTTTCTTTGGTTGCACTACATGTCGACACTTGGTCGAGGCATTATAATGAAAATCGATGACTGATCACAGACACTAAAGGTCTATGTAATTAAATCAATATTCATCATAGAGAATGTTCAGTTAATTAATGTCTTGTTTTAAGTGACATCGTGAACTATTTCAAGATATTATAAAACTGCTTCTACATTTGTCCATGTTATTGGAATATGTTTTATATGAATCGATGGATAGATATACTACAGATATACGTTACATATATTGCGTTAGTAACAGTTTGAGAATTGCCATGCTGGAAAAGGAATTTCATTGTATCAGAATAAGAAAATTGTAAACATTGTTTTTTCTGAGAAACTCTAGCGACCAGATCGAAGAGTGCGAGATTGTAAATTAGTCGAATACATAGTTTTTTTTATTTTACCATATATTTCGGAATGTTAGGGCATTTTAGAAAAATCATACTAGTCTTTTAATAAAAGGGCAGCCTAATTGATTTAAGCACGAGGCGGCGGCTTCGCAGCCACAATTGTATGAGTACGTTCACTGCACTGACCGCGATAGCCCCTCACGTTGTGCCAGTGCTACAACAAAGAATGCCCATCAAAAGTAAAAGCGCACGTCCAAGTTACAACAACTAACATGCTTGTTTGTTAGAGGTTACAAATAAAACTTGTATTCCCAGGTTAAATGGCAGACTTGCAAAATGAGATATTTGCCCGATCATAAAAAGATAAGTCCAATCAGCTCAATCCTTTAGCGACAGTGGGTCAATCTTGACTAAAGAGGCACTTAGTTCCAATTGCTTCCAAGATTTTTGAAAACACAACTCTCTCACCCATGTACAGAGGGGTATGTTACCTCTTTCCCCATTTCAATATCCTGGAATCTTTTTCTCCTGACCGTAAATCTTAGATTCCATTTTTCTCACTGGTTGCCATTCGACCTCCCTAGATGCTGACTGCTAGAGATAGCTGCCAGAGTGTCTACTCAAGAGGGCTTATCATGGAGTCCATCTACAAACGTTACTTTTTAGTGTCAGCATGATTCCATGTTTTTATTAGGTACTTATCTTATTTCAAAGACAAAATAAGATTCTGTGTGGGCAAAGATACAACATCAGAGTGCATCTTAAGATTCCTCTGTGCCCCCTTCTTTTCTATTGGCCATTCGCATACACCACTAAAATATGCAGCCTGCTGCAGGTTTACAGGGATGTGGTAAGCTAATCATTTCTCTTAACATGTACTCTTGTTATGATGTCTTTCTCTAAGTTTCTCTAAGTTATTCATATTTTATGTGACTGTCTTTCTTTTGGAAAAATACATTTTATAAACATCGGCGTCCAAGTAGTTTAGTAGACGAGAAGAACCTGGGTTCACGTCGACCACACGGTAAGTAAAAGTGTCCGAGAAAAACGACACATAGAGAAGATGAACATTTCAAAATTTAGGGTAACTTGAATTAAGTATTTACGGGAAAATATAGACTACTCGCCGATTTATCTGATATACAATTCAAAAATACCACATTGGTGTGAGAGAACGAGTTAAATAAGCACATTTTACTATTCAAATCTAGATGTCTTTAAATCGCAACGAAACTATGATAATGTGCTCATTTTTACGTGGACAATTATACAGATACAGACATAATGAAAACACTTTAGTTCATCTGAGACTATTTTTATATCTCATCCCCCAAAGGTAGCAGAGGTTCGGTCTGTTAGACTTCGACTGTTCATGTTCTAAACTGAAGTCATATTCTAACTGTCCACACTTAGTAAGTTCCGAATATGTCAGGAAGGCACTGGTTAGTACGAAATCTCGTCCAATTACCACAGCTTCAATATCTCTAAAAGATTGATCATGTTATGCGCGGATAATGAAATTTAAAATAAGACTTTTGAGAGAAACTAGTGTTTCGTGCTATTGATATATAAGTTAGTTAATATAAATAAGTGTTTTACTGACAGGAAATATATATAACATGTGCCAGTAATATACGATTTTGACAACAGTTTTATATATATAAAATAAAAAACAAAATACCAAATATAATCACCGTTCTTCCAATTCGTAATTAAGCGTCTCAACGTAAACCGATTAAGTAAACAAATTAACATTCGCGATATCCTGCTGTAGTTCGACCTACATTTGCACGGAATGTCAAAGAAGACTTCGAGCAATATACCAAAGAAATTATGCATCAACCTCCATAGTCTGTGATTCTTACTCCAACATGGTACTATTTTTTAGAAGTATAGAAAAATCATTTAATGGACTAGGAGAATAAAAGAAGTAATCTAAATAAATAGTGTTCCTCTTTTAATTGAATACCTAACTGAAACAGATTCATATGTCTTATCAACTTTCATTACAACCTCAGTATATCAACAAAGAAGTGATTGATGTGGTATTTCACCAGATTACTACAATCTTGTTGTCCGTCATAATTTTATTTCAAATGAATAGATTATATACATCTTTACTCATACCTTGTATATAATGTGGTAAATAAAAATACAACAGAGTTTTCTGAGTTGTTCTTAATGCTATTGTGATCAGCTTACTCTCACTGGTTATGTTCTTCTATTCATATTATTATATTCCTTAGCAAGGCCACAATACTCGTTTTATGTATTGTAGATCTGCGAATGTACATCTTTCTATTTTCTACTACTCATTTAATAGCAGTATTTCTTACCAGAGTTTCCCCATGATATTCTGTGTTATATGAACGAAAATGACGACACTGTTAATTATATAACCCGAAGAACACGAACAATAATACAAGCTGTCAAAATCCTATCAGATGATACAAATATATGCAAAGATGCACATACGATAAAGTCAATGTGAAATAAAAATGTTGTATAATGCCCATATTTTTGTTTTTGCAAACTGTTTTATTTTACGGCATATTAACCCTTTTAGGGTAATATCTTGCTGAATGCAGTTATTTTGGTAAAAGGTGTTTACACTTCAAGTTATTTATATGTTCTAACATGGGTTCATGTTGCAAGCATATGTATTATTAATTCGTTTCAGAGAGAAACGTTAAAAGATTAACTTATATTTATATACTTTGTATACTTAATTTTTGCATAAGAACACATTTTAATTTTGGGTTGTCATTGTCTTTGAGGGAATATCACCCTTTTTGCCGAATAAAATACATTTGGTGATAATACTCTATGGCGCTACATGCTTAATATTTTATGAAAATATATATATGATATAAATGTATGCGGATACTAATACTAATAGATGTTACTAATACTAAGTGATGGATCATCATGTGATAGCTAGGGAACAGTCTTTTTAAACCGTAAATGGAATACTAGCATGACTCTGATTCTAGGTCACATTTACGTTTGGGATAATGACATGGCCATACCCATAACAGGCCGGCTAGACACACGCCTGACTGCTTGAACTGGGGGCCAGTCAGTCACCAGATAAACCTTTAGCTGGTAGCACTTCATTGTCACTGGTCCAAGCAAATTTCATTCCGAAACTAAATTTTAACTCATCAAATTTATTTCAGCTGAGGTTCTGTTATTTTATCATTATTTACATTTGGATTATAAGTTCGTGAGTTAAAAGTCAGAATTTTTTTTATTATTATTTACATGTAAACGGCTCTGTTCATTGACGAAATATCACTTTTACTTTTTTTTTAAGTTTTAAAAAAGTATTGTCTTTTAGAATTTGTTAATAAATCGTACATTCTGAATTTCAAATCTTTTATATATTCTTAGGAAGTATACTATAAATGTTTTAACGTTTTATTTACATCTAAACAACTCTGTTCATTGACGAAATATCACTTTTACTTATTTTTAAGTTTAAAAAGTATTGTCTTTTAGAATTTGTTAATAAATCGTACATTCTGAATTACAAATTATTTATATATTCTTAGGAAGTTTACTTTATTTACATGTAAACAGCTCTGTTAATTCACGAAATATCACTTATTTTTTTAAATTTTAATATAATGTGTTGGGTGGCACTTTTACGCCCCGCCCCCCCTCCCGCGCCAATATTTTGGCTCACGTGACTCAATCGTAGTTACTTATAAACAGAATAGTCTTCCGTATTATCAATTAGCATATATCCCCCCCACCAATACATTTTTTTTGTTTATTATTTTGTTACCTTACGAAATAGAATGACGGTTGATAGATTTTCCGCAAACCGCCGCCAAACCCACACACTCTTGCTGCCGCCAGCATTTTTACTCACGTGACACAATCGCTGTCATTTATAAACAGAATAGTCCTCGTTATTAACAATTAGCATATAATGTTCATTTTATCCCCTTCCCCCTCAATTATTTCTTATTTTGTTACCTTACGAAATAGAAATAACGTGGGTTTGGCAGCGGTTTGCGGAAGATCCATCAACCGTCATTCTATTTCGTAAGGTAACAAAATAATAAACAAAAAAAATGTATTGGGGGGATATATGCTAAGTGTTAATAACGAAGACTATTCTGTTTATAAATGACGACGATTTTGCCACGTGAGCCAAAATGCTGGTGCCGCCGGGGGGTAAAAGTGCTACCGTAATGTGTTGAATATTTCTCAAAATGCTCAAAAAATGTTGTGTGACAGCCTGTCAAGGCAATTATAATGAGTAAAATAAGGTTCGAGTTTTTCATATACCAAAAGATCAAGATGAGAGAGAAAGATGGTTAAAGGTAATACAAAGAGCTAATACTCCTAACCACTCAGACACTGTTGTTTGTGAAAGGCATTTTCCACCTGGTTATGAAACTGTGTTTGTTATGGGAAAAGCACGACCCAAAGATCCTCCATCAATATTAAATAATTAGCCATCAAGTGTGATACCAAGTCCTTTATCAAAACCAAGGACAACAAAAAAAAGTTCCGCTTCTGTGCGAAGTGTACAAAATGAGGAGTTTGCACATTTTTTAGATAAAGATAGAATTGATAATTTTTACAAATTTGTGTGCTGATATTGACCATGATTTTGCGCCAGCAGTTACCTGCTACAATTCTAACAATCAACAGTTCATCCAGTCTTGTCATTTTTTTAACCGAAAGTATTCCGATTTTTTTAATTAAAATTTTTGAAAACTAGCGCTTGAATGTTACCATGCAAGTATACTCACACACATTTCTTATCTGTTGAAAAACAGAATAAATAAGTTTCAACATTAGTTTCAAATTGAGAAAGCAATTCGTTACCTTAGTAACTTGAAAATTGAACTAGAGAAACAGGTTTAAAGACAACATATCGAAGTTATGTCAGACGAATAGTTGGCAAAAAGTTTACGAGTCGGAAATGCTTGTCCGAGCATTTGAATATTTTGCCACATCTCGATCTCTTTATAACAAACTTCGAGATCATTACAAATTACCCAGTATGAAAACACTAGTGAATATGACCTCAAAAGTTTCGAAGGTAAATGATCTGAATTTTCTTGGTGATGTGTTTAGCAAACTGTCAGATAAACAGAAAAATGTATCATCCTAGTTGATGAAGTTTATATTAAAGTGAGTTTTCAATATCAAGAGGGAAACATATTTGGTGTTTCCAAAGATTCTGAAGAGGCATTAGCAAAAACTGTATTGGGTATTATGATCAAATGTTTACATGGTAGACCAAAGCTTTTGCTTAAGAGGATCCCAGTTGCCAAACTAAATTCGGAATTTTTGTTTCAAAATGTTAGAAATGTTGTTGATTTAGTCAATCATTCGAAAGGTAATGTAATTGCAGTTATTTGTGACAATAATTGGACTAATCCAGCTTTATTCAAGAAATTTGATACTGTTAAAAATAAGCCTTGGGTTACTAAAAATGGTATATACTTGCTTTTCGATTATGTAACTATATTTAAAAGTATTCGAAATAACTGGATAACTGAAGCCTGTTCAGAATTGCTGTTTTATTCTGATGGTAAAGAAATGATAGCAAAATGGAAAATAGTTAAACACCTTTTTGCGCATGAAAAAAATCAATTTGTTAAGTTTTCACAACAAACAGAAGTAGCGGTTCTTCAAAAACCAGTTGAGAGACAAAACGTTTCCCACTGTTTGAAAGTGTCTTGTGATGAGACTAACTGCAATGAAAACTAATCTATTATTACAAGATGATGATACAAGAGAAACTTACTTTCATCAAAGAAGTTTTGAAATTTTGGAAAATAGTGAGTGTAAAAGATATTTATGGAAGTGTCAAGACAAATGATCCACTGAAAAGCGTATTATCAGATCAAAATGATGGAAATTTGACAGTTCTTGTAAATTTTGAAAGTATGGCAAAAGCAAGGGAAGAGAATAAAATACTTCACAAGAGACACTAGTATGGCTATCAAGCATACATGTAATTGTTTAATTGACATTTACTTGACAGTGGGTTCAATTTTGTTATTCTTGAGGGATTTACCACCGACTGTCTTGAAACTGAATTTTGTGAATTGAGACAAGATTCTGGTGGTACTTATTTTATTACCGTACAAAATGTTATTCAGAAATTCCATATTCAAAAAACAAAATTACTTCTTCAGTTGAAAGTTGATTTTAGAGAGTATAGCCATGATTCAGGCCATACTTGCTCACAATGCGGATATCTGTTGGATGAATTGGCATACAAAACATTTTATCACCTGTCAGACCTAGAAACTGGTATCTCCAAAGATATTAAAATGTCGCTTTTTTATATAGCAGGACACAAAAAGATTGTCTTACAGAGGAGGAAATATTCAATGATACTGCTTTTTATCATGAGTATGGAAGTTTTTGAAAGGAATAGATCGTGTTGATTTAAAAGTTCCACTGGATACCACTGTTCAGTGAGAAATTTTAATTACTACTTTCAGATTTTGAGGTGAAGAACTTTCCTTAGACATTTTTGTAAGTAGTGCCATCCTTGTTTTGCCACAACATTCTGGTTATCGTAATCATTGCTGTGAACCCTGTCCATTTTATAGGATCACCTATGGATTTTTAACTAAACCTTCTCTTCCATTTCAGTGAATCTGTTTGCTTAGATTAATCGACTACAGGACAACACTAGAGATTTGGATACTGAACTTTGTTTTTGGATAATTTTATGATGTGAAATGAATACTATAGTCAAAATGTTGTGTTGAAAACAATCAAAATGAGGTCAGTTTAACTTTTTGGCTAGTAAAACACATATCACATTTGAACAAACTTTTTTTTTAACCACAATATACAAGTCATGATCGTTTGACACAAGTACAAATTCTCTTAAAAAATCCCACATTGAAATAAAAATCACTCATTGAAATATGCATTTGCCTTTGTTTATTCAAAGTTACCTGTCTCTTCATTTATAGGAATTCATCAATAATTGTCAAATTGTGGTTCTTATTATTTGGTATGTAAAACACATAAAAACATCAAGCTAATCTCCCTTTGTTTGCAACTTCTATTTCGAATATTTAAGAAAATTCAATGGCCCCCAGTAAAAGATCCCAGTTGCATGATTGCCTGGCCTGTAGTAGGGATGGCCATGGATAATGACAATTAATGAGTGGTGGCATCGTCTCCAGAGCTCAAACATTTAAGCGTCACAACCGGATGCAATTGAATGTCGCAGACATTATCATAATGCACGTTTACACAATTATAGCAATCGCTAAGTGAGTGATATTAGTGTCGTTCACGCGCTTGCCACTTTAATTCTGCGATGGACAAAGTTAGCTGATTTTATCGTATAATCCTACTTACCCAAATCTGGGGCAGCTCTCAAGTTTCAAACTAGAACACGAATCATATATTTGTGAATGTCAATTTCATTATTACTTCACTCACTAAGAGTTTTTACACAACTCATTATCAGTGATTACTCAGTGAAAAAAAACAGTGTTGTTCCCCTCACGTACGAGTGAACACAAGTCTCTCTCCATTTATTTTTATTATCATTATCATTATCACGGGGGTCGTTGTTATACAAACAATCCTTTGATTTTATTCTTTAAAAAAAACATTCGTATCTCACCAAAACAGAGAGTGTGTTCCGCCATAAGAATACAGAAGGGCAAACTACCTTATGGTGGTATATATATATATATATATATATATATATATATATATATATATATATATATTAGTATTTCATGTATCCATGTAACATTTTATAAGGAGATATCATTTTTTATGTATCAATTTTCAGTATTTACTTCAACAGTGCTCGATGCGTAAGTAGAGCTAGGTAGTAAGCTATGAACATATATTTATGGCAATTAAGCTACACAGAGGCTCCTGCGTTTAATCTCCGAGGGGAATCTTCAGGCTAAAATGAACAACAAAGAATCTGATTGGTTAACTAGCTAGCTGTGTATATAAAAACACCCGGCAAAAAGAACACCATGCATTTTAGCCTGAAGATTCCCCCGGGGATAAAACGCGGGAGCTTCTGTGTAGCTTAATTGTCATAAATATATTATCATATTTACCTATATATATATATATATATATATATATATATATATATATATATATATATATACTAGAATGCCTTTAAGTTGAGTGCAATTGAAGTCAATGCGACTTCCTGTATTTCAAATGTGTTGAGTTTTCTAGATATGATACTGGTAAATCCAACTCGTTTTTTGTGAGTAAACCTACTCTTCACACAATTATTAATGTTCATCCACATCTTCTTAGAACACCTTCCGAAATATGCTATACATAAAGTTCCGCTGGGGTCGATATAAAAGACAAAACACGATTTTTGTAAATCGTCTCAAGAAAATATTCTTACATTGGATACTATTATTAGTATCAATGCTACTTTTGTAATTTGTTGTTAAATACACATCTATCATTATTGCGGTTTATATTTAAGTTTGTATGACTAATTCTCAACAAAAATAATGACTTCGATTGGCAGTTTTTAAGTAAGTAGTAAAAAAAATCTAGATTTCTATCTTTCGGGCTAGGATCAATTGTAAGATCTGTTCCATCCTCTATAAAACGAATACAGATCGTTCTATACAGTGACACATTTAAGTCCGAATCCAAAGAACATTTGGGGATGTGTTCACCTTCCTCGCATTCAAAATAGAGAAGGTATATAACATTTTGCATTGCATGAAAATTGGGATGTCCGGTGGTACAGGAAAATCTCGTGTAAGTCATAATACATTTACATATTTGGTCGATTTTAGGACGCCACAAACGTAGACGTTTTGTATGTTGACTAATTATATACCAAAGAGGATATACCTATTTTGGAATTAAATGAATTAATACATCTTATGACGCAAAAGGTAAAAAATATATTTCAGGATCAAAAGATGAATTTCACAGCTGTGCAACACAAATGTCTGTATAGTTTCCTTTCAGCTGACTATGTTGTATTGAAATAGCGACGTGTAAAATGTGGAATGTCCTTGTACAAGAATAACAAATATCTTAGTGAGTGTATTTACGTATAAACAACACAATAGAATACATCATTAATGACATTATGAATGGTTGTTGCTAAACGAAAGAGACACGTGGTAGTTTAAAGGAATATACTTAGGCGTAATTTACGGACTATTCACTACCCGCATGGATCGGTTAGAGACGTTATCTCCTTCATCTCTCTTTTTCTTCAACCTTAACTTACATATGGCAATATCATCGTTATACGGCACAGTCATGAGTATGCCATTCAAGCTATACATCTCTATCTTGAAAAATAGTTCATACAACTGTGTTCAACGGTTGGAAACCATAATGGTGACGCTAACCTACAAAATACGAGTTAAAAGATGTAATATGTCCTCACTTGATAATCAGAGAATTCGCGGGGACTTGATTCTGCCATGAAGTATACTCAACAGGATAGTAAATCTACCTTTATAGAAGTATCTCACACCCACACTTAGTCACTGTCCACGCCACCCGCAGATGATTACGATCGTCGCCTTCGTTTAAGCAGAAAATAAGGCAGCTATCCCTGTCCGTGTTCCTGATCCCTGAAACATGGTTCCCAGTGGAGGTCGTAACGATGCTTACCATATCCAGGTTTAAAGTTTCCTTGGGCAAACATTTAGACGGTATATAGATGCAATATAGTCTGTCTTTTCACATGGTATGCTTCACTTTGCTAAATGTTGCCAATAAAATTAATTGATTGATTGAATATTATACTAAATAATATTACATCGTATTAGTAAAAATAGAAAAAGTAAAGAACTATTTTGTTCTTCTTAATCACTGACAAACTGAGTATTTAACAGAAGGAACAGAATTATAATATCTTGAATAGAAACTAAAAGTTGAATGTATTGTATGCATAAGCAAGGCAATAGTACAGACTAGGATTATTCAATTATTAGTATGTGTTTGTTTCCTTCATCTGAATAAGCGCAGATCCGGACAGGAATATCAGATATGTGCTGGCATCTGTCAATCAGAGGACCAGAATGGAAACCAGAAAGGAATTATCAGACGAGATCTACACAGAATTTGACGTATGATTATTATTTAGGAAGGTTTTAATGATCTCGACGCACGCTAGGGACAAAAACTAAATAAACAGTGATTATTGGCAAGAAGTATTTGTGGGAATTCTGTACACATGATAGAAACAAAAGTACAAAATAACGCGAAGTATAACACAAATGGAAACAAATACGATTATTCATCGGATTCGCCCATTCAATTTACGTATTTAGTGATGAAACTGCTTGTTTTTACTGACGTCTGACAGATTGAGAACAATCCTTTTTATCACGTCAGTTTAACAGACCTTGTATCGACTCAACAAACTTTAGAAGCACATTGACTCTTATTATCGCAATAGAAAAGCTCTATTTATAAAGTTAGAGCATGTAGTTTTTTTTTAAATATCAACATCTATATGATATAAAAAATAAGAATATACGACATGATAACGTTGACACACCTGTTCTGGTTAGATCACCGAGGTTAAGCGACGATGAGCCAGAACCAGATGGGTGACCATTTGGAAATACCAGGCGTTGTATGTCATCTTACCTAACTGAGATATACATGTTGACTAGGAACCGCGTGTGAATTTGTGTTCCCCATAATGGCTGACGCTTATCGAATACTACAAAAAGTATATAAAGAAAAATTAAAATTGTGAGAATAAATGTAAGGGTTACAGACCGATGGATAAATGAACACATACCTGTCATAGACATACGACCACAGATCTGAGAAATTAGAAAAGAGAATTATAGATAAATTCTTATGTAAAATTTGAAAAACATAAAATCCACTCTACAGAGTGAAGTTGATATGTTTTAATGTTTAATGAGAATGTATCCATAATTCTCTTTTCTAATTTCTTAGATACGTCGTCGTATATCTATGCCAGGTATATAGATTAATTGGACTAATATTGATATCTTTGTTGTTACATTAAAAACGTTTTGACCGATATAACTTTCCATTTTCCCAGGTACATTTAAAAAATGGTTCAGTTTGAAATTCTATACAGGTTCCAGTTTTCAACAAACGCTCCCAAATTTGAAAAAAGTAAAATACACCTGGACAAAGTTGGAAGTTATATCAGTAAAAATGTTGTGAATATGAAAACTAAAATCGGAATAGGGTTTTAATAATTGAAATAATTGGAGGTGGCAATGGTGACGTGGTTAACGACACAGACTGATAACCTGGATGTTCCAAGCTCTAATTCAATTTGTTCCACAAAACCGCTTTCAATTAGGATATTGGCAACTTTTACTTTCTCCCTCCGGAAAGTACCCCATTTTGTTCTAGAAAGAATTCTAAACAAGTGAATCATCGTGTTCATAAGATGTAAATAAATGAATTAGAATAACAAGAATGATCGATCATCATCTAAAAAGTTTCGAAACATAACATTGACTTGTGTACATTTATCACTCAAATAACCCATACACATGCATGCGTATCAATCGGAAGTTTTTCTTCAGTAAAGAGAGATCAATTTTCCTTTGTTTGATTAGTTTGCATTGTCCATCGTATAAGATAGAGAGCAAGTGTAGGTAAGATGGTTAGAAGTACAACTATGACAAATATAACACTCTTCTGCACGTCCCTATTCAGTCGGACAGATTCTATTTTTATTAAAGTTGACTCATATTAGTACCTACAGTAAAAGATTGCGTTTAAATATTTGAATGAATCTGAACATTTGTATCATTTGTATTTTTCAGCACTATTCTCGTGTTGTGTGTTATATTAACAACATTTCGGCTGATTTAACCTCTGATCGATCTTCTAGGCGAACTTGGGATATTTATCACGAACTGGGTTACCGGGTAGAAGTGTTCGGTCATGTTATACTTAGTTAATTTCCCCTTAGGTGGATAGTGTGAGCACAAACTAACCCCAAGATTTGATAATGGGTTCAGATTAAGTAGAACTATCTGATTGCATACATTAGCTGGTATATGTTTATGCCGAACAAACCTATACTAAACTATCCCCAAAGAAGTTATCATGACAACATAACATATACTACACTATCACCGCAAAAAATAGAAGGTAGTGCCCTAAAAGGGTATTATCATAACTACTGAACTTATACTACACACTCCCCTCTTGCACTAATCATTAAAATATAGTTATAGTTTTGTTCGGCTTCAGACAAACACATATCAAATACCCAAATTTAATAGAAGTAATAGCATAGTTTCGGTTTCAAACGGATAGATACTAAATCTCCATTAAAAATTAATGTAATAGTATATTTTCGGTTCAGAAAAATATTAAGACTCTATTAGTAACCCCTATGCGACAATATCGATCGGTAACAGATTATTCCTTCCAAAGTTCATATTCTAATATCTTATAACCTAAAAATAGTTATCCGCCACAAAAAACAGACAGACAGACATACATCTATCAGAATAAATTGTTTTAAAAGCTTCAAGGACAATTATTTTTAGTTTTTTCCCTGCATTTCTTCGTCAATGTTGGTAATTAATCAATTTTGCTTTAAACTTTCAAGAATTCTGTTTTCTTTGATTATGACTGTTTTTCTCTAAACCGACTCCAGGATGGAATACTTTTCACTGAAGCTCGGATGATCATATTCAGCGTAGTAATTGCTATACAAGATGTGCATACCAGCGTTTGTAGCCAACAGCTACATGAATAGCGATGTTGTTATAATTCACACATATGATTACGTTTGCCAAAGCGAATCATACCACGTCAATTTAAGAAAATGCTGCCAGTACCAAAGAGATGTTTAAAGCACGAATCATTTATCGTTTAACGCCCACGACATTGGTGTTCAGCTGGTAAAACACGTGTTTGAAGATGAATTCTTTAGAGGTAATGTTCAAATAAATAACGAGAAATATTTGTTTACGAATTCAAAAATTTAAATTAATGGCTACTCTAATAAGATATAAGATTTATAGGCGGTATCCAACGCGGGGAGATTTGTAAGAAGATGTTGGTTCACATTACACCGAAATGTCAATGTTGTACAGTTTTACTGATAAATCAGGAACTCACGAAGAAAAAACACTGGTAGATTTCCATATTGCATAATTGAAAGTGATAAGATTGACCAGACAACACTCACGCACAACACCCCGAGTCGTTAGTCAGCGCCACTATCCATTAGAGAGATTTTTCTTTGGATATTTTAGAGATGGTTCGAACTATTCCAAATAGACATTAAAAAAGGCTATGTACCCAAGGAATAGATTTCAATTGCAAAACCAAATGTCTCTTGAGGTGCGTACAAAAATGAACCAAACGGTGTGTACATTCATTGGATCCGTTAAACACAGACACACCTCATACGGAGACATTAATTCAATATTTCCGCGGTAATTTCCATGGTGGAAGGCAAATAGATTTGCAATTGAATTCACGCCAGGAGTTTGTATGTTTTCAACCGGTTATCCAATTTATCAGATTTGTTGGAGTATGCATTCTTAAATAAGACTGGAAACAGCATGTCACAGCGTGATTTCACAGTAAAACTACGTATCCTGTATTTCAATATAAGCAACGGATATCATCCGACTGGTTTCCAGATAAATATAGTGAATAAGATTAGTTAGTAGCAATGGCAAAATAGATTGAAGATTACGGTGTAAGAAATAGATTCACAAATATATATATATATATATATATATATATATATATATATATATATAGAGAGAGAGAGAGAGAGAGAGAGAGAGAGAGAGAGAGAAGAAAAAAGAGTGATAAACAAGTGACGATTGTCCAAATTTATTTCAAATTTCAATTGTTCAATGCAAGGTGTATTCAGTAATTAACTAGTGTTTATTATTCTTTTCTTAAGCCAAGGCTTTTCAAAGTCGAGATCTTATCATCAGAGGAGAAATACAGATAGATAAGTTTGCTTTACGAAAAGCAAAAGTTTAAATATTTGTAAAATATTATTAAAAATGTAGTGAAAGAAAAAGTTCCGTAAAAAGATATGTGGTTTGTCCGGGTTGTAATTGTCCGTTGAAAAGATGTGCAATGAATAGGAGAAATTGTAGAAAACGAAAACAGCTTTTTCGTAGGGGCAGTATGGAGAGAATGTTCAAATTTAAGTAAGTCCAAACGCACTTAAATGGAATTGAAAAGAGAAAAGCTGGTTATTATTGATAACTTCCTGGACCATAGAAAAAGGCAAATGATATCGAGTCCAAAGAAAAACTTAAGTGAAACAGTAATGCAAAATTTGGGGGTGAGGGGAGGGAGTAGTAGTGTTCGGATTGGTTGAGAGAGCCGTTGTTGCAGCTGGGAGGAAAGAAAGGGGTACATGGAGGAGTGGAGGTTAAAGTGATAGGGGATTTGTGGGTAGGAGCGGGCGATAGATAGTCAATGTTGAGAAATAGGTTATTGAGTGTAAAATTTATCTGAAGAGAAAAGGAAGGGAATAAAATAGTGGATGAAAAAGGAATTTAGGTAGAAGGCAGGATACTTTCGAAAGTACAAGCTGCTTGCCGATGCTAAAAATAGAATTCCAATGAGTGAAATTCTACAGTTCAGAAGTAACAAGCGAACATTTGGCGAATATTTGCAATTACTAGCTAAGGTTTCTAGGGATTTAAAAGGGCTTATCAGATTAGTTAAAGGCACACTTGCACATCATACAGAAATTGTCCATTTATTTTGGGGATGATGCCTGGTACCCAGTTTGGCCAGCCAGGTCTGTAATTCCGAGCAAACACTGGTGTCCCAACTGAAAATGCTTTTGTTTTGTTAGGGCTTGGTTGTTGCCTTTGTGGCTGGGGACGTAAAGCGTCCAGTGTGGTACGGAGTTTATGTCCCATAAGTTCCTCTGCTGGTGATAGACCATTCTTCACAGCACCATTTGGTGTTATTCGATATGAAAGGAGGAAAGCATGTAGTATCTCCTCTGTTGTTCCATCCTCTCATGCTTTTGGTAGTGCCCTTTTGAATGTGTCTACAAATCTTTCGGCTTGTCCGTTGGATAGAGGCTGATACGGTGGCGACCGAAAGTTTGTTATGTTGAATGTAACCCTGGGTTGATGGCTGATGAGCACGCAACATTGTGCGCAATTTACTTCTTAAGATTGTTGTATTGCGAAGACCCGAACCTTGCTGCTGCTGCTGGATAACCAGGCGGGAGATGCTGTGTAGCCAGTTGAGGATGTTGCAGTCCGTAACAATTGAGGTGGGGTCCTGGCTGGAACACCTCTTGTTGGTAATTGACTCGATGGTGAATTGGTGCTTGCTGCATGTAGGAGGTGGTTGGTCGAGGTCCTGCTGTGGTAGTTTTCTCTTTAGATAATGTTATTGGAGATGTTGGCTAATGGAAACATGCTTCAATATCCAGCCATACTTTTTAGTCTAGATTCTGATCAACTGCCTTTTCTTCCGAAATCACCTTGATTGCCATAACTTTGTCAAATGTGGTTGAGATGAAGGAATCAGTAATTTCTACAAAATCTTCTGATCCTGGACGTTGTACAATAATTGTGATTTTCTCAGCATTACCTATCACATCAACCTTGAGCAGTTCTACCCCTTGAGGGTCATCGGTCAATTTAACGGTGATGCTAGGTTTAGGGTCAGTAGATGTAGTCGGCGCTGGTACAATCCATCCAGGTCCATCAGGTCTGCCATCACTTACTGGAGAGTTTGGGGTGTTTGGTGTTCCACTTGTGTAGTCATCAGTGATGAGAGTTTATCAGTCATACCCTTAGCAGACTCACATGGAGCTGATGTTGTTAAATTAGGTCCTGATGTTGTGGTGATTTTAGGATTCCCAGTGGTGATCATTGGTGTTGATATGATTGAGTTCCTGTTGAAGTGGAGCCAGAGGTTGGTCCAACCGAAAGGTTCGTGGTTGGTCGATTGTTCCGCCGCCGTTGCTGTTTCTTCTTGCTGAGGTCGTCTTTACTGCTCTGAGGTGAGGATCTGGACACCACCTCACATATCGGATTGAGTGGAATGTTGAGAAGACCTAGTAACTCGATAAAATCAAGTCCCAGCAAATTATGGCATGAGTTTGTTATGTATACAGTGCCTGACACCGTTTTTTCTCTCATTTTGACGGTAGCTGGTAATTAACCCGTGATGTGAACACAATCTCCAGAGCTCTTTGTGCTACCTGACTTGCTGGTGACAATGAAGGCTGACCTATGGTTTTCCATAGTGTTTGTGATATAACAGTTATATCCGATGATGTATCGATTTGTAGTTGAATAGGATGTCCATTCAATTTTACTGCAACATATTTTCGTTTGGATTTTTGTTTTGAGAGAAAAGTTGCTATCGGACTGTTTTTTTTTTGAAAAAGTGTTTGTTTTTATTCTGTGCTGATGTCGTTGCCTGTTGTGTGTATGTGAGGTTTGCATATTATGAGTTAGTTTTCGTCCTGGAGGGGTGTAAAATCCCTCTTTATGTCCGAGTCGATTGCAGCTGCGACAGTTACCACAATTCAAACATACTGTTGGGGGCTGGACTGATTTTGAAGGCAGTGAGGTGGGCCGATGTTGTTGTTGGACTGTGCTTATCATGAATGCTTATGCTTGTTGTACCATAGTTGAATCATGTTTTAGATTCACTAGACGCTGGCATTCCACGACAACTTGTTTTAATGTTATGTCTGGATTTTGTTCTATTTTTGACGAAATCGTTGTTCGAATATCTGCCTCCTCCGCCGATCTCAAACCACACACAAAAATCAAACATTTGAACTGAGCGTCTGTGATGGAAGAGATTTTAAAACGTTCACATTCTTTGTTACAAGGCATGCATACGTTGAAAAATCGATCGAGGAAGATTTCGTTATGTTAAGACAATTAAAACGCATATTGAATAATGAAATATGCTCACCGAAAATCTGAGTGAGAGTTCTCACTGTGTTGGCAAGATTTAAGTCCCGAGAATGATTTG
>OY744524.1:110447096-110454596 GCA_963556195.1 Sepiola atlantica | reverse complement strand
GCCGAGGCGCGTACACTGCTCCAACGAGCATTGTCTAGAAATGGCAAGTAAATTAACATCTAAATATAAAACACAGCGGCTATCCAGCAAGCAGCCAGGAGAGATCCCAATAGGCATTCATTAGAGTTACGCATTACGCCGAATGACGGCTTGTGAACTAAACTTAAAAAGGCTCAATCTTGCGAGAGCTTTAATAATTATTTATAAATAAATATTATTTTCAAAATAAACCCATATACACTAGTGTTCTATGGCAAACCTTCAATCTCTCTCTTTCTCTCTCCCTCTCTCTATATATATATGTATATATATATATATGTATGTATATATATATATATATATATATAATTATCACACTTTTACAGAAGAGAGTCATCCCTACAAAACTGAAATATACGATTGTGAACACGCAGATATCTGCAGCAGCCTACAATTATTTGTACTTGTGCTGCTGCTGATATTGTACGCAAGACTTCATGTTTCCTTTTTTATATAGATATATGTTACTGCTGTTTTATTCTAGCGTAATTTGTTGATGATATATGAGCCCATGTAGCACAGTAGAACATCTCTCGGAGGATAGACTCTGCCACACGAATTATACATACATGGTCAGCCTGAAATGCATCTAGGGTTTTCGATACGGACCGCTTCCGCAAAGCACGTTTTAAAATAGCGTAATCTTGTTGCCTCGTCTCAATTCTCCCGCAGCTGTAATGGAATACGTTCGCAAAACCGATTGCTTCAAAGCCGATTGCTTCTCCCAATTTCATACATTTGTGCTAAGTCTTTTCAGATTTTCTTTGACTACATCTTAAAACCTCTCTATCGCCTGTGTCTCGAACGTTTACCACACTTGGTCACAACACAACAACCACATCACAAATCTCCAACTTCCTTATTATATTCTCACCAACTTTCATCGCCTCGACACAGCCACATTATTGCACACGCCTACATATTTATATTGCAACATTTTCCTCCAAAGTAAACCGGTCAACGAACATTGATCGAAGTCGTCACTTCAACCATATGCCGAAAATCTATAACAACTGATAAATATTGCAAAACAAATTATCCTTATTAATTACAAATTCGATAAAAACCAATCCCCGGCATTGCAAACAATGCAGAAGGCCTCCCCTTTTTTGTTATCTTTCTTATAACCGTTTTCCACAAGAATCTACAGACAGACGGAATATCAAAGAGATTGCTGATAATGTCAGAGTAATTAACACACTTTATATATATTCTATAATTGGAAGGTTCGCACCAAGATTACAGCTTTTGACGTAAATACATTATATCACGTTGAGTCTTCAAAAAATCACATTTTCCGATAATACTTTCATCTCTCATTCTAATATTAATTTGCATTTACACAATGTTGCCTTTCATCTTTATGTTTATTTAAAGTTTGTTTCATCTCATTTTTCTAATAAATTATTCTCATTTAAAACTAAAAAAAAAGTATCGACAAATGTATGAAGACGCTCTCATTGCTGTAGTAAACCCAGACTGATTCATCGTCTCTTGATAACCTTACGCCATCTCTCTTTGCTTTGTATATAAGAGGTTTATTCGAAAGAACAGAAACAGAAAGTTAGCATGCGGGTGAAATTAAGATATATATGAGATAGACAGATTGCCAGATAGCCCATCTCACAACATCAGCCGCCCGACGCGTGCTTCCACTCCATTGTAGGGGGCAGCTCGTAAACACGTCTTTCCTCGTTCCAAGAAAGAGGTATTTGACCGGACATCACATGGTGTCATAGCTTCTGCCTAGTGTCTCCCTCCGACTTGACCTGTTTACTTTTACACTCCAATACAACTATGTAATGCTATATATTTTAACTGTTCTGTTACATACGATGTTGACGATGAAATACAGAAACGAATGGTATTGAACGTTATTCATTATAAGATGTGTGGTTTAATTTATGTTTACATATCATAAAAATCAAAAACTTCTGTGTTTCGCCTATCGGGAAATCCTTTTTAAGAAAGTTATACATATCACTATGATCACTGTGCAACAATATGCATTAGAAGTGACTAATCCTAAAAACTATGAAATAACTAGCTTTTGTAACCTAGAATTAGTACATTAACAGACACGCGCATAGATGGTCATACGCATATATATATATATATATATATATATATATATATATATATATATATATATATATGGGGTAAAGTACACGATAATTCATGAAAATGAAATGTCCTGATGGACAAAATGTGTGAAAAAATGACAAACGGAAAACAAGTTAAAGTGCAGGAGAAAAACAAAAACGAAATAGTTTTTGACCGGTTTCGTTCGTGGCGAACGTCTTCGGAAAATGAAGATATGGAAATAATGTTATTTTGAAGGCACACACATGGGATGAGAAAAGGATGATCTGATTGGATAATATGAGAAGACATTAAGTGATGTTGGAATATGATAAGTAGGTGACACATTCTTCTATGTTTTTTTTTCAATATTTACCTTCTTTTACCATCATACCTGATGAGCTAGTATGGAGAAGGCGGTAGGGGATGGGGAAAGGCGACAGAGAACCTAAGAGGTGGGCATGAAATTGATACACTGGAAGTTAGCACCCAAATATTAATAAAAAAGAAACAGGGATAGGTCTGCTGATTTGTCACACAATAGGATTTTAGAGAACAATTCATAAAAAATGAAAAGCCGAGGTGGACAAAATGTGTGAAAAATGAAAACAAACGGGGAAAACAGGTTTACGGTTATAAGAAAAACAAAAATAGAAATGGGTTTTAAAAATAGAAAAATAAGGGTTGAGTTAGAGAGAGATGTATTAAAATGATTTGATTATCAATGAGAGCTTGTTATCACATAAATATATAAGAAATATACACACATACATGTGTATATATACATATACACACATATGTGTATATATATCTACACACATATGTGTGTATATATACATATACACACATATGTGTATATATATATCTACACACATATACACACATTTTCCAATATATATATATATATATATATATATATATATATATATATATAGAGAGAGAGAGAGAGAGAGAGAGAGAGAGAGACCTAGTCAGGGGCGCAGTAGTGTAATATATTGCATTGTTTTAGTGTCTGCTTAGGGTATAAGACCCGTGCCTTAGGTTGAAGTTTGAAGGTGATGAAAGGAGAATAGTCGCGCTTTCAATGCATTTGAGACGTGAGAGAGAGAGTGCAGTCTGAAAGGTTTAGATTGTGGGAGAGAGTGTTCCTGTGTATCACTAGAGCATTAGTGGAAAGAATAACAATTAATGGCAATGCGCACCAAAATTCACAAATGTCACCAGGAACTAAAATTACAAGATCTGATCCACTGTGAAATAGCTTAGTAGAAAAGCATCAATCCTTAAATTAAGTATACATCAAATTGCATTTTATCAAATCCAAAATAGATTACAGAAACACCAAAAATGTTGATATTATATATATATATATATTAGGGGAGGTCGATTTTGAAACTGTAAATTATCGCACTCGAAGAAAGTTGCCAAATAATGTCAAAAGTTACCACAAGAAATATTTTTCTTCAAAACTTTGTATTTATTTGAGCATTGCAACTTTAAGATCAAATAAATCGAGATTTTTTCTCACAGCCTAGATTTCACCGGCAGATGTGTCGCCTTAAATTAAACCCGGGTTTTAACAAAAAAAGGTAATACATCACTTAATAATAAATATTTTAAAGTTTATTATTCCTTTTCTTAAGAAATTAAATGTACATATTCAAATTAAAAAGGAATAAAACTCTATAATATTTAATGTTATATATAAATAATTATTTATTTACATAGGCGTTTTATTTATTGGATATTTTTTATGGTATTCACCGGTTGAAAATTCAACGAGCGAATTGGAATTCACGTGTTGATTTTGTGTTTACAAATGTAATTATCACAAATATATATAGAATTGTCGAGCGCTGGCTTATATAATCCCACTTCCCCGACCTTTTGTCACACCTTACCTTGTAGGAGTTAGATAAATAAAAACTAGTTCAGCCAGGGGTTTTTAACCCACCAAATAAACCGGTATCGTCCGGGTCTTTGGGTCTGGATTCACGCCCGTCTGTCCGTCCTGTGCAGTTCTAGGAGGTGCACCTCCCAGGTTTTGCCTTCCCTCTTTGGGGAGGAGTAAGTTTATTGCTTACTGTCTGAGGCGGCCCTACCGGGGAATGCCGACGGAGCTGCCCAGGCAATTTTTAAATGGCCAGAGTGCTCACCTCTCGAGCACTGGCTTTCTCATCCCACTTTCCTGTGTCAATCTTACCTTGTTGGAGATAGATAAATAAAATCTAGTTCAGCCAGGGGATTTTACCCCACCAAATAAATCGGTATCGTCCGGGCCTTTGGGTCTGGATTTACGCCGGTCTATTGGGGCTTGTCCGTCCTGTGCAATTCTAGGAGTTGCACCCTCCCAGGCTTTGCCTTCCCTCTTTGGGGAGGAGTAAGTTTATTGCTAACTGTCTGAGACGCCCCTACAGGGGAATGCCGACGGGGCTGCCCAGTCAATTTTTTAATGGCCAGAGTGCTCACCTCTATAGCGCAGGCTTATCTAATCCCACTTTCATGACCTTGTGTCACATCTTACCTTGTTGGAGGTAGACAAATAAAACTATTTCAGCCAGGGGTTTTTATCCCACCTAAAATATTATATGTATTGGAGTTGATGGGAGAATGGATAAGGACACATTGATGTATAAGGAAATTGTGGATGAAAATAGACAGAGAATTATGAAAAAAACTAAGGGACCAGAACACCATTTAACTTTTACAAAAGAAACACCATGTGAAAGTAAATATCTGACACAGAGTTCTTCCTAATAGTGGCGCAACAGGTGCTGTTCATGCAGATCAAGTGGTGGATGTTTTGCATGAATTCCACAGTGAGAACAGTATCAAGGCTATACTTGTTGACAACACTAATACCAACACAGGTTGCGAAAGTGGAATGGTTGCAATTTTAGAAAAAAAACTTTAAAAATCTTCACACAATTGGTTGCTCTTTGCATCATAATGAACTACCTTTCAGAGCCCTTTTTAAAAACATAGATGGTTGCGCAAAGGGCCCTACAACATTCAGTGGCCCTCTGGGGAAATTATGCTCAAATGATTGCCATGATTTACCCCAAATATAATTTTCCACTATTAGCAATCCTCTAGAGTCAATTTTTAAAATTGATGAAATACATGATCTTAGTTCTGACCAAAGACTCCTTTATGAATACACAGTAGGTATTTCTAGAGGTAAGGTTGACTCTAGATATACCTCCTGGAAAATTGGTCCTTTAAATCAAGCAAGATGGTTAACTTTGGCCATCAGGCTCATGTGTTTATGGACTCGTGGTGCATACCAACAAAGGCACACGACAAAACTACACTATGTAGTAAATTTTATTGTAAATGTGTATGCCACTTCTTGGTTTGAAATTAAAAGAAATAGTAAATTCCACAATCAGCAAGTGCACATTTTTAATATGACCCAGAGGATTAAGGAGCAGCCTCAGGAAATCCAAGATATCACATTTAGAAATATACAAGGTAATACATTTTGTTTACTGCCTGAAAACTTTCTATATTCCATGGTTAAATCTGAAGAGATTGAAGTAAGAGAAGAAGCTTTAAAAAGAATTTTGGCCATTAGGTAAGTAATATTTATTCATATATTTCTGACTCAATTATTTATTCCAATTTATAGAATGATTTTTAAAGATTTTATCTAATTTCACCATAATTATTAAAGCAGTACAGATTGGAATTTTTTAATAATTCAATTAATTAATGTGTTCTTTCAGGAGTGAGGAGTCAACCAGAAAAGGATTAAAAAGAATATCACCTATTAATTTTAATGCCACACATTGGACACAATTAATAGATTTAAAATTATGCTGCATTTTTGGCATTCTCAGGGCGTGGAACGGGCAGTTAAGTTAATAACAGAAGCTTCACAAACTGTATATGGTTTTGAAGCAAGGCATCAACACATTACAGCCAAAGTTTTGAGTCAGAAATTGAGACCAGCATTTTTGTCTAAGGGGTCTTATATGGAGCAATTTGACTCAATATTAAGCTCCATTAAAATAGTGTTAGGTTTTTCCTTATTTCTTTGCTTGTTATATTTTCACTTATAACAGAAAAAAATCATTTTTTTAGGTATTCAAATATTACTGTTTAATTCATAACGTTAAAAGGTAGTTTACAAAAGCAGATACTGAAAAGGAGGGGGGGGGGCAAATTTTTAATTTGAAGATTTCTTTAATTAATATCATTTTTATAAAATAAAAGGACATTCGCTGATTTTAAATGCACAAATTATTTGGTTTTAACACCAGTATTCAAGCAAATCTTGCAAAAACGAGGAATTTTCAGTATATTCTTGTCTACGATCTTTGATACCAAACGCTCAAAAAACCGCTGAAGTTTTTGATCTAATTTTTTGCATGAGTATTTAATAGGTCTATATACAACTTTCGGTACGTGCCTTTTTTTAATATTTAAAAAAAAGTGTAAAATCGACCTACCCTAATATATATATATATATATATATATATATATATATATATATATATATCCAAACGTTTAAAAATATTCTCATGGCAAGTTACACAGACATTGTTGTGTTTTGCCCAATAGAGATTATCATGTTTAAAACATTAAGAAAATAATTGAAGAGTTCGAATGCAAAATGCGATAAATCCAAATTGTTTAAATTGAGATATGAAACAATAAAATGACGAATATATTAAATCTAGCTTTTGATTAAAACTTATCTTAATTGAAAACAAAACAAAATGATGCCAGTATTATATTATGTAAAACATGATTTGGGGGTGTGGTCGAGTGTTGAAATGAAACGCTTTTGTATTGGTAGTTTCGTAATTTTGAAAATGGCGTTTATCGCGTTTTGCATTCGAACTTAACACATATTCTCTAAATATATTTAATACAACGATTTAAGTGAATGCGTGCATTGAACACTGACTAAATAAATACTGCAACAAATACGGGAAAAGAATAAACAAAATCGCCAAAAAGTAAGAAATACAACTTAAACAAAGATTTATCGAAACGCATGGATATGAATTCAACTAACTCTAAAAGTGCGGTTCGTGAGAAAAGTGGCCAAAAAAAGATACTCGCGTTGGATGGTCCATGTTTCGGAGGCCTAAGTTTGAATCATGTACGAGACTGATTTTTTACTTTGTTTTTTTTTTCTTTGTTTATTAATAGCAATATTGGACTGAACAGTTTATTTAAGTGTATTACCAATGCAAACACGGCTGTAAACAACAAAGCAGCGTGATACATAATATATAAGTGAAAGAGAGAAAGAACGTCCGTTGCCTTAACATGGCACCACATTTATCCGTGCGTCAATATTCAGATGGTGTACTTGAAATAGAGACACACGCGCACACCTATTTTATTTACTTTGGCTGTAGCTGA
>OY744524.1:110399596-110442096 GCA_963556195.1 Sepiola atlantica | reverse complement strand
AATAAGGCAACGCGGTATTTAAAATCTAGAGTTTGACTTAACAGGGAATAGTCTGACACAGGGATATCAGAAATGAGTTTTTAGTTCGCATGTTTTAATTTTGTAAGAGAAATCAATGGTTTAGATACATATTAATGTAGATTAACGTACAGTTGTGAGACTTTAAACACATTCTTATGCGACGTTGAAATTTATATTGGTTTCAGTGACGTAATCGGCGAAAAAAACCTGTACATGTAGCAGTGTCAGCAGAAGACTGCAAGCGATGGAAATACGTTGTTCTTCATGGAACACCCTGAACAGTATTTGTCTATTAATAGCACAGCATACTGGGGACACTCATGACTTCAGTTGGCTTGTATTTACGAGCGCCGCTTTATCGCCATTGTCCATGGACACGTCTTGAGCCTGATTTCAGCCTGCCTTGCGAGCAGAACATCTGATTAAACTGCCTGATATTTACATATTGATTTTGAAAAAGGGCATTTCATTACTTAACTCTTATTTGTTGTTGTTGAATAAATGTTATAGTTTCCTTTATCACAGTTAAGTTTGAAATCACACATGCATTAGTCTGATGAAGCATTTTTTTCGTATGTTAGGTGTATATTTGAAGAAAAAGCATTTCGTCAATCTGCCATGCTTAAGTTTGTAAATAGAAATGTTGTTAGCCACTCAGGCATATCTTTTAAATAGGAATAACGTCGATTAGTCAGTCTAGTTTGAAAAAAAATAATTTGTTTTTTTCTGCTGTGTCACCGCTTTTCAAGGACCGATTGTCACTCGAGAATAAGGGTTAAAAACATCGTCAGTTGGACGATGATTGCCGCCACGTGACGATTGAAAAAAGTTGATGGAAGCGATAGAAGATAACTTAAGATGACTTGATTACAAAACGACGGCTCTACAAATATTTGTTTCATTAGATTTGAAGACGACGATGTTTTAGTCGGTTGGGAACAAGACCGGCGGCATGATAGGATGGTCTAGGAAACAAACTTGCTATGAATGTTTTACAGCGAACGACCAATTAATCTAGTTTAGTCGATCACTTACCATACACATTACGATACAGTAGATATGGGTTGCAGCGTAGAGAAGAAATCATTCCTTACTAGATTGCGAAGTCGGTGTTTTATTTTGTCAATGCCAGAGAGAGAGAGAGAGAGAGAGAGAGAGAGAGAGAGAGAGAGAGAGAGAGAGAGAGAGAGAGAGAGAGAGAGAGAAATAATGTTCCCAATGGCGCCTCCACAGATATAGCAGCAGCGTATTTGGCTCTTATAGAGGTAGAGTAGCCTCGCTTCATCCTGTTCAGTCTCTCATTGACTTTGGTTGATTGAGGACGTCAGGATGGGTTAATACCAGTCGAGGATTCGTTCTCGACAATCAGTCCGGCAGGAAATATGCCATTTCGGTGGCATTTTATCTGTCGGGCTGAGGTATACTGTCTTGGGTTGTCCGAGGAGGTGCGCCCTCTCAGGTCTTGCCTCCACTCTTTGGTGTGGAGTAAGTTTATTGCTTACTGCTTAAGGCGCTCTTACCGGGGAATGCCGACGGGGCTGCCCAGGCTATTTTCCCTAGGCCAGAGTGCTCCTACTTTAGGGGCGCTGGCTTGACTCTTCCCACACTTTCCGACCTTGTGTCACATATTCTTGCAGTGGGAAAAAATTAAATAAAGTAGATCTTGAGTGAAAGCCATCTATAGGAGCTTATTCAAGTAAAGGCCTTCCTCATCGAGGGAGACGTTTATTTCAACTGATGGGAAATGAGGACCCCAGCGTTGGTTGTGAAAGCTTTGTTTTTAGGTGTTAAAAAAAACAAGACACTTTTTCCCACTATTGCACTAAGTGACGCAGATGTGATTAAAAAGATTGAGAGATAAGTTGATCATCAATGTTCTTCGAAGTGCTGCCAGAGATAGTTGTGTTGTCTGCATATATGAAAACGAATGATTTCAGAATATTATTTTGGAGATCATTTATGAGGATAAAGATGAGAGTTGGACCATTTAGACACACCAGCATTGGTACTATGTGCTTCAGACTTCTGCAGGAAACAACTACTTTATAGACCTATCGAAGAGAGAATATTTGATAGTTAAAGTGATAATTCCAGATATTTCATAACTGTGAAGCAAACCTTCGTGCAAACCATTATTGAGGTTCGTAGTATATCAAGAGCTATCTCCATTGAAACTAAACTGTTGCCGATAGTTTGACTGATAACGCAATGAACAGCTGTTAATCTTGCAGGACGAAACCCATATTGCTTGTCACTAATAGATTGTGTGTTGCCGAAGTTGTGTAGAACGTCTTGATGTATTAGAGATTGAAGCAACTTACTCATGACGCGCGGGAGACTGCGCAGACCAACGAAGTATTCCAAGGTGAGAGAAAAGCTTTTCTTTTAAGCAACGCTTTACCAGCTTTGTAAAGATCGGATCTATTTCGGAAATCGGTTTCTTGAGTATTATAACTGGAATGTTGTTGGAGCCACTTTCCGTGATAGAATCGAGGTGATTGATGAGTTTAGTAAGATTCTGAACCGGTCTTAAGTGGGAAATAGGAGTACGTTGATTAGTCACACGTTTCAAATATTATTTTTTCTGCCTCTCTGGATTTGGTTTGGAATAGGACTTTACTTTGTTTTCATATTTAAGTTAAAAAATAGAATTCTTGTCGGTATGTTTGTAGTAGCATTTTTATCAGATAGAAATCGCATGTATACTAGTACGTCACGTTTATGTTTAAATTGCATTTCCATCGTTATATTACACTTTAATTTTGAATAACACTTCCGTAGTTCTGTTATATTTCGTATTCAAATATAATTGTCTCTATTTGTGCGACATTCGTTTGAAATAGCAATTATCTGATATGGCATGCTAATATTTAAAATAGAATGTTAGTTACTCTGACACTAAAGTTTTACAATATCATTTGTATTAGATTGTGAAGCTTGATTTCTAAATATGATTTTCGCCTTGTTTCAATAAGGATATGAGAAGTTTTCTTAAGCTCCGCTTAATGCTCACGGGTGTAAAAAGATCCTGGCCAGTCAACACTCACCCGGCGTTCAGGACCCCAAAAGAATAAAATATCAAAATCAACTTATATTATTTAATGAGCCTAGAACAGATGTCTCTGAAGAGGGGCAGACACGTTGCACACAACAAGATTGCGGCATTAGGCAATCCGAGTGACAATGTCGTCGTTATTCAGTGCAAAACATACAATGATAAATAAAATGATTTTAAACAATTAATTGTATTCAGTTAATAAGAAAAAGTGGTATGTGACGGCGGCTAAGTGGTTAACGCCACGGACTGATGACCTGATGTGTCAAGTTTGAATCCAGTTCGTTCCACAGAAAACTTACTTGGAATGTTGACAACCTTCATATGGTATCTACCTGATCTCTTTATAAAAAGAATTCTCACTAGATTGATATCGGACAAAGCAATGTCAACAATAGAATCATCTGATTCATACGAAATAGAAAGGGCATATGTTGATATTGCATCAAAAAATAAGGAGTAAAGGTTCATATCTTTTCTTAGAGTATTTACGTGTTACTGCCATAATAAATCCAATATGAGTCGAACATACATATACTGATCCCACAGTCTGCCGACATCCATTAGGACAATCACGGAATTATCGTTGACTTTTTACAACACGCCGTCCCAAAACGAATTTTGATTCGTACAAGCATGACAAATTTTATGGCAGATATTTCAAATATAAAAAGTTCAATCAATTAATACTATTCAAAAATGTGTTTAGTTTGAAAACTCTGGGCATGCTGCAGCGTCAGAAGAGGAGCGCAGGCGGGATTTTCCTCAATCACAGTGGCCTAGTAACGACACCCCACACCAAGAACAATTGTGAATTGACATGGCTTGACTAGTTATTATTAGATGTAACACGTACGAGTTGTATCGGCCGGCAAAGCAATTCACACATCCGATGAAACGTCTTGTTGCCTTAAGTATAGGCGTCTCAAATTAAGAAGTTTAATAAATATTTAGAACAATACGACAATAAAGTAAAGTTTTACATTCATTTTAAAATTTGAATCTTATATTCTAACGGTACGTTGGCGGTTAAAAAATCTAAATATTTTGTTTACACATTTTTACTCGATCTTTTAGAATATATTCAGCAGTTGTTAATTCACTGTACTACCTTCTATCACGTGCCTGAAAACAACAAATGCGAGTTGAAAATATTGGCAAATATGGCGATGACCTGATGTGTTTAAATCCAGTTCGTTCCACAGAAAACTTACTTAGACTTATATATATATATATATATATATATATATATATATGTTAATAAATGTTTACGTATGTATAAAAGGGATGTATGGGAACGTGTTTCTTATTATCAGCCGTGATCAGCATGGCTACCTGGGCAAGGATCTAACCTATGATAGTATTGTTTTATAGTGTAGCGTTTTGCCACAATACAACAAACACCTTGTCATAGCTTATTTCTTAGTACATTCCACTTCTTAAGCGCTAAAGAACATTGCATTAAGTCGTCCTTTTTAATAAGACGTGTAAAAACAATAACAAACAACTAATATATATATATATATATATATATATATATATATATATATATATATACTTGTGTGTATATAGTCATTCACAGACAAACTTTGTTCGCTGTATATCTCTTCAATGCGGCTAGACTAACACCCACACAACGCCGGGATCGAACCTACGGCCATCAGTTGATAGTCGGCGATTCTAATCGTTTCAATAAGGGGCAGGCTATTGCTGGCAAGTGATAGCTAAATGCTTTATATAAGCATTTTAACTACTATAGAGTTATCCATTTGTTTTATTTTACAAAAAAATTATATTGCGTCAATAGAAGCTGGCGATGTCACTTACAACACTGCTTAACCCGGGAAGTTTGGCTATTACCTCGAAGTTTGAGAATCATTCAGTTTTACTTTCTATCTTCTAGACTTTTTTGATCATTTTTTTTAAAGAAATAAATGCTTCACTACACATTCATCTATGTATTTTGAAATACTGATTTATTCTTGATATTTTTTTATCACCACACGAATTCCTACCAAAAAGCGTTAAAAGCAAAATATCGTCATTTTTAATGGATTTCATTCGGAGACAAGATTTTGCTTTCTTGCATGAGTAAAACATTTCCCTTTCTTTCTTTAAGACACAAATATTCCATTGCATTTGACAAACCTTTAATTACTTATCGCTAAGCAAACATGAAAAGAATAGAACATTATAGAATAATCAGCGAGATAAATCGAATCGCAGTATTTCTTTATTCTAAGGTTAGTAACTTAATTAACTATTTTTAAACGTGATACCAGTCAACAAAGGAGGGAGTAAAAATCTTCTGAAAGATTAAACTGCTCAACATTTTGGCCGCAAATACAAATTCATTGCAAAGAAACAAACCTAAAATATTTCGGAAGTTGCAGAATGTATCAAATTCGCGATTTCTGAATTGTCTCGGTTTCTGTTATGAATTACATTTTTGTTGTATTTGCGTCATAACTGATGTAAGCTCTTTGAAACATATTGCCACTGAACAGTTTGCATTGGAAAATAAGTTTTGAAGAATTTAACTGCGCATATGTGTCTCAAATAATTTATAAAAAGTGGTAATTCTTAAGATGCGTACATTCAATTAACATTTCCTGATGAAAGTTGTATTTCATACTGACGCATGACAAAATGTAAACCTATTTAAACTCAAGGGTGACAGACTAGCGACAATAATAGTTCATACTTAAGCGTTACAAACAACGAAAATATTATTTAACACTTGAGAGAGTACTGACAATATTATTTTAGACTCAAGCGTGGCAGACAACCAAAGATGCTATTTCAGGCTTAATCATGACAATCCATGAAAAATGCTATTTCAGGCTTAAGCCGTACAGTCCATGAAAAATGCTATTTCAGGCTTAAGCGGTACAGTCCATGAAAAGTGCTATTTCTGGCTTAAGCCTGTACGGCTTAAGCCAGAAATAGCACTTTTCATTGACTGTACGGCTTAAGCCAGAAATAGCACTTTTCATTGACTGTACGGCTTAAGCCAGAAATAGCACTTTTCATGGACTGTACCGCTTAAGCCTGAAATAGTGCTAGTCAATGAAAAGTTCTATGTCAGGCTTAAGCCGTACAGTCAATGAAAAATGCTATTTCTGGCTTAAGCCTGTAAGGCTTACAAAAAATGCTATTTCTGGCTTAAGCCTTTAAGGCTTACAAAAAATGCTATTTCTTGCTTAGTCCTTTCAGGCTGACAAAGATGTCATTTCATAGTTAAGCGTAGCACACCGCCTGATGGATAGAGACTGTTATACAGATGCTGTAACGCATATAAATTAAGATACGTAATTGCAACCTTCGTATTTAGCGATTGAAATGCGAAATCAAAGTGAAATATTACAGGGCACCGACTAAAAAGTGCTAGACAATGGCGTTTATAGAAATGGAAGGACGCATCTAAAATTAAATGGTTATACAATCATTACGAGACAAAATGTTCTTCAATTGTTATTATTCGTTATCGGTTTTCAGGAAGGTGTCATTGTTATTCATAAGCAGTATTCATTCGCTTTTACTAACTAACCTTTTCATAAAAATGAGACCGTTTCTAGTAACTAGAAAGACGTAATATCCTATAATATAGTAGATTTACCCAGCTGTCTTTAATACTAGACTAGTATAAGAATGTAACGAGATTGCCCGTGTTCAGGCAGAGGAAGTGATGATTGAACTACAAATAATAGGATTAGTATTCGTGCGGAGGTGATAACTAGTAGAAGGTCATGGCATTGAGGATGAAAGGTACTTTTATTACAAAGATGTACGGTAAAATATGCGTTATGGCTGCAATGTGGTCTTGAATTAGCTTTTGGAATTAAAAGCTAAATGTGTTTTATAATATTTTAAAGTCGGTTAAATTGAGAAATGAATTGTGTTTTGCTGTTTGAAGAGAGAATTCCTAAAAACAAAAGCGATTGTGAGAAATCGAACATGGTCAGAGGCGGCGTTATGCGCATGTTCTGACAATGTTCTCATGGGGCATAGGAAAATACGTTTGAGAGTAAAGTAATTGTAAAATATACCAGAAATCAAAGTAATCAATCGAAATTCCTCTTTGTTTATGGAGTCGTGACTTGTGAACACACCTGCGAAAGGAGAAAATATTCGAGACAATTCTAAAATATTTAATAACTGATAAACAAACGAGTGTTTTTTCAGTTTTATATAACGAAAGAAATTGAGTATGTGACACATAAATATAAGAAGCAACGTCACTACGAATACGTCAGGCCTAGCATTTTGCGGAATATTTACATGTTGATATGTGGTCTTCGAACGAAACTAAGTGGCGGAACAAAATTAACAGCGTGTATTAAAGTGTATACATGGTAACATGCTTTTCTGACACAATGTGGTAGCATCTGCCAGGATTCCTACTATGAAGTAAACTACTTTGGACGGTTTCGAGTTAGATGTTGGCTTTTACTACATCCAACTACATCGACATCCATCTTGGACCGTTGTTATATCTTTATACACTATATCTTAACCTTATCCATTACTACGGCTCTCTCCCGAACCGTCTTTAGGATGGGTTGTGGAATTTGGAGAAACCTAATAGTCGCCATAACACTCAGGCTTACTCTGATTAATAGTTGGATTACCTGGCATGCCCCTATTTCTGAATTAAATAAAACATATCGTTTACAGAGTATTTATTTAACAAAATGTAAACCTACAAAACAACTTAATCTACACATTGTTCTGCTATCTAATGCTTTCCTGAGCGTCTGTCAAAGCTCCACATGCATATTTTTAAAATTCTAATCTCATTGTTCGAATTGTAACTGAACGTTAATTATTATTGGAAAATACTGGATCATCAGAATGCATGCACTCCGGGAAATGTAGCATTCGCACTATCAAAAACGTATACATTTACAATCTAGTTTTTCGACATATAATTAAAGCCTGAAATAATCATCGCAGAAAATACGTACTTGCAACTGAATCTGAAAAGATAGCACTTTTATACCAAGATCTTTAGGATATCAGTAATACACATGGATGCAGATATAACTATGTTCCTGTGTTATTGCGTACAAAACTGCGTGTGTAAATTTATTCATATGTACGCACACATCAGAAAAAAAGGTAACTGACCAGTTCACTACATCCGTTTAGTCAACTGTATATAAGTACATTTACAAACCCTACTTCTCCCAATCTACAAACTCGAGACATTAATATTTAGTCTATATTCTGACTCGTTTATCAACATAACCTCACTTGCATCCCTTACCTTCCACCATATAACAAAGCTCTTGTTCATCCATTGTCTCATGTTATCAAAACTAGACAAATAAATATCCACCCGAAGCCAGGATACGATTCTGCATCTTGCCTAAAATTTAAACATAAACCGTTCTTAATAACACCTGTAATAATATTATATAACTTAGGTGTTAGATTATATATATATATATATATATATATATATATATATCAAGGGAGGCGCGAGAGCGCCCTATCCCTTAATAGACTCACGAATGGCCTATGCTGGAAATCTCATTTCTTTGATCAATCATAACTCAGAAAAATAAACCAAATTAGTTAAAACTTTCCACAATTGTTTTATTTGATAGGTTCTATATGTGTGTAGAATTTCAGCATCATTAGTCAAGGCAACCCAGAGATCCATGAAGTTCAATTATGAAACCATGGTATCTGTGTGTACGTACGTACGTAGTACGTACGTATGTGCCACCCTGTATTACTTCAACTATTTGATAGATTCAGCTGATTTCTAGCAGAGATAGAGGTTCTAGGGTCTAGTTGATGGCATTTTAATTTTAGTTTACCATATTTTTTAGTTTTCCAGAAAATTCCAAACAGCCTTCAAATGACCAATATTCATACACTTTATTCTATATCTTATCGACCATTTGATGGATTCAGCTGATTTTTGGAAAAGATAGAGGTTCTAGTGTCTAGTTGATGGTATTTTAATTTCAGTTTACCACATGCCTTGATTAGTCAAACTACCAACTATATCAGTTATGACAAGGCATTGTATTGAGGCATAGCCTTTACAAAAGTAGTGACATTCCATGAAAAAATGCCATTTTTACACTTTATTGTAATTAAGGGTATGCGAGCACAACAGAGCTATGTATTTTACTGGTAGATATTTTTCTTCGGCGCACCTCACACACTTCATCCACTCATGCATAGAGAGTTATACTGTAGTGATGTGATAATGAAATGCTTTTGTTGATATGTAGTCATACCCTTAATGACAATAAAAGTGTAAACATTTGGGAATTTCCTTGCCTTTGTACATTTAGTGTATATGAATTTTCATCTTAACCCTATTAAGTGCATATGATTTCAGTATACTGGACTTTCTCATTGAATATATATATATATATATATATATATATATATATATATATATATATATATATATATATATATATAACACCTAATATAATTTGTTGTTATTTTCAATTTATTTAATAATTTCTAACTTAATATGTTATTATAAACTGTGTAGTTTTATATATCATTTGAATTTCTTTATATCATATAATTGTAAAGATTAATACACCTTTAATATTTTAAATAATTACATCACTTTGACATTAATAAACCCTATCTGACAGTAGTCATTAATAAAGAAAAGCATAATGTGATTTATATGATATTAGTGCATTGTGCAAGATTGACGAATAGCTTCTCCGAGTCAGGCGTCGTCTCAGAATATCAATACAAAAACTGTGTTTGCCATAGTATGTAAGTGTAGAAATTATAAAATGGTGAGACATGCACTCCACTAAAATAACCGTGTGAAAAACATACGAAATCTTTAACACACCCGGCATGACGGACAATATATGGCGGGTGTGGAATCAAATTGGTATTTACCAGTATAAGAGCTGTTCATAGTTGATAGTCTTGCTAGATGAAACACTATCATATAATAGATTATACACTCTTAGATTAAACGCCAATTTGAACCCAGAAAATCGAATTACACATGAAACCATAATAGAACCCTAAATCTTTGAACCATAAACCAAGCATATTAAACCATTATACTGGAAAGAAAGAGATGTAGAATTAATATGACACTGATCAGCATTGGAGCTCTAAATAGTTGATTGAAACATTGTTTGGATTAAGCAATATCTATATAATAGAGTAATCACTCACGGAACAACGAAACAGAACCCAGAAAATATACTTGCCCAGCAAAGCATAATAATAATAATGTATGAGCTGTATTATAAGCATGATTTATGGGGGTATATCTGAGTTTATTTAGTTTGAGCCCTACTGTTCACTAACCGTAAGTGGGAAATTATCTGCTCATGTGTCGTGTAACAAGTAAGCATCATAGACATAAAAGTACTATAAGAAGTAGCCCATCAAAGAAGCAGCGCATATGCTGTACGTGAATTGCTCTTACGTAGACCTAATATGCAGGTTAATACAAACGGGAAACAATAATTATTTGTTTCTTTTCCATTTTTATTGTTTTGTATTTATCTCCCTCCCACAGCGGTAAGATGTGCCACAAGGTCGGAAAGTGGGATTGAAAAGCCAGCGCCATAGAGACAGAGCACTCTGGCCAACAAAAACTGCTTAGCAGCCTGTTCGGCATTCACCGGTATGGCCGCATCAGACGATTAATTAAAAACTAAACTTGTTGTCTAAGGGTGAGAAGACAAAAGCTGGGAGGGTGGACTTCTCAGAACTGCACAGGGCAATCCTTAAAACAGGCGAAGACGGTATTGGTCTACAGGGTGAAGCATCCGTCGGAATATATACTAAACGTTGATCACAGCCAAATAGAACATCAGTAAATATATATAAATTACTTTATTTAAATACGATTCATTACAGTGTCTATTGGTGATACCCTGTTTTTATCGACTTCATCATTCTGGATTAAGGATAAAATCCTGCTGTCATTTCTTCTTGATATCGAAGTTTTCTCGAGATTAAGAACGTAGCATCGGTTAGAATAATGTTTGGCGGTCTGCGTTTTCCGTTCCACTTTCAAAGTTATCCCGGACGTTTCCTGTTCCTAGTTATTTGGTCAAACGTGGAGAGGAGTCATTGGATGTTTGCTTATTAAAAAAACATTTAATTTATTTAAGGTGGTTTACTGGTGGTTAAGAGTGTGTGGAAATGTTGTTTACATATTCAACAGTGAGTGTGAGCGCATAGTTACGCTTATGAGTGGGTAGAGTATTTATATATTTGGGTGCTTCTACAGTGGGGATACTTTAAAATCTTAATATTGTTCTGTCATACTTGAGTGTTATCCAAGAAATCGCAATCTTCATTTAACCGGTGTTAAACAATATTAACCTGGCCTTTATCCCTAATTTGTTGTTATTTGCGAACTAACTTGAACGTGCGCCATTGACCGTCATTTATGGACATTTGCTATCTTCTTATGTAATCTATGTTTTACTAAAGAGACAAGGATAACGAGTAATGAGTTTATAAGGTGGGCAGTGAGACAACACAGTGAGGATTGGTAACGATGGTTGAAATTGGCGAGAATTTGATAATTAGAGAGGTTGGATCGGCAAGAATCTGTTGACATTGGACTTGAAAACGACAATGTTTTACTGAGATGGAAAGAAGCCCGGTTGTTTTGCGTTCCACCGTCGAATTTTCACCGAAATATACTTTGCTCATTACAGTAGATGCAGCTAGACGGTGGTATGCTGTGGATTTTTTACAGGGAGAACCATACATTAGAGCTGGTCCGTATATATTCCATGAAAATAAATATAGAGTAAGACTAAAACATACTCCCCTGTCAGAAAGCGTCTTTAGGATGAAGAAGACACCGTCCACCGATTTTGTACATGTCTGTGTAAATAAAATTACCATATATGAAGCTCTATTTTGATATTGAGCACTTTTTATAAACCCGGTTAAAATTCTCTGGATTACCACCCTGTGGATATTTTTCTCTTGGATTATTACCATTATTATATATATATATATATATATATATATATATATATATATATATATATTATAATAAAAAGCGCGAATCTGCGCATAACATCGATCGGACTATACTTATTCTAACGTGTTTTAGAACTTGACGTGCCTTTTTTGCCTCTATCATGATTCGACCCCTCAGGGTTAATATCATAAAAATGAGGAAGAAGAAAATTAAAAAAAACTATAAGACAGTATCGCCTGACAAAGTTGTTCTACAACGAAAGCTTGCAAAAAAATGAAATAAAGTAATTGTTCATTTAAATTGCACGTTGTGTTTATTTTCAAAATAGTTCGCTTAAATAGATTTTCATGCGTGCCTCAAAGATGTCAATTTTCATATATATATATATATATATATATATATATATATATATATATATATAATCATCTATATATATATTAAAGCAAGCATTGTATAAAATAACAGTTATCTGCTTAAGTATCCCTTTTTTATTTGTACAGTCTTTCTAATGATGTGTATGTCATAAAATCACAAAAATTACTGCACGTTCTATAGGTATACAATAAGTACACACACAATATAAATGTATATATATATTTATATATATATATAAGAATATGAAGTTATACTACACATCTAAGACAAGATTTAGTTTAAACCTCGCAGAGTTAATACGGCAAGAGAAAGCTTATAAATAACTGTCAGTTTTAAGTGAGTTACATCTAAAGGTTAAAGATACACGCTTCCCTGCAGGCGATACAATGAATAAAATAATAAAAACCGAGACCAATTACGTATAGGTTCCTGAGTTCGACTAGATGCACCTGAAGAAGGTCGGAGGTTACATCAGCTGAAACATTGTTAGAATAACATCCAAGATAAATCCTCATTCCTAAAAACTAGTCATCCATGTGTATGTATTGGTGCGTGGTGTGGTTTTTACTAAGTTTGAAATATTATTTAATACATTCTAGAGAAATGATGACATTTTCGGAATGAATTTTATAAGTTAGAATCATCTGATAGATTGCTCGATATTTCTTGGAGACACAATTATTTGCCCTTGATTAATGTATCTATTGATTCTAAGTTTACTTTTAGTAGTGCGAATGATGTTAGTGTTAACACCTATTGATGCTCATGAAGAATAAAGAATAGGTGTGCAGTAATAAACAAATGTTTAAAACTAATTTTATATACAAAGAAACAGTACATGACAATATTAATGATAAAAAGAAAGTATAATAAGATTTGAGGAAAACATTTTCAACTCTAGATATAATTAGGAATGGGAATCTGAAATTTTCACCCATTAGGGTGAAAATTTCAGATTCATGCGGGTAGTATTTTTTGTGTTCATTTATACATAAATAACACATAACAATCAAACATTTTGAAAATTTTGAAAAATTCAGAAGGTGCAGGCCAAAAATAACCGTTAGGGCTCCACGGGACTCTAAATCCATCATGTTTCGGTGAAAGAGTGGTTTCATGCGACATTGCAGGTCCTAAAACATCCTCAAAAGCTATGAATGAATATAGATGGTTAAATCTGATATAGTACTTTAATTTAGGATCATTTTCAGGCTGTGAAAGGGTTTTCATGAATGTAAAATAGCCAAAAACTAGTGGCCTGCACCTTCTGAATTTTGCAAAATGTTCAAAATGTATGAGTGTTTAGTGTTATTGATGTATAAATGAACAAAAAAAATACTACTCGCATGAATCTGAAATGTTCACCCGCTGCGTTCATCCCTTAATATAATGATGATATGATGATGTTCACAAGTGTAAGAAATAGTACCGCATTATCTAAGTATATATTAAAAAAAAACATTAGCTTAAATATAAATTGGATGTTATTTGTATGGTAGTTTGCATAAAGCATTGCTTATAAATGCGGATGTATTGATTTAATAAAACTGTTTGAACAGTGATAGTAATTGGAACGATTAAAAAGGTAGCACAAATAAACAAATTATTGAAGATAACATATGCGGTTTTTATCTTGTACGTATCTTTTTATTTTTCTGTGAATATTTCACTTAGTACGTTCTTAAACATAGATCGTCCTTAGAATATGAACAATAACAATTGTAAATTATTTTTAGATGATGAAATAGTAAAGGATGTATGAACAAAAGTATTCTTTAAAAATCAAAACAATAATAGATAGGCGAATGCAGACATATAAATAAATATTTGATTAGCTATTCAATAAAATAACTAACTTGTTGCATAGCTTCAGCCAGAGAAAACACTTTCACAATACATGATTAAGAACACGTACTAGTACGTATAAATAAAGACTACGCCATTTGTATGAATACTATTATACTCCTGTGTTTTTCGTCATTTGATCGCCGTAATATATACTTCTGATGATTGCTGATACAGTCATGTGACGTGTGTAAGACTATATACATTTGATCAGATTTATTATTTGTATATATATGAAGCGAGTTGAGATTAGTAAAATTGAAACATTGTTCCAAGAATCCAAAACCAACGAATTATATGGCGTACGATTGTTTCCAAGTCAATTTTGAAATATGTTATTATTTATTATTGAAGTGAACACTCTAACCAGTCTTTTAGCCAGCGCAATTTACACAATCACATATAGAAGTTCATCAAGAAAACATTAGGTTCCAATACTAACGTTAGTTTTTCGGTCTTCGTCTCTTGATTATTGGACTCCTGGCTTTGTGTTATATCCACACTTTTCATCTGGGCCATGTAAACGTAAAAACATATCCCACCATGCTAGAAAAAATCCATGAGTTTTTATCGAGTGAAAAAATCTAACCTACATATATATATATATATATATATATATATATATATATAATTATTGATGAAAATATATGTATTAGCATATACCATCATTTCCTTTTACTTTGTAGTCTCCTTAAAAGATTCAGCTCCATGCTTGTCATTAAATAAACATTGATGTAACTTTAGTAAGAACACAATTATCTTCAAGTGAATTAGAATGTTTATAAATAAATTATAGAACTTATTAACTATTTTATGAAATATTACTAGATTAAAATTATAATTGTTCGCACAATTTTTAGGATGTACTAGCTTTGAACGAAAAATTATAAAATGGCGTATTAGTGGGCTCTTCCACGTCTAGGTTGTTTCTCTCTCTTTTTGTTTGTTTTTGTTTGTTTTCACCCTAAAATGAAACTACTGTATAGTGTAGGTTTTTTCAAGACACTTTAATCCAAGAACTTTTTACTCTTTGTGAATTTTTTTCTGATGATTTTGTAGTGTTGCAGAGACGATATTGACATACAAATGTTGGGTGGCACAAGACAAATTATACGGACCGTAAAAAATATATCTCACAAAAATTTTATATTTTTTGGAAATGTGAAAAAATTAAAATAATAAAATAAAACCATGGTTATTGGAATATAATATGAACTGGCATTATATATATATATATATATATATATATATATATATATATATATATATGTGAATTTATGTTCGTACTTGCATATTTTTTAATGAATTTACTTCATACGATTATTTACATATGGGCTTAGATTTATAGTGCTTACGACTTTATTATTATAATTTTGCAGACAGGGTTACATTTAATGGTTATTAATTGAGAGTAGTTACTATGGACAGTATCATCATAGTGACACAACGGTTCGTTAAGTTAGTTTGCTCGGTAACAGATGGGTTGCCATTTTGAATTACCAGATGCTGTATATTGGAAGACGGCTGCAAAAGTAAATGAATAAAACAAATATCGTTAAAACCATTTCCCCTGACTTAGATATCCGTGCAACTGGTACTCCATTTGTGACGTTTTTCTTGGCAAAGAAATAAAATGCATCGTGTTTTTCTTTCTATCAACTGCATTATATAAATAAATTATATAATTATATAAATAAATTATATAAATAAAATTCATTATGTTTTTCTTTCTATCAAACTATACTTCGTCGTAGTTCTGTAGTACGTCTGTCTGTTTGTTTTTCTTTATTTCTTCAACGCCAGTCAACATATAATTGACGTGACCGTTTATCCGAATTACAACTGTTGTGCCAAGCATTTGTAACATCGTCTACTTTTTGCTCCAGGTAAGTGACGTTAATGTCTCTTCGGATAATCAACAGTAATCGTAAAACTACTATGACGAAAATGGTAACTAAATATCGTTTAAAAACAAACAATATATTAAAATCAAATTTTATAATTCATCTTTTTATGTTTGTTATTTTCTATTCGTCTTGACAAAATGTTTAAGAAGAAAAGCTACCGAGATTTGATTGGACACGAGATTATTATTTTAAATTGCTATGAAAATCAGTTCGAACGCTGTGACAGATAAGAAAATAGGAAAATCCGATTATTGCAAAATATAATTTGCGGACAGCTTCACACGCAAGACGAACAGAAGTAAAAAAAAATACAAGAAAATATAATTAAGTACGACAAGATAAATGAGTTGAATATTTGTAGACTTTTTTTTAACATAGTTCACCCTAAACAAGGCAGGCCGCCACTGTAGACGTAAGGGGCTACTGAGAAAAAAGAAAAGGAGAGAAGGTTGGGAGGGTCAACCTAAATTGGGATCTGTGCAGCGAGATGTCTGTTTACATTAGTTTTAAATTTCTGCATGTCAGTACGGTCAGGGAAACAGGGGCAGGGAGGGAGTTCCAGAGGCTATTGGAGTAGAAAGCTCTCCAGCATCTGGGGACTTCCACAGTGAATGAATGAGATTTAGTTGATTGTCGAGTTAGTCTAGTGAATTTACGTCGAGGGGATACCAGAGTAGCCAATTAATCGGAGTATAATTCATTGAAGTATTTGTAAAACAAACATAAGGATGCTACATTGCGGCGATGGGACAGGGACTGGAGCTTGCTTGACAGTGACGGACCTATTTGGTTGGCGACTCTTTTTTGGACCTTGTCAAGGAAGGAGAGACTAGTAGATGATGCACCAGCCCAGATGTGGCAACAATACTCCATGCATGGACGGATGGTGGCTTTGTAGAGATACAGGATAATGTCAGGTGTGAGGAGTTTACTAGCACGGTAGAGGGAGCCAACCTTCTTTGCTGCAGCCTTGGCAATGTCTTCAATGTATTTGTTCCAATTCGTGTTACCTGTGAAGGTTAGGCCGAGGAGTTTGAATGATGAACTCTCAAGTATGGTGTTATTTGCCATGACAATAGGTTGTTTGAGAGGCTTCTTGTAGTTATTGAAGGAAAGGAGCTTTGTCTTTGCGGCATTAAAAGTTACCAACCATTTATGACCCCAATCCACTACAGTCTGGAGGTCATTTTTTAAAGATTCAGCCATTGCTTCGGATACGACCGCGTCGCTTTTGCCAACGTGGCGAGAGTACAGCGTGGTGTCGTCAGCACGTTGCTACATGATTACCGATAATATTAAAAATTGGTAAATTCGGTGAATATACAAGACAACTAAATCAAATACAATAATACAATAAATATGTACAGAGCAAGGATTTCATGAACAAAAGAAAATACTACACAACTTACAGATAATAAATCAATTTCAAGTCTATTTGGCCATAAAATGAATAATAATTTATAAGTGTACCGGAAGTTGACTGAGCACGAATAACCGGACAAAGTATTAATGCCTTTCAAAAGTTGATACTTATACAAACACACATGATAGAACGAAATACGGAGTGCTTGAAGTCACTAAAATAATCTAATTCATTCTTTATTCTCTACTTCAGCTCAACATAAATTGATAAAAGGGGACTAAGTAGAAAAAATGAAGGAATCAGAGTTAATTTCACACGTGACTGAAATATTATTTGTATTAAATTACACAAACTATTTAAATCAGTAAAGCAATTACTTATAATCAAACAAGTAAAGTACTATAATGCATAGTATGGGTCCGGGTGTGCTCTTGATTTAAATATTCAGTTTAATTATTTTCAATAATTTAATAGGTATGCCCACACTATTTGATCGTGAAGGACATTTACAAGCACACTTTTATAATCAGCTCTATTTTCGCCGAGAAAAAGAGCTATACAGATCACATAAGTTGCTAACAAAAAAAAATAATTTTGAAGCGAAAACATTCTGAAGAATTTAAAATTGAGTTTTAATAGACATTCATATAAGCGTATATTAACTTAACTTGGACGAATATCACATGTACAGGATTAATGGCAATTCAATCATTTTTATGAAAATTAAACTAGCGAGAGACATGCTGTTTTCTAGTTTTTTTTCAGATAAATACATTTATTTTGAAGCATCGATATGTTATTTTTATTCACACGAAACACAACACGTGATAACATTTGAAACAAAACTTAATAATAACATATTTTTTAATAGTTTGTTTAGTGAAACTAGTCTTTTAGGTAATATGCATGTTATGGAGATTAATAGTCACGATACATTGAATTAAAATATCGATCTTTATTAAAATAAATACCGAACACTCATGTTCGAGCGATGCAGCCCTAATCGCCGCGAGAAAAGTGTAGTCACCAGAGTAAGTTATGTACTTATATATATATATATATATATATATATATATATATATATATATATATATATATATATATGATACTAATCCATGTAAAACATCCACAGAGTAGTAATCTAAAGAATTTCCACCGGTTTATGAAAAGTGCTCAATATCAAATAGAGCTTTTTATATATGATTATTTTTATTTATACCGACATGTACAAAATCTGCTACACTGGCATCTCGACGTTATCGATCAATAGTTATTATAAACTGAGATCTCATCAGGCAGAGTTAGAATCCGATCTTAACCTTAGATCATATTTGGAAAGAATGAAATAGAGAAAAAAAGAAGAAGAAAAGAAATTTAAAATTTCAAACTTTGGGAAGTCACGTGGTTGGGACCCGTAAGAATCAAAATGTTTAAATCAAAATCCAAATATAAAATATGAAATAAAATAAAATAAAATGAAGTGAAAATAGATAGATATAATAAAAAGGGTTGAATAAAAAGATAGATATTTAGATAGATAGAAATGAAACGAAATCGGCTGCGATTCAGACAGAAGTAAGGAAAGGGGATGTACATGCAATAAAATGTGTCAAAAAATCGTCGAAAGTGTTTGTTTAACTTGGGTAAACTGCATATTGTCAAATCAGCTGGAATCAGTAGCACACACATATATGCTGCGCCTGATTACAGCTGATTTGAGACCATGCGGTTTGCCCAAATTAAAGAAAAACTTTCGACGATTTTTTTACAAATTCTATTGCATGTACATCCCCTTCCCTTACTTCTGTCTGAATCGTAGCCGATTTCATTTTACTTCTATCTATCTATCTTTTTATTCTACCCTTTTTATTATATCTCTCTCTTTTCACTTCATAAATAAATAGAAACATCAATCGCATGGACATCTGTGGGATGATCTGAAGACTCCCGCGCGTTAGAGATACATTCATAATGCAGAACCTTTGCAAATAAGAAGCGGCAAATAAATAAATATTACAGAGTTACGTTATGCAACATGAATGAACCTGAAGAACAAAGTTATCTAATAAAATCCAAAAGTCCTTAAACACAGTATTAGTGTAAGTGTGTGCTAAATATGCACAAGTGACGTCGTGTAGTGGTTACCGGCGCTGACTCTGGGGCTGGCGTGTAGGGTTTCAAGTTCAGTCTGACTGTAAATAATACTATTCGGAAAAGTATGATTCTATACATATGCCCCCAAAGTTTAGATTAAATAGTAGGGTAGACAAGGAGAAGGAAAATTTTGAAATTACTCCAGGTTTAATCAACTTCGGATGTTTTTCTACCTGCTCAGGAGGATTTACAGGATATATCCCTTGTCTCTCGAGAATGAAAAATGGCCTCTCTGCTATTCATGAAGCAAGGTCATAGTTTTTTGTTCCTCCCCGAAAATATTTCGTTTGAGTTGTTCAATGGAATTGGTAACGTAATATGTTTATGTATATCAACGTGTTTTAATAGATGTATTGGCCCATTAATTACGATAACAACACATGCATGTTGACATACATAAACACAGTAAAATAGATATGAAGCGCCAGCACAAAAAATAGTAAAAAAAAAATAACAACAACAAATTTAAATCTTTTGAGAACCATAATAGTGTTCACTTCCCCGTTTTTCGCAACTATCTAACAGCAACATTTCGTCTGAAACCTAGTAGGCACACATTTCTACAAAAGCATAATATTACGCAAAGTATTTTAAAAAATAATAAGGTATATGGGCATTTAAAATATGAGAAACATGAGCAATGGCTAAAATTTAAAATAATCAAGAAAACAAAAGAGGATAATACCACATTGACAGATTCAATTGTAGAACAAAAAGTCATTGCCCAATGAAATGAAAATGAAAATGCAAGTATTATTGTTTCTGAGCGACCATATTTACGAGAGGACAGTATTAGCCATAAATATATATCTGAATGTCTCCAGAAATTGGAAAAAATGCAAAACCCTAAGTTGATGGGTTTTTTTCTAAAAGATGCCTATGTTACAACTATAATTTCTTGGCTAGTTTTGTCCAAGGCTTATGCATCTAAATGTTTTAATAAAAGGTACAATCTATGTTTGGAAAATAACAAAATAATTATACACTAGGAATACAGTAACATATTGAATAAACGGAGAGATGCAATTTCGTAAAGCCGACATGGATATAAATTTCAAATATCATAGCGGTACAATACTAAATATATTTCCTCTGATCAAACGTTTATTTATTTTTGAGTTAATTCAAATTAAAAATATAGGAGACTTTTAATACATGTCTGTTCATAATTTCCGTTAGAATAGTACCCTGAAATCTCAACCAGAATAATAGAAGAAGTGCATTTCTTAAACTGAAATATAATTGTTATCAGTATTTTGATCGCTTACCGGAGAGAACTTAAATGCTTACTAGACACTGCCATCGAGTGTTTAAGTTCTCTCTGTACAAAGGTTTGTCAGGACAAACTGGTAAGAGAAAACTTCCTTCTACAAGTAAACAATAACCAAATATTCAAAATATCATAGTATTCGAAGCACAAATTCGATCTCCTCGTTATGGCTACTCCACACTGGCTTATAAGAGAAATGGTTCACCTTCTCCAAGTGATGTCGCCTCTAATAACAACACGAAGCTGGATACTTACCCACACTAGATGAATGCTTGCCCTGGAACTACGTTAGACCAAGAAACCACAAGCAAGATACACTATAACATTGTTAACTAGCCAATTGGGGAGAGCAACATTAATGGTTTTAACTGTTTGACTAACTCAACTTTTGACAGGTAAAAGAACTATGATGGAATATTCTAATATCTATGTATCTCATATAGAGATTATGTGTTAGCCCCAGGAAAGGGACCCTTTGATTTCTAAAAACTTCCTGTGAAGTAAAAATGAAACGAGAGAAAAGTTGTTTATTTTTTAGATTTTTAATATACTTTCATAGAATATTAGTCTGTATTTAACATTGCGTTCTTTACTCGGATCTATTCTATGAAAGGTCCAGCGTGAGTAATGTTTTTTCAACCAAACTCCGATCTACAAATGTATATATCTATTGTTGTGATGTTTGTTTTGTTTTAGTAATGATTTGACTTTTTCGAAAAATGTTTTTTCAGTGTATATACGCAAGCTCTTGCAAAATATCGTTCCGATAAGGTACGTTGTTTGAACACATGTTATGTGGCATTGTATGACTGTAACTCGTATTAAACCAGCTGTTAAAAATCATTATACCTTTGTGTACAGTCTTTAATGGAATATAATTTAATCATTTATATAGTTTAAATACACAGCTTTATCTCAATAAATACCAATCGATGACTATCTGCATGATGAGTATTGATTTTTGTAGTTAACTACAAAAATAATTGTCTGTATGTGTATATGTATATATACATGTCATTAACTAAAAACAATATATATATATATATATATATATATATATATATATATATATATATATATATATATATATATATATACATAAAAGGAGAGAAAATAAAATAGAGAGGGGTATAGGGAGGAGTGGGAAGATGGATTTTTCAAGAGAGAGGGTGGCAGATTAAGACATATGAATTTGTTTTGATAAATATAAACAGATTAATGTTGATAATTAACAGATTGAAACGTATAAACATATACAAATGATTCGCGGTATGCTCACAGAAACTTCCGTTTCATCACGTTCCTCTATTGTAAAACTTCAGTTTTCTCAAGCGAATAACTAGTATTGAAGATGACAAACAATTTCTACTGCTCCTTTTTTTAGAACCTCCCAGATTGAGCAGTTCTTCTCTGTTACAAGAACATCCCTCGATGATGCTCTATGTCGATATGAGGACGCAATAGCGATGCTACGATAAGATTCTTACAGAATTGTAATTATGTACTTCAACAGTTTATACTTCCATAATTGGTCACCCCTTCATCGTTATATTACTTTTAGTATTTTTTGCTCACAGATGAGACCACCAAGAGACACCTGAACACTAATGGGGTATATTGACTTATAAAACACGAGTATTACACTCAGATGATCCAGAATTATAATCTGGCTACATACCAAATATAAATGATATGTCATTTCAGCACTGTTAAAGTAAATACTGATATATATATATATATATATATATATATATATATATATATATATATATATATATATATATATATATATAATAGTATAAAGCGATACTGAAAACCAGTCAGCTACACAGCAACAATATTCCCTCATCTCCGAAGGTAATCAAAAGCCTTAATGTCGTAAATTCTCTATTTAGTCAGATGATTTACCATTGTATAGCTCACTTGTTATAACTGTATTTTTATAACATTGTATATATACGTATATATGTACATACATATATACAATTTATGATAATTTAATGTATATCCAGTCATGATATAAATATATATATATATATATATTTCAAAGGAAACATTTTTTTAATCAATGAAACGGGCGGGTGTAAAAAAAAAGAAATGTTCGTTCTTCTATAAGAGTTCTTATGAACGCCGCTCAGGAAGCCCAATCCCTGTTGGTTTTTGGATCAATGTGATCCGTTCTCTAGACAGACGGTCATCCAAAACTAGCAAGCTGTTAACCCGGAGAAATTTATCTTAAGGACCCACATACCTACCGTTCACACCTTCTCATGTCTCTATGAAGCACCTCCGCAAATAATTCCAGAGGATAGACGTAGATGTAAGTGGCTTTCTGATATAGTTTGAAATATTAAAATGCTTACAGCCGCCATCCCGAGAATTACAAATCTGGACACATTTATTCATACTTACATTTATACAAGCACTTTTTCACAATCAAGTGCATGTTGAGTTTACTTATTTATTGTTACTTTAGAATAAAATAAATGTTATGTCTTCAAAATAATTGTGAGTATTGATTGGTAAAAATGTTACGTTTTTGGTTGATGTACTGTATGGAGTTTCAAACAAGAAGACGGAACGACTGCTGTGAATTGAGTGCACGTAGAGTAATCGATATTTACAAGCAATAACTGAGGTAGACTCCTACAGAAATGACCGTCGCAAATAAAGTGCAATTCATCAAAACACCTGAAATCAATATTTGCACACGAGCCCGATACAAGATGGTCGGTTCGAACACGCTTATTTTTGTAATGTGTGACAGTAGAAAACCGGGGAATCGCTAGTCGGCACCCATATCACAATATTAACAGAATTCATCTAATTTCGTTTCTAATTTAATGTGCGCAAATGAACAACATAAATACTCTCGAACAACCCGACAAGCAGCAAACTTTTCTAAGGTAATGATTTCTTCCCTCAAACTGCTAGCCTTTGGAATCCCCTTCATGTTCCCTGCTCTCCTGATTGTACACACATGCAGACATTTAAAGGAAATCTGAACAGACATCTCGCTGTTAAACTCTTTACTTAAGATGCCCCTGTAGGTATGGTTCTTAATTTAAAGTAGCCCCTTACGTTTCTGTGGCAATATGCCCTGTTTGGCGTGATAAAAGTTTTTTTTTTTTCAATTTTAAAAGGTAAACCGTAGATGGTTGTGAGGGCAACTAAGTTTTGTGATGAAAAATTCCGAACAAAAACGTAATGCTTGTTGTTCATCGCTAGGTAGTGTCAGTATTCTTTTGTGTTCACCTCCATGTGAAAAAACTGCAAACAATGTGGCCGACATCTCTCTTACAGGGATATACATATGACTATGCACCGCTTGTAAATTTAACTTTACTTTGAATGTTTCTCCATCGAAGGGCGCAAACTCAACCAGTCCAGGGTTTATGACGCACAAGGTACAGGCTTTGTTATCAACGTGCCTGAAACGTCCGTGTAAACCACACTATATATTATCATATTTCAACCGCACAAACGACCTACCCGGAGAGGAACAATTGCCAACTAGCTTGATCGTACAGCAAACACGAGTACTCACTTAAAAACGCATAATTTCACAAATAATTCCAGTCGTCTCACTTACATCAAGCATTTCAGCGTAGTCTGATAGGACTACCTATATATCATAGTTAATATAGCAAGATATATATTTTAACAACTTCCAACTGCACAGTAAAGATGTATAAACAGTTTCATTGGTGGCAGTGGAAGTCATTAATTGCGTCTTACGTAGGCGTCAAAAGATGTTGATAACCCACATATTAATACGACCTTTTGTCAAACCTCCCATCATACAAATAAACAGCATTGCCATCATCGCTTGAGTTATACAACACTCCGCCCACCGCGAAGAACTGTGTTAATCACTTCGAAAGTCTCATTCATTATCTATTAAGATCAACATTTAAAAATTATCTTTTAATAATAGCTTGCCCAATTTTAAACAGGGTTTCCAGTGCTTATGCAAGATACACCAATAATTCACTGACCTATCCGCAACCTTACATACGACTGTTAGGCAGAAACAGTCTCGTTTTCAAATGTATTTTTAGAATTTCGATTGTGATTTTTATTTTACTGTAAACATACATCGCAACATTAATAATGAATCTCATGAATTAAGAATGTGGTTTGTATGATTATTAGTAAAGTAATGATTAAAAACAACATTTTAGTGAATAGTATAGAAGGGCCTGTGGACGAGTGGTTATAGCACTTGTCTTTGGGCTGGACGACCCGGGTTCGATCCCACTCACGGCAAAACTCCCTCTGTTCACCCAGCAGTAAATGGATACCTGAGTAAAACTCAGGTTCAAGACAGCGCCTTTCATATGCTGTGCCCTAGACACGGTGATTCTAAACAAATCACCGCCGCTACGGCCATGGGCAGTGTGCGATGTCGGCAACGACACTCGTGCGCGTCCAGGCTATGCGACCTATAGAAGGCTGTGAGATATATCGAATCCGAAAGGAGACGGGTACATCTTCCACAGAAAAGTAAAATACTCACCTAAAAATTGAACAAATGTGTGTTTTTCAACAAATAGTTATTGTATACGCTCGTTCCATTATCATTACAACCACCACCTCTCTATATCGATGTAAAGAACAAAAAAAAAGCTTTGAAAGTAATATATTTTAAATAAATAGATAGGTAAATTTATTCAATAAATACCCACAAATACTCATTAATTACTATAATGTGTCTTTTAAAAATGATATGCAAATCTCAGCAGGTTTTACAAGCACACTCAAAATCATTATTTTCACCGAATCGTAAAGCCAAGTCAATTCATAATGCTCCCCGGTATGGCGAGTCATTAACAGCCCAGGACTGTTTAGAAGGTAGCGCGTGGCGGAAACTATATATCCACTTGTCTCCTCGGCGTTGGGTGTAAACGCTAATCTGTTTAGAATACCGGCATTATTGGATGAGAAACACATTTCCATAGGGCAATGCAAACCACTGCGCACGTATACTCCAACCCCTAAATCTTATATCCTATTTATTAATTTTTATTTACTACTATGGTCATGGTATACATACAATAAAATAAGGTAAAACTTTGGGTTTCCTTTTCATAGATGTTAAACACGAAAACAAATTCCTTAATAATGTTCATTTCAATGAAATATACTCATCCAAGTAGTCTCCATGATGTAGTTTCAGAATATATGTTGTTATTTTAGTTGTTATCTCAAACACTGGAGAAAACGTTTATGCAGCAACAAACAGTTTATATATGGGTATCTAGAAAATATATACCACTTATAAGGTAACACATTAAGCTCGGCGTAAATTGGTTACATCAGGAAAAGGTGGGTTTACAAAGCCAGATGAATATTAGAACGTTCTGAGACTATATTCAAATGTGGCTCTTACTGCTCGTGATATATAATAGCAAATGTATACTCCCTCCGGTCGCATTGTTTTGCTAGTTGTTTTAAGTTACATATTACATACCTTACATTTTAAACTAAGAAATAGGTAACCGCATAGAAAGTGTTTATAACACAACATCTTTAAATAGTCTTCGATAAATAAATAAAAAGTTAGCTGGAAGTTATTTTATTGTTTCAGAAGAATGTATACCTAAAGTAAAATCAACAATAAAAAAATAAAATACAGTGAACACGATTCTAAAACCAGTCATTTAATTGCTCAGTAAAATGTGTTTGTTTTTTTTTTCCACAAAAATGAATAGAAAATCACCCCAATCTTTTGTTTTAATAAATAAAACACAGAATAATAAAAACATATTTTTACATAATTTTTAACTCAATTATTTTATTATCAAATAACGTGTGTCCATATCTCTGTATTTCTTTCCCTACTCCCACTCTCCTTCTTGAAATAACACTTGTTGTACGTTCGAATAATCAGAGGGCGGGAAACAAAATGTTAGAATGGCCGCCGGATGTTCCATCATATTCAATTACAATCTAATTTTATTACGTGATTCAAATATAGATTAAAAGCCAACAACGTGTTTAATTAATTCTATTTTAAAATCTTTATTCAGATTATTATTATCGAGAATTATTATTATCTAGAAAAATATGTGGAAATCCGAAAAAAAACAATCATGAGTGTATATTTGCGGATATTTATTTAATAGAAGCTATAAAACAAATTAATTATGTAAATTTGAAAGACGCGTCATGTTTTGGGAAGCTTTAGGAGCTGATAATTAGATATAAAAAGACAGCAATCAAAACTAATAATAGTGTTTTGGCTTCTGACAGACCGACATAGTGCTGTTGCCACATATAGGTTGCTGCATCATCTACTAGTCGCTCCCTTCTTGACAAGGTCCACAAAAGAGTCGGCAACCTAATAGGTCCATTAACTGTCAACCAAGCTCCAGTCCCTGTCCCATCGCCGCAATGTAGCATCCTTATGTTTGTTTTACAAATACTTCAATGGATTATGCTCCGATTAATTGGCTACTCTGGTGCCTCCTCGACGTAACTCGACAATCAACTAAATCTCATTCATTTACTGTGGAGGCCCCCAGATGCCGGAGAGCCTTCTACTCAAATAGCTTCTTTCCTCGTGCTGCTGGCCTCTGGAACTCCCTCCCTGCCCCCTGTTTCCCCGATGGTACTGACACGAAGAAATTTAAAACTAATGTAAACAGACACTTCGTTGCGCAGATCCCAATTTAGGTTGACTCCCCCAACCTTCTCCCCTTTTCTTTTTTTCTCAGTAGCCCCTTACGTCTACAGTGTCGGCCTGCCTTGTTTGGGGTGAACTATGTTAAAAAAGAACTATGTTAAAGACAGGCAGATATAATATCTTTATTATTAATAGATATTTTAATTCATACAACGTGAGTGTGCACGTGCTCTATCCTACCCTCATCAATCGTAACCATGTATATATATATATATATATATATATATATATATATATTATTTTGTTTCTCTCCCAAAATGTGTTAAATAGTAAATGCTTATATCCTCCTTTTGTTTACAATGAACTATTCCAATTGTGTTTACTTCCCTGTCTTTAGTGAGAGGTGGGTAACTGGATGAGGTATTTGCAACGGGCGGTGAATTAAAACAATACAAAATGGACGTTTTGAAAAACATAAGTCAATCCCAAAACTGCGGAATTCATTTCGTGTGATTATATATATATATATATATATATATATATATAGGAAAATGTTTACAGATACAAAAGTCTAAGTACTCAGTTTTTGTAATATAAATGTTAAATCAAGGAAAAAAAAGAAAGGAAGGAAAGAAGTAATGACGTAAAAACGTAAAAAATCAAGATAAATAAATGTTTATAATAATCTGAAACTGCCATCTTGTTTCTCGTCAAACCGATCCTCTTAAAGCGCAAGTAACAGAATCAAGAAATATTTAAAAGTATAACAAAAGCACAAACATATAAAAGAGAAGCAAACAGAGCAAACATAACAAATGGACACTTCCGGTAAAGTAAACTCAGGTCAGTAAGAAGGAAAAAGTACTAAAGGCAATGCCTTATAAAATAGATGACCGAAATAAACAGAACACGCAAACCCGTTTAAAATATCGTAGCAACCTAATATGCAAATAGATAACATATGTCTTCTTCGATGCATTCAAAAAACACAAGATGTGTTCGCAGAAAGAAATGGACACATATTCCCCCGAGATTGTAATATTTTATGTGTATTCAAGATAAGAAAATTCTTTCCATATGCATTATCGATTTAACAATGATGCGATTTCCAAATGGTTTACTTAGCGAATGGCAAAACATTAAAAAACACTCAAACAGCGAATATAGACATTAGCGACATGAATACACTAAAATGCTAGCACATGGTATACTAGAAGTCTCTATGAGTACAACAACACAATTACTACTACTACTTATTATTATTATCAACTCACTAGGAGTTCCTCATGAGTCATTATATGTGATTGCTCACTGGCAATAACCGGTAGTGTTTTCATGGAGCCCGATTGACAATAAGTATCTCCAGATTTCCTGTATTACAGACCTATTACGATTAGCATTGCAAATGAGTTTGCGTTATCGCAACAGCTGCTTACCATTGATTCCTCGCTGACAGCGACCGTTGGTCTTCACTGGTGTATGGGTGGCTCAAAGTCTCCAAATGCTCACAGTACTCTCCGCACCTTTCAAGTGGAGGTCTGATTAGTGCTTTCACTATTTATTATTATTATACTTACTAGGAATGTTCACACAAGCAAGTATCAGCGATTGCTCACTGACAATAACAAGTGTTGTTCCCCTTGAGTTTGAGTGACAACAAGTCTCCTCAGATTTCTAGCATTCTCCACTTTTTTCGATCAACATTAGAAATTATTTTAGGTTATCGCATCAGCCGTTTAACTTTAATTTCTCGCTAGATACGACCGTTGGTCTATTCTCGAATTTGAATGACAATAAGTCACACCAAGTTTCCATTATTCTTGCACACTTCCAAAGGAAGTTGATTGGATCCCTCCCTCTTTGGTGATTCCATCCTCTTTAATCTTTAACAAGATATTTGTGTGGGATCATCCGGAGCTGATGCAGTCGCATGTTCCCCTTTTTATTATATGGACTCACTAAGAGTTATCACACAAGTCATCGTCAGTGATTGCACACTGACAAAAAACGGCGGTGTTACCTGGAGTCTGAGTGACAACAAGCCTCCCCAGATATCCAGTATTCATTTTTCGATGAACCCCGCAAATGACCTTGCGGTATCGCAACGGCCGCCTACCATTTATTTCTCGCTGGCAACGACCATTTGCCTCCTCTGGGATGAGGAGGGGGGGGGGGAAATAAGCCTCCCCAATGTTCCAGCACACCCCACACTCTTCTTATTTAGATCTAGTTAGTGCTCCCCCTCTTCGTTATTCCCATTCTACTTGACCCTTCACGACTATTTTGTGTGGTATCAGCCGGAGCTGCTGCCATCACTTATTTTTTTTGGGGGGGGGGAGTTGGAGTATTATATAATATTTCTGTCAGTTTCTGTTCCTTGGTGCGTGTGGTGGTATACTTTCTGTGGTTTTGTTTTCTTCCTATTCTAATTATAATTATTATTGTATTATTATTAGTTAAATATCATAATTTTTCGCTCTAGCTATTATAAATGATTGCTCATAGCAATAAAAAGTTGTGTTCCCTGAGGTCTAAATGACAACAAATATCCCTAGTTTTTTAGCATTCCGCTTTTCTTTCAAAAACCGTTGCAAATCGTATTGATTTTTAGTTGGCAATAATTGCTGATCTACGCTGGAATGTGAATGTCAGTAAAGCTCATCACGGTTTCAATACTGTCCGCACTTCTACAGTAGGTGTCTTGTTGGCGCTTTCTCTCCTCGATCTTTTCTTTCCTGTTCGATTCCTCACGACCGTTTTGTGTCGTACAAGCCGAGCTTGGTGTCACTATATATGTGTGTTTATCTGCGTCTTTGTGTGCGTTGGGAAGCAGAGATAGTCAGATAGTAATATTTACTCATGAAATATCATAATAAGCCGCTTTAAAAAATAAAAGTCGAGTACTCTTAGGGATGTTAAAAATAGACTATCAAACATCTCTGAATCAAAGTTCTGAATTCGTTCGTCGCACACCATCGATTAGTCTTCTGTATAATGCCCGCTTCAAGGTACATATATATATATATATATATATATATATATATATATACTAATTTCCCTTTATCACGTGACACTCTGCTTATGGATTACTACTGCCTTGCCGTTTTTTTTCGCTCGTTCACAATCATTCTGACTGGCTGTGTTGTCCGGCTCTGGCGCTCTATTTAATCGCTAAGTTGACTGTCGTGATTTCGCTTCGCCGTTAATTTTTCTGTGTGTGGGCGTTATGATATGGATCAATCTAGTGGCCTCTTCAGTTGGATAACTTAAAGAATGTTATAAGACTCTTCTGGAGAGATAACACGTTGCAGAGAAGCCTTTTATCTTATCTACTATCCATCCAACACCCTGAAGACGTCTACGACTGACTAGTTTTTTCTAGAAGACAGATGCAGGACCCGACAAACAGACACCTTTAGGGGAGGTGGGGCTTTCTTCTTCGGCGATTATTAATTGTTTCCAAGTTTTACAGCATCATTTGCATTCTGTCTCACTCGAGTTACATGGAAAAACTGTCTGAAACTTTCGTCTCTTTGACAACGATTAAAAAGTGACGTCATCGTCATCTAGACAAGTCTGCATTTGTGTTTAACCTTCATTGACCTCATGCTCTGCTCTTTTGGTCCCACAGTTCACCTATCTGTTCTATCACTCGTGGGAATGAATTCATTTTGTAAAGATCTGTGTCAGCCTAGCTTGCTATTAGCTATATTAAGCTCGACACCTTTAAGAATACATACTAATTGCATTACTCTTTTTCGACGCATGGCCTTTCGTAATGTAACAATCACACACATACACACACACACACATATATATATATATATATATAAATATATATATACATTTCTATGTTTAACTATACATATATGTATACATTTCTATATTTACATATGTACAGAGGTGTACATATCTATATTTCCCGTTCACATCTACATATTTCTATCTTAGAAATCTATATGTGTACTTACATATGTGTATGTTAAGGATAATATATATATATATATATATATATATATATATATATATATATATATATATATATATACAGATAAATGAAAGAGAGATATAGTTGTACGAATGGCAAATCTATTTCAACTTCGATTGTTCAATGCAAGGTGTACTCGATAAAAACATATTTATTATTCCTTCCTTAAGCCAAAGCTTTTCAACAATTAAAATCTTATCATCAGAGAAATTACATAGATGGATAAGTCGGCAGTGGATAAGCCAAAATTCAAAATTTGAAAAAAATATAAAGTAATTCGCTGTAAGTGAATGCGTGTAAAAAATGGAGTCTGTCCAGTTAGTGAATGTCGGTTTATAAGGTGTCCGGTGAAAGGAGATTTAAAGATGGGAAAATAGGGTGTTAAGAAGACAGCGATGAAAATGTACAAAGTGAAGTAAATCCAATAAAAATATGTTTAGTTCAATCCTCGATGGAACGCACTTATTCACATGTAAATTTGAGAATTAGGGCCATTTTAAAATACTTCCGTGGACCGGGAATGAAAGTAGTTATTTCAAAAGTTGAGTTTGAAATGTGTATATTACACGCAGGCAGTCGGGAATTTAAGTAGTGATTTCGATCGAGTCTAAGAAAAGCGAGAGCTCTGGTTAAATACAAGACCAAGTAAAGAAGTAGGAGAAGGAGTAAACAAAGCCAACAGGTGTGAGTGACAGGATTAGTTAAATGAACTATGACTGATTCTAGAAGAAAGGAAGGGGGAAGTTTTGTTTGCTTTTTGCTCATTGCTAGTAAGCAATAAGCCGGTGCGAGTTGGGTGGGAGTATCATAAGCTAAAAACAAAAATGTATAATTGCTCTATCTCGTATATTGAACTTAAAACATTTCACTATAGGTTCTATCCTCGGAAAGTATACTTTTAGTTTCATATATATATATATATATATATATATATATATATATATATATATATATATATATATATATATATATATATATATATATATATATAAATGTATATATATATATATGTATATATATATATATATATGTATGTATATATATATATATGCATATGTGTTTATATATTAGCAAATAGGCATATGTATATTCATACACGTATGTATGTGTCCATACATACATATATGTATATGCATATAAACGTCTATACATTCCCCATACGCATATATATATATATATATATATATATATATATATATATATATATATATATTTACATATATATGTATCTATATGTTTACATGTACATAAACCGATATGTGTGAGATTTTGCAAGACATTCTGACACCTGCTGATAATTTGAGGAAGCTAATTCAGTAAAAATTACTGATTAAATAGTTCGATTCTATAAAAGATTTCCACCGGGAAAATGTGTTGTTTATGGCTTTAAACACTATAACGATGTGTCGTTAAAAACACATTTGCTTTCGAATTACTCAGGAATTAATCATTTTATTAGCCTGCATCACATTTAACGTAATTATGTAAATTCCGATTCTAATTGTAAGACACAATTTGCGAGGTAAAATGTTCTATTCTTGTATTTTCAGCGAAATAAAATTAACGATGAGTTTTTTTTAGTTTTTTTTATCTCGATCCGCTTGCTTCCCTCGGGGACAGAGTGAGACGTACGGTCTGGTTTTCAGGTGGGGTAATTCTAGCTACCTAAAAGGTAGCACTTTGTAATGAGACAAAAACGTAAATTTCCTCAGTCTAGAAAGATCTCTCGTTCAGTAACAGGGAACAAAAATATAACATATAGCAGTTTCATGTTGTCTTTTATGACAAACAATTTAGGTGTCAGGACTAGCTGACATGGGGATACTTCGTCTAACATGTAAAACGTGACCAAATATTCAGAATAATATAGTATTCGAAGCCCAAATAAAAAACACCCTTAACATAGTGCGACACAAGCTTAAACAAGGAATAGTTCACCTCCTCATAGTAGTGCTATCTACAATAACGACACTTAGCTTGATTTTCCACCAGACTAGATGAATTATTGTCCTTGATTCCAATAATACCAAGAGATCATAAGATAGATATACTATCACATGTTAATTGGTCAATTGGGAAGATGAAATTAATGCTATTCACTTTTTTACTAACTCAATTTTTGAGATGTAAAGGAGAAAACTCGGGTGTCTATGTATCTAATATAGAGATAACATGTTAGCACTAGGAATGGGCTTGATTTCTGAGAGTTTTCACTGAAGTGAAATAGAAACAAAGTGAAAACTTTAATTTGAATAAGGTTTTAATTTGCGGAACGTATATACGTGATATCAGATTTTTTTCAAAAACAAACTGAAGTTGCATTTTCAAAATATTAATACCTCTATAATAATATTCAGCTTAATGATTAAAGTTTAAATTCTTATCTGATGTCGCTGTTTTTGTTAGGTCTTAGTATTATTTTCAAACATGTATTTCCCGATGGTGATTGTGACGTGGATACTGGCACTGACTTGACAACTGTGTCTAGTGTTTAAATCCTGTTGAGCTTATAACAAAACTGTTATTAAAGATGTTGGCAGTTTCCACTTGGTTAATCTCGTGAATATCTTAGATAACGGTGATGAGAATGCTAGCAATACAGAATCATTGCGCTACCGAAACATAAGCATGGAATAGCGACCGACAGACTAACATAGCTATATGAGGATACATCGCACATTGCGGTTCATATTCCCTTAACTCAAGCTAAATAGATATTACGAAGAGAGTATTTTAAGATACGATAGTCACATTTCCGCGAGTTACACTGAGGACACAATTACTTAATATTGAAGAACAGTTTTAAAAGCTATAGACGTCAAGCAACGATACTAATACATAGACTGAAGTCTCCATCGAAAACATGGCAAGCAAAACCTTCGTGTTCGCAAATCAATTAGTTACAATAATAATAAAAACACATAAGAATTCATGGGAATGATAATTCCTAAATATCTCTCACTATAACTTAAAGCTAAATACCAGACCTATAAATTCCGGAAGATTTCCCCTCTGATAGTGTGTGTCTTTCTCCTGGGCGCTTGCCTTTGAAATTTACTCCCTGCTGCGTTTCTCCAACCGTACAAACATGTATATATTCAAATGTAATGTTAACAAACATCTTGCTACCCGGTTCTCAACCAAGGTTTCCCTTTCGTGAAAATCTGACTCCTATCACAGTAGCCCCTAACACTTCAGTAATAATTGTTGGTTTTAATCTTATGTAAAGCACTGTATTTTTGGTGGACAACCCTGTTTTCGTAGGGATCACCATTATTAAAAGTTCATTTAGCTACGGGACTTAGAACAGAAAACATTTAAAATAAGAGTAAAACTTAAGCACCGAACAGAATGTGTACCTGTTGCTACGAATGGGGGGCAACCTGAATCCAGTGTTGGTTTTATTCTTTGTCTACGTCAAGGGAGTGTTTATTCAGTTAATTAGGAATGTCACTAAACTACGTCAAATAGAACACGTAACAATGGTTTGACTACGACCGAAAAATCAGTAATCAATTCTAAATTTACTAACAGCAAAGTATCATTAAATATATGTTAAATCATCCGAAAGTACAATCAAATGGGTCAAAAACTTAATTGCAGCTACAAATGTCGATATGAAGAGAGTAAATGAAGGTGTGTTAAATAGCTATTCGTGTCAAACAATAGCTTGTAAAAAGTGAAATGGTGCACTTGTCAAAGGTGTTTAATAAACTAATGTATTCATAACATGTAAGTTCGGTTAATGTAGCCTGATCAAAACGCCTTATTTACAACAAATTCATAGAAAAAAAACGTGCGACATGTGTAATGGCCTGCGTGAGAATTTATTTTTTTTCCAAGATTATTTAAAATAAAATCGAATCACTTTTGATAAAGCAGATTATTTGAAACAAGGGATGGGTGTTGAATGGACGCTCCAAATATCATAAAGGAAAAAGCGGCATGATATTGACCCGTAATATTGACGGTACATTAGTTGTTCCATAGTAACTCACAGACAATATATAAATAACAGCTGATGGCTATTCTGTCATTTATGAAAGGATAACCACAGGTTTTGGTGAAGAGCAAAAAGGTTGATTTACAGAGACGATTGTTTCATGCATGATATTATCTTCTCACATGGAACAACGAACAATACAGAATATATTAAACAACTAGGCTTTTCAGTGAGCCATATGATAAAGTGCACTATTTGTTCGTGCACAATATGACAATCAATTCTAAATGGTGTTCATGTTATTCCTCCTCACTAAATAGAAACTGTGGCACACGATGGATAAACGACCCATGACTGTTACTTATCATGAAGCATTCCACACTAACAATTCATGATCGAAAAAAACATTTTTGAATTTAATAATTCAAAAATGTTTTTTGACGATTTTATTTATGTCTTAACAATGACGGAAATGACTTCCATGCTAACAGATATTGTTGACTTTCATCTTGATTTCGTTTCTTTTTTTTTACATAGTTCACTCCAAACAAGGCAGGACGCCACTGTGGACGTAAGGGGCTACTGAGTAAAAAGAGTGACAGTTTGGAGGGGGGTCAACCTAAATTAGGAGCTGCACAGCGAGATGGATGTTTACATAAGATTTAAATTTCTGCATGTCAGTACTGTCAGACAAGCAGGGAGCAGGGGGAGAGTTCCAGAGTTCAGCAGCACGAGGAAAGAAAATGTTTGAGTAGAAAGCTCTTCGGCATCTGGGGACCTCCACAGTGAATGTATGGGATTTGGCAGATTGTCGGGTTGGTCTAGTGAATTTAAATCGCCGGGGTACCAGAGCAGCAAGCTCATCAGAGCACAATCCATTGCAGTACTTGTAAAACAGGCACACCATAGAAACATTGCGGCCATGGGACAGGGGCTGGAGCTTGGTGGATAGTTAGAGACCTATCAAGTTGGCGACTCTTATAATGTGGTACGCTAAATTTGCACTTAAATAAGTTTATTTCATAACACAAATGTATTACATAACCTGAATTTTATACAGAATGTGCTTATGTTTACGTATAACATATTTTTAGTAATTTTAGACGGAATGTATAACGCTTATTCCAAATGAGAAATGAAAATCACTGCACGTATTAGCAATCAGAAATTGCTGCCACATTTGTACATTGCTTTGGCCATTTTTAACAACGTTTTGTTTTGCTTGGCGCATCGCTGAAGTCACGAGGGCACAACCTGTGAGAATAGCACTAATTACATTAACAAAGAGCACATCTATTTATCTTGTCGAACTCAAGTCGTGGTGGCGGGGGGGGGGGGCAGTTTTACATCCTTGGCCCGGAAATCTTCTGATCTTCCCCGGGGGATTATGGAGCCGATATTTCTTCCCAACTGTTCAAGTAATTACAACGAGGGATTTGGTCCACAAATCTATTTTTTACTCCAATCAGTAAAGCTTGGCCTTTTGATATATGGCACCCGCTACCACGATCGCCTGGTGATTACAACGCAAAATCTATAGCGGAAATATAACCACCGTCGTCTCTTCCTCACTCCTCTCTGTCTTTCTCTCCTTTCTACGTTTGTTTTCTTTCTTTTTCTTACTATTACTATCATTATTTTTCACGTTTTGCACTCATATAAGTTGTTATCAGTACTTTCTTGCTGATAAAAACTTGTGGCGTTCCCTGGAATCTGAATGACAGCTAGTCTTCCCAGGCTCGCACTGGTCTCCGTTCTATTCCTTTGCCAATATAAGTCAGTCGTTTCTCCTCCATTTAGTAAAATTTTGGCTTTTGATATATGCCACTCTCTACAAAGACCATCTGGTTATTACTACGCGAAATTTATAGCGGAAATATAACCATCACCTCCTCCGTTCGTCTTGGTTTTTTTCTGTCAATTCTTAAATCTTTCTCTTTTCTTCAAATATTCTTATTATTATTATCGTCGTCATTATTATTATCATCATTATTATTATTATCATTATTATCATCATTATAATTAGTAGTAGTAGAAGTGATATTATTATTGTTATTATTATTATTATTATTTATGCATTGTGTGCTTTTATAAAAATGGTTAGAAGTGATTTTTCGCTGATTAACTCCTGTGGTTTTCCCTTGAAACTCTATGACAGGCAGTATTCCGATACTCGCAGTATTCTTTGTTCAATTCCACTACAAATATAATCAGTCGTTATCTGTACTCTATAGCTGATAACGACCAATAGCGTTTCATAGAATCTGAGTGACAATAAGTCATTAATATTCTGGCACACTCCGTAGCATACCAGTCAAAGTCATTATGATGAGCTTACTTAAGTAGTTCCACCCCGTTTCGGTTCGTCTTCATATGTAGAACATTTCCATTTGAGTGTATGTTATCAGCATTTTTCTCACTGAGAATTATAACACCAGTCGATAACAGTGATATCTCGCAGGCAAAATAAACAGCTATGTTTTCTAGGGAGTATGAGTTGTAGAAAGTCCCCCTATACTTCTAGCAGTCTCCGACTCCTATCACCAGTGTTACTCACTTGGTATTTTTTTCTGAGCGATTCATCAGTGATTTATTTCTGATAACGTCCGCTGGTATTCTCTGGAATTTGAGTTACAGTAAGCCTAATCGAGATATCAGTACTCTCCATATCCTTTTAATCGAGTTCTGGACGGTGCTATTTCTCCCTGATCTTTCCATCCTCTCAGATTCTCTACGATTGCTCATACACATATGTATATCTCCTTCAACAACATTCATACTTTTCTCCTTTGTATCCTTCCAATTTTAGTATATGTATTACTTACTTAAACTTAGGTACTCTTATGTCTAAAGTCGTATAAGGCAGTCAAAGTGATCCATCGTATTTATAAAAAAAATAATTTCGCATACTTTTGAATGATTTTGTAGCAAGAATATTTTACAGGGACACTTCGCTAGCCTAAAAGCAAACCATTAACATTTTAGTAGAGAATTATCCGGTAGATATTTACTTTCTTTTTTGCAAAGTGGAGCGAACATTTCGAACATGACGCTACGCCGTTGTTGCCTTAGTTGTATTTTTTTACTGTCATGAAACCAACAACTTTAGGCTGTTCAGAGACTCGAAATGATTCACTTCATTGAGAACTCAAAATGAGTGGCAATCATGATGGAAAAAAGTATCGAGTACTAGAAATATGTGTCTGAGCCATATTATTATTTTTTATTGATCAGGTCTTATATTAAAAATAGTTGGTGTTTTCGACGTTCGACTGACATCAAGTATTCTTAGATTTCTAGTACTCTCTTCTTCTTTCTATCATAATTGCCACTCATTTTGTGTTCTCGCAGCAGTCGTTTACTTTAATTCTCTTTGATATAGGCCGATGTTTCTTTTCTCTTAGATTTAAGTGAAAATAAGAATTCTCAGTATTTCATTATTCTCCGTGCATTTCCGGTTGACATCTCGTTAGTGTTATCCCTCTTCGGTCAGGCGATCTTTTCAGACCCTTCAGACTTACTCTCTGTCGCAACAACCGATGTGTGTGCCACTGTTTTGTTTCCATAGAGTTATATCTGTCCGAGCAGTAGAAGTGCTATATTTATAGTCGTGCTAACGACGTGCTATTTATTTTCAATGACTTATTGTTTATTATTTACTTATTGTTTATTATTTATTTATTGTTTATTATTTACTCAAGAGGAGTTTTCACACGGATCTCTCAGTGATCGCTCACTGACGATAACAAGTGGAGTTTTCTAACGTCTAAGTGAACACAAGTCTCTCTAGATGTTTAGCAAACTTCGCTTCTTGCGATAATCTTTGCAAATTATTCTACATTATCATAGTATTATTATTATTATTATTAGTAGTAGTAGTAGTAGTAATAGTAGTAGTGTTATATGTGTGTTACAATTACCAGTCGCTAATACATTGCCTCCTATCACGACGGCAAAGTTAGACTCAAAGGCGGTTATTAATGTGGGAAAATCCAACCCTCGAAAAAAGGCACTTTTAATTGTGACAGAAATAAAAATGTCTTCAATCTTGAAAAAATTCTCATTTATCAACCGAAGACAGAAAATATGAAGTGAAATCGTAGAACAGATACTACCCGTTGTTCATTGCCAAAAGATGAAGGAACAGGCTAGTAATTCAGAAGTGAAAAGTAGGCAATGTGTCCACGTAGAACGTTTACAACATTTTATAGTTTGTTCCTTGTATAAGTCGGAATTCGTTGATTGATTGCGGTTTTTCTTCCTTTTAGAAACAACACCAGCGGCGTGTGGATTGCTTCAAACGTCTCTATGAACATTAATAACACATTTATTTACCAAACTTTCAAAAAAGAAAGCGTCTTAACGCCCAGCCGTTGAACTTACAGGAAAAAGTATCTTCTAATTTAATACGTAATCTTGTTTGACCAAGCATAATCACTCTTTATTATAGAACGATTTTTTTTACTCTGTTTTTCTTTTCATACTTGCTCTTCTAATTATACTATCAGTTCCTTTTTACCTATCATTCTTTCTTTCACTCTAGCCATCTCTATCTCTCTAATAAATACATATATATATATATATATATATATATATATATATATATATATATATATGAGAAAAAAGAAACAATGTTTCAGACAATATGTAAAAATAAAAATGGAAAGAGTAAAATCGACGTTTTCAATCTGCCGTCGGATTTCAATCAGCAGGCACTGATGATTTTTCTCTCTCTCTCTCTTTTTCTTCGACAGTCAAATGTCGATTTTACTCTTTATTTCTTTTGCTCTCGCTTCTTCTTCTTCTTTTTCTTCTTCTTCAACTGACGTTCTAAAGACACTGGTTGATTGGTCTCTCTTCATCTTCCTCTTCTTTTTCTTTCTCTTTCTCTTTTCATAACATTTCTCGCGTCCCTACTCCCTTTTTGCTGTTCTCTGCACGTGACATTTTCTTCCAATCGCATTCGTTGTATAAATTTGAAAACGTTTCCGTTTTGAAATAAAGTTTACCAACCGAATGAAAATGGCCGTATTGTAACGACCGAAATATTTCGGCAGAACTTTACAACATGAGTTTTTGAGTTTATTTTTGTTAATTGTTGAATTGCTTATCCTTTATTCTATTTTTTTACATATACATATATATACATGTTTTATGTATAGATATATTGTTTTTTTATTTGACTCAGGTGCATCTGTTATTTTCTATTTTCTAAATGGCAAGCAATACTAAGAATGCTAGTTCGAACCTAACTCTGGCTGAACAATGCAAATGCTTGTTCAAACGACTGCGTTACAGACCGACGCAAATGTTGTATCAAACAGAAGAAACTGGGATGCGTGAGATGACTAGCAACTGCCGTCGGGTTTCACTCGGCCCATGAAAACGCATGAGTAACCTGAAACAAATAGCTTGAAATAGGCTAATTCTTACGCATAAAATAACGCTGGATACAGTATCGGCAATATACATTGCAAGTGTCTCTCCGAAGTCAGCATCAACTGTTGTGGTCACACTTTACTTGTCCATTACGGTCATTTTTATTTAACGTGTCTTGTCAACACATCATGTGTCGAAATGTTTGATGGGCATTGATAATGTGTGTTATTTGGTTGGTTCGGACTAGTGCTCCAACGAAGATGATAACTCTAGTCCAAATAATCGAAATAATACACATTATCATATATGCATGTATCAGAAGGAGTTGAGATCAACTGACTCGATTTAGTAACCGATATTCACATTTTGTAATACTATGTCTGTGTCCGGATGTAATTCCATAGACAATATCGCCACAGATCACCAAGTTATTATTATTGTTTACTCAATATTTATAAACACTGTGTCTGTTCATGATTACACATGCCCCCCCCCCCATCTTTTTGCGTTAATAACTTTAATAAGAGAGATCATATGTGGCCATAAGCGATAACCCATAGTCTTTTTCTTAAAAGAATAGAGAACTCTTGGTTGGTCAAACAAATCTTAATAATGTAAGGATCAAAGTGTCGCTTACGATCAATGCGTATGCGAAATAAGAATGGTTTCGACTGCAGCTTGAAGTAATTGTCTTTTTAGCAACACTGAATAACTGTCAATAAGTATACATATAATTTACTAAAAAAAATGTGTTTATATATCGATAGACATGTTTAATGTTCACCAACCATCATGAGTATGGATCAAAATCACTTTTATTCAAGCTTCTTGCCGCGAGGCTGTTGTGACAATCACATTTTAAATGCGAGAGAAATTGAACGTTTTTTGGTAAAACTACTGCAAGTTTGTCTTTTTAGCCTATAAGTTATATGTTATGCGTACACGCACACACACACATATATATATATATATATATATATATATATATATATATATCATTATATATATATACATGTATGTATATACATATGTATACATATATATATATATATGTGATACATATGTATACATATATAAATATTATGATATATATATATATCATGATATATATATATATCTAGCATGATATATATATATAGCATAATATATATAAATATATATAGCATGATATATATATATAGCATGATATATATATAGCATGATATATATATATAGCATGATATATATTTATATAGCATGATATATATAGCATGATATATATATATGTATATATATATATATATATCATATATATATATATATCATGATATATATATATATATCATGATATATATATATATATATATATCATGATATATATATATCATGGTATATATACATATATCATGATATATATATATATATATATATATATCATGATATATATATATCATGGCATATATACATATATCATGATATATATATATATATATATCATGATATATATCTATTACATGATATATATCTATATCATGATATGTATATATATATATAATGATATATATATAATGATATATATATATACTAAATTATATTTTACCTATAGACGACGTGGTGTACTGTTTTTCTCT
>OY744524.1:110382096-110394596 GCA_963556195.1 Sepiola atlantica | reverse complement strand
ATTAAAGAATCGAAAGTTTATGGACACGCCTCTAGTTTACAAAAAAAGAATCGAAAGTTTATGGACACGCCACTAGTTTACAAAAAAAGAATCGAAAGTTCATGGACACGCCTCTAGTTTACAAAAAAAGAATCGAAAGTTTATGGACACGCCTCTAGTTTACAAAAAAAGAATCGAAAGTTTATGGACACGCCACTAGTTTACAAAAAAAGAATCGAAAGTTTATGGACACGCCTCTAGTTTACAAAAAAAGAATCGAAAGTTTATGGACACGCCACTAGTTTACAAAAAAAGAATCGAAAGTTTATGGACACGCCACTAGTTTACAAAGAGAGAATCGAAAGTTTATGGACACGCCTCTAGTTTACATTAAAGAATCGAAAGTTTATGGACACGCCTCTAGTTTACAAAAAAAGAATCGAAAGTTTATGGACACGCCTCTAGTTTACAAAAAAAGAATCGAAAGTTTATGGACACGCCACTAGTTTACAAAAAAAGAATCGAAAGTTTATGGACACGCCACTAGTTTACAAAAAAAGAATCGAAAGTTTATGGACACGCCACTAGTTTACAAAGAAAGAATCGAAAGTTTATGGACACGCCTCTAGTTTACAAAAAAAGAATCGAAAGTTTATGGACACGCCTCTAGTTTACTTTAAAGAATCGAAAGTTTATGGACACGCCTCTAGTTTACATTAAAGAATCGAAAGTTTATGGACACGCCTCTAGTTTACAAAAAAAGAATCGAAAGTCTATGGACACGCCACTAGTTTACAAAAAAAAAATCGAAAGTTTATGGACACGCCTCTAGTTTACAAAAAAAGAATCGAAAGTTTATGGACACGCCTCTAGTTTACTTTAAAGAATCGAAAGTTTATGGACACGCCTCTAGTTTACATTAAAGAATCGAAAGTTTATGGACACGCCTCTAGTGTACAAAAACATCGAAAGTTCAGAGACGCTCCACTGTTGTACAAACAATCGAAAGTTTCGTCGGAATTTTCTGGACGTGCCTCTGGTGTAAAAAAATATGGAAAGTTTCCGGACGCGCCTCTGGTTTACCAAAGAATCGAATGTTAACATCGTCAACATACCTAATAGTTAATATCTTTAACATCGCCAATTGTTCTTCATTAATAAAGAGAATTTTCAATTTGACATTTTTTTGTCTTTCCTCTTCTTGAAAGTGTGGCTTCAGTTTTGTATTAATCCTTTTTGGGCGTTTTTTTCTGAAAAATTTGTCTTCAAAAGTCTATTATCACTTTTTTTTTACTAAAAGTACCACCACTCGGTTTCCATGACTCCAATCTTTGTAATACTAACATATTATGAATCATCTCATCGAGTTCTATTGTTCTATTGTTCTATCATTACATTATATGTATAATTCAAAAAGTTATGTCGAGTTAAAGGGCATGAGGAGCGTTACTCAATAGACATTTTTGTCAGTTTAAGCTTCTCAAACCTTCCATATCTCAAACTAGTTTTTATGCAGTCGCTTCTAAAAATATTTCGTGTTTCACGTCTGTAAATTTGATTTCCATTTAAGTCATGTAAATCTTTCATTCCTATTCGTATCATGTAACTGTAATAAAAATCGGTGTGACGTGATTAAAATTTGAATTATATTTACGTACTGAAATATGAGTCAAATAATTTACGAGATTAAAATAAATTACCCAATTTAATCAATACTAACTGAATTGAAGTTGCATTTTTGAAGTTTTGTGAAAATATAAAACGGAGTTTTTACTCGCACATTCGAATCCAATTCTGCAAATGCATCAATCATTCATTAAGGGGTTTTCGTTCAGGTCTATAAATATAGTGGGGGGGGGCGTTTTAAGAGTCATTAAGGTGAATGTTATCGCAAGCGTGCACGAGCAATAGACAAGATCTATGAACTTTTCTATATAAATATATTCGATTACGGGATGTAGTTTACGAAGTTTTCATTTTGAATTTAAAACATTTTCTAAATAGACCTTCTTTATTTTGATTTCAAAGGCAGTTTGTGTGTAAATTCTTCTTCGCGTTTTCTTTCGTCTTCAATCTTTCCTCTTCTCCAGCTGTATTATCTCTTCTCATTTATTCCTTTTCTACGTCTTTTGAGTTTTCTTTTTTATTTTGAACGACCCATTTTTATTTGTCTAATGTCTCCTATTTCGAATTTTGAAGTTTGGCCGTAATTAGCTCATTTACTCAAACAGACGAACACGGCAGCTGGATATTTTAGACCTATATTGAGTACGCCGAATTTGGGTGGGTATTATTATATAAAATATGGACTAATTTCGAAAAGAATTACACAAGACCAACAATTTATTTCAAAATAATATATTCATAGCAACTTGATAACTTTTTTATTGCATGATAAACTTTTAAACTATGTTTACGATATCTTACTTCTGTGAGCAACTATTTAATGAGAAAATAAAGAAAACTGTTTTGCAAGTTCTATTGATAGCTAGACTGTGATGTATTAAGCAATTATTTATAATTAAGCGTATTCAGCAATATCGGCTTCTGCTAATTGAATCACATTCGCTATTCTATTACCAGCAACGGTTGATCACCCAATGTAGAACTCTTTATACCCAACCACCAAATACTTTACATCATATATAAATGAAAATCCATTTACGTATGGTTTATTGGTTTAGTAAAGCATTAAGAAAAGCATAAACAAACAATTTTTCTTCCTGCTATATGTACAATAATAATGTATGCTAATAATCACATACAGCGACATGTTTTTAATCTGTATAGTATTTCGGCATTACATAATCTATAAAGGGTCGTTATGCGGTAAACAAATAACGCAAACAAGTTGTTCATCGTTAACCGTACTAATTTATATACTCAGTCGCAGCTAGCTTAATTACGCTAAAATCAAACAGTACACCTGGATATGTTTAATCTATATTGGGTACGTCTACTTATTATGAGTATTATCATATCAAATATAAACCATTTATATTTAGTTTATTCGGGCTATCGTCCTAATCAATGTTGATATGTCTACTCCGTTTCGATGTGTCCTCTGGCTTTCTTAAGGCGTATAGTTCATTTCTTTATTGATACGTCACCGCTTATCAAAGCATAATAAGACTCGAAAATGTTAGTGGGATCGAATGAATAGATTGTTACTCAAATGAAGAATATAATTAAATAATTGAAATAGAGATATTTAGTAGAGGTTAGTAGAAGACTCTAAAACACAAAACATAGATTAATGATAATTTAATTCATTAATTAAATTAATATAATTAAATATAAAACTTTTCTTAACCATTAACAAAAAGAAAAACTCTACCAGTTCCCACTAATATGCTATAGAGGAAACCAATCAGAAACTATTGCATGATCCATATTCCATTCGCCAAATAAGAATACATCAGCACCGGTATCATAAACCTGCCAAAATAACGACCTCCCTGGGTGTTACTCTAAGGTTGTGATCCTTGGACTATCAGGTGGATAACGTCAAACCAGATATATAAGAAATACATAAATCCACTACATATACGACTCGCACTATACAACAGCCGACCCAGGAAACAACAATTCCTCTCCCTGTGTCGGAAACATCGCTCACGGAATGTGTCGGCTAAAGGACAAGAAAGGTTAGTAAGATTTACAATGCTGCGGAAAGTACATGCACAGTACACTTTTAACTCTCCATCAGTATGGATATACATTAAAAAACAGTGTTATGCACATACAAATAAAGTAACATATACAAATAAGGAAATTAGTTTGTTAGTGATGATCGACTCATTTACTGAAGTGAAACGACTCCTATGTATTGTATACGTTCGTAGCCATTTGCAATGTACAATTTACGCTTGCTTGCGTGTATCTTATAATAATATAAACAGAAATAAATATGCATGAGTAATATTGTAGAAAAAGTATGTGTTTTCTATCGCATGTCGTTCACTTCCGACCGCGATTACAAGTGAATAGTCGGCATGATTCGTCTATAGTTGTGGTCTTTATTACACCGACATTAAAGTGCTGTCTTCGTTGTGAATTCATTTTCGCTTTCCATTTTAATGCCTTCTTTTTCCTAATCATCAGATCAAATTATATTTAACGCATTGACGGATAGTAAAATCTGTATTCCCAAACCGCACTACAACGCATGAAATGATAACTCTAGCTTTAAATGTAGTTTATATACATTTACAAGTTCTCAATAGACACGCAATAACTCTTACAATTGCTTATAAGACTTAGATGCTGATACTGGTATAAAATTGTTTTCATAACGGAAAGAAGGTCTGTATGTACATGTATATGTTTGTAAATAAAATTCTTCCAAAATGTCGTATTTTGATTATACCTCATGGTTTGTCAGATGGTAATATGATTTCAGCGTAAATGATAACATCATCTTATGAATAAAGTGTATTTAGTCTTACTGACAAGTTTCATAAAAATACACATTATAAACTTAGACATATTTCAACGGGAGGTTAATATTACGTCACGTCCCTTCCCTAAACGAGGTTTTTGTTTTCGTGATGACTTAATTGTGTATAATTCTCAGATGGTATTTATTTTCTATGGTAGTAGAAACAATGTATACGAAGGTTTATCCTTGTTTTATATTACTTTTGAAACACAAAGATCTTTTATCAGTTCGTGTTATGCCTGTCTCACTCAATTAGTTGTGAATGACGCCATTGCTCATATGCGTGGTGCGCTTAGCTGTTTCGTAATCTTCCAGATATCGTGTGTTACATAATTCGTTCTACTGCGTGCATGCATATGTCTGTTCGTATCGTCCTGATAGAAGCTAGTCTCTTAACACTATCTATCTTTCTCTCTCTCTCTCTCTCTCTCTCTCTCTCTCTCTCTCTCTCTCTCTCTCTCTCCCTCTCTCTTACTTACTTTATCTTTTCCACTCCTATTTATCTCTAGTTGCCTATATTTTTTTCGGATAAGTTTCCGTATCAATTTATGTTATACACATTTCTTTTTGATACCTGCATTTTATTATTCTTTTCAATTAAAGAGTTTCCCTATCTAAATATCTAAATATCTAAATACAGTGTAACCTTTAACTTGCAGCAACCGTCCAAGAATTTCATAATGCATTGTTTTTCAATTTTTATTCATAAACAAAACTAAGTTAATTTTTGTTAATGTTTTTACGCCAACCATTTTTAGTTTTACTCTCATCATAATTATCGCATTTAGACATTTTTATTTCATTTGCCGTATAAAAGAAATACTTAAATAGGTTAGACCGGGGTTAAATAGGCCAGTTTTTGGCGTTTTCCTTCTTTGATAACTTCTCCAGAACTACATGTTTAAGGGGGGAAATGTGCTCAGGGTAGCAAATAAGTTCTAAGAATTCAGTCCAATAAATATCATGCACGGTGATATTCCCTATAGTCGTACAATGTACTAAGTTTAATTGGGAACTTGACTTATTTGAAGAAAGGTTACCGAAGTAAAGAGGGCCACCTATATTAAGAGTTTAAAAATCACCGAAAAGACGAGCATTAATATTTTTTCATCAACACATAAATTATACCCAGTATGGAATACTATCAAAATGCTGTAAGTAAACGAAATAAATATGAAACACTAGAAGTAAAAGAAAAGTTGAAACACGAAAATAAAATTGTTAGAAATATTAAATACAACTGTAAACCATTGTGCAAATATGTGAAAACAAAAACTAAAATTCAAAAAAGCCTGAGTACAGTAAGAGATGTTATACAGGGGATTTAACAGACTCCTTTGAAGAATGTAGTCCACTGATTTGTTATTGGGAGGGTACAACACAAATTATCAATGAACTAAAAATAGAACCTAAAGACATATTAATATTACTATCCAAGTTGGATGTTTGTAAAAGTATAGGCGGTATTAAATTCATCATAAAATATTGAAATACTTATCATCAAATGAAGACTTTATCAATGCAATAACCAATCTTTTTAGGAAATGAATGTACTATGAAGAGATTCCATATATTTGGAAAACCGCTACAGTAATACCGCTACATAAAAACGGTTCGATACATTTAAAAAGTAATTACAGACCAGTTTCTCTTAGATGTAATTTGTATAAGGTATTTGTAAATATAATTAGAAACCACATATTAAATGTTATAAAGGATGATATAAATTGTAACCAACATAACTTTGTCGATGGTAAATCAACATTATCTAATATTTTAGAAAGTATTGACATTATATGTGAATATTTGATGGAGGATGATAGCGCGTATATCATATATTTGGATTTTAGTAACACATTGGATACGTTATATCATTATCGTTTAGTGAAAATGAAAAATGTTGGTATTACTGACAAAATGGTAAATATTGTGAAGGAGTTTTTGAAGGATAGAAGGTAAAGGTTCGAAACAATTATTCTGAATCACAGTACATGTTCCGCAGGGTTCAGTATTGGGTCCTTTGTTGTTTTTGATATTCATAAATGACTTACCTAATAATATGAATTCAGAAATAGAACTGTGTATTGATGATGTTAAACTATTTGACAGATCTTTATCAAATGAAATAAAGCAGATAGATCTAAATAAATTATCATATTGGGAGGACTTTTTGTTTTACCCCGCCTAATAAACCGGTATCTTCCGGGCCTTCGGGACTGGATTTACGCCGGTCTATTGAGGGTTGCAGTTCTAGGAGGTGCACCCTCCCAGGCTTTGCCTCCCCTCTTTGAGGAGGAGTAAGTCTATTGCTTACTGTCTGAGGCGCCTCTACCGGGGAATGCCGACTGGGCTGCCCAGGCAATTATTAAATTGCCAGAGTGCTCACCTCTCGAGCGCTGGCTTATCTAATCCCACTTTCCCGACCTTGTGTCACATCTTACCTTGTGGGAGGTAGATAAATAACTGGGAGGACATTTAGAAATTGGGATTTAACCTAGACAAATGTAAAGTACTACATGTGGATGTTAGGGATGAATATGTACTAAACAACAGAGAAATCAAAGAAGTAGATAGTGCGATTTTAGCGTGGGGTTTGATAATATATTTAGAGCAAATAATCATATTTTGACCATTGTATCGAGGGCAAATCCAATGATTGGGTAGATGGTTAGGAATATTATTTCGAGGGAGACAACTGTTGTGTTCAGAATATATAAAGCTCTAATAAGACCTCATATAGAATACTGCACACAGGCCTAAGCTCCAGAGACTAGACATTAAAAATTGAAATGTAATATTGAAACTGGAAAGCGTACAAAGAAGGGTGACAAAACTAATAAGTAAAGTAAAGGAGTGCAGTTACAGGGAGAGTTTGGACAAATTGGGATCGGCTGCTTTGTTGGAGAGAAGAATAAGAGGTGATATGATTGAAACTTTTAAGATAATTAATGGCATCTCTTACTATGGTGGGCATTTTTTTAGTATTTCTCCTAGATCTGGAAGGTTATTGTCGTGGCGGTTTTTAAAAACTAGATCTGTCAAGCAGTTAAGTTTTTTTTTGTTCCCAGAGTAATATGTTTTTGGAATAAGTTGTCAGATCGGATTAAGAACAACAATAGCGTGCATCAGTTTAAGATGAAGTTGGATAAATTCAGAGAACGTGGTAGAAGGGAGAAATTGAGGGGGCACTTTTGGGAGTTATCAAATGAAATATTTAACAGAATTTGATCTGGATATCGATATTGTACTAAGAGTTTTTTTTTGTTTCTTTTTAACAGTTGAAATGAGAAGATTATTAAAGGGGAGATGCCCAAGGAGGCATAACAAACAAATAAATAATAATATAACACATGCATATTAGATGAAGTTACTTTACTCAGAAATACATATTTTCTCATTAAAAGTCCTGTTAAACATCAGTATTACTTGGGAACACACATGGCATACATATTCGTCACAGATGTCACATATCAACCAACTCATATCATCAGGTCACAAATGTGAAACAAATATAAAATTAACTCGTAGAATTTGGTATATTCGGATTACTGTGCTCATCTTGGGTGTTTATCACAACGTTTAAGCCGATGTTACCTCCGACCTTCTTTAGGTGTAGTTTGTCAGACTCGAGAATCTGGACGGAATTTCGAACGGAACCCTTTATTTAATCCATGGGGGTAGCATGCTCTCGTTCCATCAGGAATGACCGGGAAGAAGTATTCAGTAATTCCTAATTTTTCGTATCGTCCGCACTGAGGATTGAACCTTCAACCTTCAGATTACTGTCACTTTGAACTGAATTATACTTTGTACTATCCGCTGTGCGGTCACTAAATTTTAAGAATATCTTTCTTTCCATCAATATAATTAAAAACAGGTTTGCGATTATACTTATATGTGCTTCTCACTCCGGGGATATCATACACTCGAGTTCTCAAGTGATATAAATAGTAATTAGCAAAATGTTTTATTAGATGCTAAACGTTGAAATTCACATTTTCTTCATCATCATCATGCAGAGCAGAAAGAATGATACAGTTTCGATAACGACAATGTCGTGTGTAATCCATAATGGAAGCACCAAACTCTAAGAAAAACTATGTTTGGAGAAAATAGAGATAATTATTGGATGCCTACTCTACACTTTTTTGGCTAAGATCAAAGTGTAGTATCTGTTCCGATGGATGCTGCACCCCCATAGACTGGTATTGTCTTGACCTTCGGGGCTTGATTTACACCGGTCTATGGGTCTGTCCTGTGCAGTTCTAGGAGGTCCACCCTCCCAGGCTTCGCCCCCTCTCTTTGACGAGGAGTAAGTTTATTGCTTACTGCCTGAGGCGCCCCTACCGAGGAATGCCGACGGGGCTGCCCAGGCAATTTTTAAACCCCACTTTCCCGACGCAACCTTGGGTCACATCTTACTTGTGGAAGTAAGATAAAAACTGGCCTTGTGCCTAACTCCTTGAGAGGAGTAAATCAATACTCTACACTTTTTTGGCTAAGATCAACGTGTAGTATCTGTTCCGATGGATGCTGCACCCCCATAGACTGGTATTGTCTTGACCTTCGGGGCTTGATTTACACCGGTCTATGGGTCTGTCCTGTGCAGTTCTAGGAGGTCCACCCTCCCAGGCTTCGCCCCCTCTCTTTGACGAGGAGTAAGTTTATTGCTTACTGCCTGAGGCGCCCCTACCGAGGAATGCCGACGGGGCTGCCCAGGCAATTTTTAAACCCCACTTTCCCGACGCAACCTTGGGTCACATCTTACTTGTGGAAGTAAGATAAAAATTGGCCTTGTGCCTAACTCCTGGAGAGGAGTAAATCAATACTCTACACTTATGGACGTTTTAGTGTTGATCAGATGTGTAGGTGCAAGTGGAAGAAGGCTATCACCATGAAATAAAGAAAAAACGTAACGCAAATAATTGAAAAATGTGGCATCTCATTGAAAATTGTCAGCGAAAAGTCCAGATTTTCTGTTCCCTAAGGAATTTCCACAAATAGAAAAACACGTTTCTCTTCTCATTCACATGTTTAGAATTCATTTATCTTTAGAAAAGATTGCTATAAAACTTGACATCATGACTGAACATATTTGTTGTTTAATATTATATTGTCAGTAGTTATAAACAGATTATGGGCATTAGAAATAGATTCTTTAAGATATTTTAAAGCATATTTACCAGTGGATCGATGTTACATATTACGGGAGTTACGAATCTCGCCAAAAAAAGATCCGTGACTGTCTCAATACACGGGAGAAGCGTAGAATAAATTGTTTGATATGTAACCACCCGAGTATATAGACGGCATATGCGAGCTATCCGTACCCACCTTTCATTCTAACAAGAGTGTATTTGTATAAATACCCAGACAGCTCACCGCAACTCATGCATGGTGTTACTGAACCCAGAAACATTAAAGATCTAAAAAAAACTTAATGATCCAATTTTGTGCATCAACGTTAAGAATGATGACACCGACGAGAAGTGGTGCCGCGACAATAAACAATATGGCGGAAAAAAAATGGCCGGTTTAAAATGACATAGAATCAATCAATAAGCGTTATTTTTTTATCGGACTCTTTAAATGGCGACGAGAACCATTTAAGAAAGTTTTTTTGTGGATTTGTGTTTCTGAACGGCGGTTTTAATGAGCCATAATTAAATAATGAAGGGTTTTATTAACTTTAATCGAACAGCGTCCGCTTCGTGTTTGGAAATTATGTTACTTTATTAGATAACCGTTATAGTGTTTAGCTTCCCTTTTTGAGAAAGAAGTGGGAATTATTCGGAAGACCACAAAAAAGGGCTTCTACGGAAATTACGTTCCATTATTTCATTTACGAACATCCATTTCCTAATATGACAGGCTTTCAATGCAACACAACTCAGCAAACTAAACGAATTGCAACCAAATTAATCGTAATAACAATGAATATTCGTTAAATTCCTTCTTTTTCAATTTGCTTGTTTAGCTATTATGAACTTTAGTGTGACCAACCAAAGCAACATTTCAAAGAAAATACCCTTTTAACTTAATCTTGTACGACTATGGAAAATGCTATTTCAAAGTCATGCTTGACAGACCTACAACAATGTATTAAAATGTGAACGTGGCAAATAAACGAACATGCCATTTTCAATAAATGTGTGACAAAGATACAAGCACCGGGTTGTGGTCTTCATGGTAACCAACAAGATATGTGCGATAGTCGTTTCCGCCTCATTAGAAAAAAGGCAGTATCTTTGTACGTGTTTCTGCACCGAGGAACAGCTTTTCGCATTTAGTGAGGATACCTGTCGTGTCCAGGTTTTAAGTCTATTCAGGATGTAAATGTCTTCTGACTGTTATTTTACATGGCTTGTTGCATTTTAACATTTCTTTTGCCAACTAAATTTCATTTGATCATATTTGAAAACTGCTGCGTCAAACGACTAAAATGCTATTTAACACTAAAGCTGACACATTAATGAAAATGCTTTTTTGAAATTAAGTCGTGACATGAGACACCGACGTATATTTCGAACTTAAGATTGTCGGAACAACAAAAATCCTGTTTCAATGTGAAAGATTTTGAGCAATATTATTTCAAACTGAATCTTTACAAAGCAAATAAATTGCTACTAAAACAAAAGTGTTGCATTCAAACGAACTTGCTATTTTTAACTCAGATATATCAGACCAACACCAACGTTTTTCTGATTAAAGTTTGACAGACAAAATACAAGACTTTTTTTTATTAATCAAGCGTGGCAGTTGCATCAACGAACCGCGTCTCTTGAATACGCATTTGAAAAAAGATAAGTCATTCAACTTGCGCGTTTAACAATAAAAACGTTGTATCAAGCTGAAGTGAGACTGATCAATCAATCATAATTGATGTATTGATTACGTTGATTTACTCAACTGCGCTTAGTAAATATTCGTCATTAAATGTAGTAAAATTAGGTTTCAATTACATGGATTTTCTTTCTTCGATGTCTTAATTACGCTTGTTATCTTACGCACATCTCGATTGTGTTTGGAGTTTGGAGGTCATCGTTAATTATTTAGCATGCATTTTGTAAAACCGCCTTTTGTTTTATACCTTTTTATGTATTATGGCGTTATGATATATTACTTCATATGCGATTTTAAGCAGAAAGTATATATCGGCAGCATTGATTTTATATATATATATATATATATATATATATATATATATATATATATATATATATATATATATATATTTATATATATATATGAGAGAGAGAGAGAGAGAGAGATTCAGGAACATTCTATTTTCATCCCCAGTGAATTCTACATACTTTTAGATTTCATGTAGATTCTTCAAAATGTACCTTTTATAGGAGACGTACACACACACATTGAGTATTATATATAGAGAGAAAACAGTTTTATTTAGAAGACTAAATGTTTTGTATAAAAAACGCTGCGTTTTTTTTAGTGTTAATGTATCGTTCATTTTTATTTTTCCGTTAAAGACATGGTGTCCCTTTGACTACAACGTTATGTGTTTTCGACTAGGAAAAAAGCGAACAATAAATTATGGCTGTAAAATTCTTCTTATTCCGTCATAAATAGTGTATGGTGTGTTCATGCAACCCAAGCGTTTCTAATTACCAATAATTAACACATTTTTTTTATTTTATTAATCTATGTTCGTTATTTGGCAGAGAAACAATCTTTAGAATCTTTTATATATGTATGATTCCAGCATTTTAATTGATACTTACTCGCAGGTTCTCATGCAACAATTTAATACTATTAAACCATCGACAGCTTACATAACATCTCCGTCTGCTTCATATAAAGATAATTGTCTAACACTGCTGTTACTTCAGAGTGTAAATTATTTTGAGTCTATTTAGTTTTTACAAACCACTTTACTCATGTAGCGCAATGTAAGTTTAATATGCTGGACAAAGGGTGTTTTGATGACAATCCGAGTTATATATATATATATATATATATATATATATATATATATATATATATATATATATATGAAGAAGAATGGAAAGGAATCAGAGAAGCAAAAGCAAAATCATAATTCAATTCAATTGCTCAGAGC
>OY744524.1:110332096-110359596 GCA_963556195.1 Sepiola atlantica | reverse complement strand
AGAAAAGTGCACTAAGAGGGTTGTTGTTGTTTATGTCCCTTTTGTGTTCATTTAATCGTTCCTTTAATTCACGTGGTGTTTCTCCCACGTAACATTGATGGCAATCGTTGCAAGGGACAGTATATAAGCCGGCATGGGATGTGGGTGTTTTTTGGAAATGTCTGGATGTGTTTAAAGTTTGTTTTATGGATTGAGATGTGGTTTGTACAGTTGGAATGCCTAGTTTGTTAAGCGTGTTGCATATAGATGTGTTATTTGAGTGCGTGGGTATGAGAAGGGGTCTGTCTATGAGAGAGGTGTAAGGGGTTTTCATCTCCAACCTTTATGACACTCTTCCATTTACTCACTCCCTTCCTTTTTCTCCTTGAATCTTCATTTTCTCCTTACTTTTACCGGTTTTTTTCCCTCACATTTTTAATACGGCAGTCCAAATAAACTTTCTCATATATATATATACATGTATATATATATACATGTATATATATATACATATGTATACATGTATATATACATGTATATATATACATGTATATATATATATACATACATATATATATACATATATATATATACATACATATATATACATGTATATATATATATATACATACATATATATATACATATATATATATACATACATATATATACATGTATATATATATATATACATACATATATATATACATATATATATATACATACATATATATATATATATATATATATATATATATATATATATATAAATATATATATAACATTTACAGTAAAATTTATTTTTATAGGATGCCCGTTTTATGCATGGAAACAAATCCATATTTTTTAAAGGGATAATAATTATGTCCGGGACTTCAACATCCACAAAGAGTATATGGAGATGCAAGCAGGAAACACCTTTGAAGACTGCGTTAGGCTTTACATGTATATTGTTATGATCGCGTTTCGTTGGGAACAATATTGTGACGCAACAGAGGAAGACAAAGAAAATCTTAGTACGTCAGGTTTAAATAAGTATTATACACTCTCGCTCTACCCCGAGTCTATATTTGTCTTTTCGTCTCTTAAGCCAGTTAACAAAGGAAGTTTTAAAAAGAGAATATATATATATATATAATGACGATAATAATCCAGGTAAAACATCCACAGGGTAGTAATCCAAAGATTTCAACCGGGTTTATAAAAAGTGTTCAATATCAAATAGAGCTTTATATATGATTATTTTTATTTACACAGACATGTGCAAAATCTGCGACACTGGCATGTCGATGTTATCGTTCAACAGTTATCATGAACTGAGATCTCATCAGGCAGAGTTAGAATTCGATCTTAAGCTAAGATCATATTTGGAGAGAATGATATGGAGAGAAAAAAAGAAGAAAAGAAATTTAAGATTTCAGAATTTAGGGAGGCACGTGGTTCAGGACCGTTAAAAATTTTAAAAAAAGTTAAAATCTTAAATCTAAAATCTAAAATAAAACAAAACAAAACAAAATAGAACAAATAAAATAAAATAAAATTAAGATAAAGTTAAAAGAGAGACATATAATAACAAGGCTAGGATAAAGATATATAGATAGATAAATAGAATGATAGATAGGTAGATAGATAGAAAAAATGAAAACGTCTGTTGATTCAGACAGAGAGGGGAGAGGGGAGATAACATGCAAGTGAAAGTGTCAAGAAATCGACAGTTACTTCGGCTTGGGCGAACAACGTATTGTCAAATCAGCTGGAATTCATGGCAGCCTTTATGTGTATAAGTGTGTAGACATGTTTGTGTGTTCTCAAATCAGTTGTAATTGGTAGTATCATATATGCGTATGGGCGTGCATATATATATATATATATATATATATATATATATATATATATATATATATATATATACTCACTGGGCGATTTTTTTTTTCTATCTTTCAAACTGGGTAACAAAATAATATTTTTAAATGAAAAAATCTTCGCTCGGTAAAATCTTAATGTCTAATGCTGCATATTTAAATTACAAATACAACTTTGGAATTACGTCACATCTCCCCACCAAACGAAAGGCAAACGTATTGTAAACAATGCTTATTCAGCCAAATAGGAAATGATATCAGGGCCATGGAATAGCGTTTAAAGTGGGCGGGTTGATAAGGATAATGAAACAAGCATCATATATCTTACATTTGAACCACATTTTGATTCAATGAAAAGCTGTACCAATTTCAATCGAATGATGACTTGGTTATAAAGAATGCCAAACATTTTTCTCTTCCATTTCGCTCATACGAAATCTGTTGAAAATCTCCCGGACATGTTTTGTGGACTTATCAATATCATGCGCTTTAATTAAGGGATTTGAATCACCATGTTCGACCTCTTATTTTACTGATTTTTCAAATTCCTATTTACGAGGGATTAGTGCGTCCATTAGTCTGTCAACAGATGTATCTGTGTCTAATGTCACAGGAGAAGTATGCCCACCTTCTTCGGAACCTTTTCTAGGAATTTCAAGTTATATCTGAGATGAGAACCTGGCTTGCCAAGACCGAGCTGCAGCTTTGAGGGAGCTGGCACAAGGAAGAAGAAGAAGAAGTTATATCTCTTCAGGTACTCTGTCAGATAATTCTTCAATTCCTTTTCTCTTTTTTCTCCCGGAATAACAATTTATCGTAGCTTTTCCCAGAGAAATATTTTATCATGGGAGGCTGTTTTCTTTTTTTAGTATTTCTCTTAGATCTGGAAAGTTAGTGTCAAGTCAGTTTTCAAAACCTAGATCTTTTAACTAGTTATGTTTTTTTGCTCACAGGGTAATGTGTTTTTGGAATAAGTTGCCAGATCGGATTAATAACAGCAATAACATGGATCAGTTTAAGATGAGGTTAGATGAATTCAGAGAAAGTGGTAGGAGGGGGAAATTGAGGGGGCACTTTTGGGAGTTGTCAAATGAAATATTGAACAGAATTTGATCTGGATATAGATACTGTACTAAGAGTTTATTTTTATTTTTTTTATTTTTTGGACAGTTGAATTGAGAAGATGGTTAAAGGAGAGATGCCCAAGGAGGCATAACACACAGATAATAATAATAATAATAATAATAATAATAATAATAATAATAATAATAATAATAATAATAATAATTATAATAATAATAATAATAATACTATTACCGACTACAAGCCAAAAGAATTCATCTTCATGACCAGGTAACGTCATGATAAGTAACAAGTTATCGCCATCTCACTGTCCACTCGCGATTGACTTCAGCAGGGTGAAGGCAGCAGTAGGGGCGTTACTCATTGCTATTCTTATAATGTATTTCTTTCAGCAAAGAATTTAAGTCTACCTCGGGATTCGTAAGTGATTGGAGAGGTAGAGTATCTCATCTCCCTCTGGCCTGTCTTTTATCTCAGCACTTTACGATCTTTCCCGTGGTCTGCACATGGGGATCTACACATGACGGAAATATTCCGGCGTGTTTCTCCTCAATCATTTCAGTGTTTTGAAGAGGTTTAGTTCTGTTATTTCTCTTGATTGTGGCACACCTTTTCCGCCGGCCAAATCATTTCAGAGGAGCATCGAGATGCTTTTAATAGGCAACAACTATTGGCTCTCTTGAGCCGCGTACTGTATTCGAATAAAAAGATAATCGATGAAGTGGGACGCTGTTGACCCTACTTCCAAATTTCTCGTGAATTTCGACGGATTCACTTGTGGCTGTTTTCTGTTTTCTTTTTCTACCTTTCTAAACTTCGCCATTTCAATTTCTATCTCTCTTTTACGCAATTTCGCTTCAAATTTGACTTTCTCAAGTTTAATCTGGGTCTGGGAAACGTTGGGTGAGTCTGCTAACAAGACTTATAGCACAGTCTCGTCGAGCAAATTCTTTTCGACCAGGTGCTCTGTCACTATCGTAACAAACTGGGGTTTCCGCATAGATGACCAAACATCTAACTCTAGGTGTTGTCCTATTTCTAAAATGTAATCCTTCTTTGGTTTTACAAGTTCCCTGAATATGTAAGAATCTAATAAGGTGTTTACTATCGACATTTTGGATTTACAACCTTCGTTATTTCACAACCGTGTAAGTCTGTTCTATCGGGTCTTATAGGGAAAGAGTAGACGTTGAATCCCCACTTTTTGGATCAATAAGACGGTGATGCTACAGAAGAAACTAAAGAAAAGTATTAGGCCCTCAGGTTCAAATATGTATACACACAGAACAACAGGAGAAGGGGCTCTTTCTCACAACACCTGTAAAAATGAAGAGACAGACGACAATTACTTCGTGAAAGATCGTATCATCAACACAAGGTAAGAAATTAAAATGGCAATTTTTATTTATAGAAAAGATAGAGGGTAGGATGAGATACAAAACAAAATAATACGGGATGGGGTTTAACGGATACGTACTTAGGACGAGCGAAGAGTATATGATACAAAACGTATCAGCTTGAGAAAAAGAAAGGATTCTGCCTCACATTAAAAAAAATTCGGAAGTCACGCTCCAATCTTCGAGCAGTTGTGGGTAGTTGTTGTCGTGGTGTCGTAATCGGTGGTGGCGAAAATGCCAAGAAAAGTTCTTATCGACTTAGAACGATTTGGCTATCTCGTTAGCCGACTGTTATCCGGTATGCCTTTGACTATTAACAGGATATGTTTTGGGCGTTCTCTTTATGTCTGTGTCCATATCGATGCCAGACGATTAAACAGTTTTCAATGTGCAGGAATTTTAGACAAATGCTTCTTCAAAGTGTCATCGGTTGTCGCGTTTCCCTGTCGTTGTTCAAAGCGACGAATTTGATAGGGTTGATTGCGTGTATAGCAGTTCATCCTTTTTTACGTCCTCTTTTTTATTTCTTATACGTTCAACGGTCGGTATTGAGTCGGATATCAGTTTGTGGTAAGGGAAATCGGTCGCGGAGTACAAGCGACCTCAATAGAGATTGCCAGATGACTCATATCTTATTCTCAACAGTCACATTCTTAAGTTGGAAGGGGACAGTCAGTCCCTGCGGAAACATACACTCTCGCTCTAGCCAGATTCTATATTGGTGTTTTCGCTTTTCAGGCCCGCGAACAAAGGAAATAAATAAATAAATATATATATATATATATATATATATATATATATATATATATATATATATATATAACCGCTCGGTGATATCTTCTTTCTACTATCTCTCAAGCTGGGGGGGAACAACTATTTTAAAAGGAATACAATATCTCCAATTCGTTATATTTTGCATTGTCTACGGCTATATTTAAATTAAAAATCTAAATTTGGTATCACGTCACAATATATATATATATATATATATATATATATATATATATATATATATATATATGAGGTTAGTGGGAGAGAATCCCAGCAGTGTTCATGTGTATTGAGAAAAATGAAAACTACAAGCGTAATATTTATTCATTAATATTTGTATTTTTCTAATCTTCTGTAATACAAACACTAATATATATATATATATATATATATATATATATATATATATTCGTATGGGGTTCGAATCGTGTGGCAGGCAAGGAGTGTCTCCTTCAATACTGATGATTTCAGGTTTGCCATGAAACACATGTGTATATCGTTTAATTTCAAAATAGTATGTATAAGTAATTATTCAAAGCTATATTGAGCATTGTAAGTAAATTGACAACAGGCCGTCATTTATAGCAAAACACTCTTGGCTCATCCTAATGAGTGCTCTTGACGGCTTGATGATATGACCGCGGAATCGTATTTCCGGCAGGGATAGTCTCCTCTGATAATGATGATTGCAGGTTAGCCATGAAACACATGTGTATTTGAGTTAAATTAAAAATATTTTCCATGAATTATAATTATATATATATATATACAATGTTAGATACATATAAAAACTGGGAATATGTTATTCTATATAATTATATTGTCATATTGCATTAAATAAGTCGTAACATAATTATTTAAATGTTTATACACAGCATAATCACGTTGACACACCGGTTCCTACTTGATCACCGAAGCTAAGTAACGTTGAACCTGGTCAGTACTAAATAGGTGACTATTTGGGAATAATATATATGGGCAAATGGCGTCGCCAACTCGCAGTGCCTATCGTTGCGGCTATAGCAATACACCTGAATGGCAGTAACCAATAAGGTGTCGGAAAGCAGGGAGGGGTGCTCTTCCAAGAGTGATAAAAACCCTGACGGTATTGATGATGAATTAGTTAATCAAATAATTAATGAAAAATTATATTGTAAAGAAACGATAAATAATGTATTAATAAATTACTTGTAAGATAATATACGTTTTTATAAGGATGTCGAAGGGCATCTTAATTAGTGTAAGTTTGATTAGTTCATTGTGCATTTTCGATTCTCTAAATATCCTGTTCCCATTTGCCAAGTTAACACCGATCTCTCTTTTTTATTACTATTGTTGCCCGGTAAAATTGATTTACTCAAGACTTACCTTGATAAAACTCTTAACCCTATATTACTAATTAAAAGAACATCCAACTTAAAAGCTACCTCAACCGGAATTTATTTGCTTTTCTTCTATATCAATCCTGTTAAAGATGATTATTATTATTATTATTATTATTATTATTATTATTATTATTATTATTATTATTATTACTACTATTATTATCACTATTATTATTACTATTATTATTAGTAGTAGTATTGTTATTTTTATTTATACTTTTTTTATTAAAACGTTCGGAATTCTTACGAAATTCATAGATTTAAATCGCAATAAAACGTTTTTGTTTGTACGTTTTGCATAAAAAATAGTAAATAATACCGAAAACAGAAAAATAGCAAATAAAGCTTAACAAAAAAACTCGAATTTCACAAAATAAATCATGAAAATGGGTGATTTAAGTTGTAAGTAAAAAGTAATGTATCGAAGTGAATTTAATATAATAAGTACATTAATAATTTTGTCAAAAAAAAATTATAAAGGATTACATTTCATGTTTTATTTCATTTTTAAATATTAATAATAAATAGATGTATATGACTAAATAAATGAATATTTCTAAATCTGATTTTTGAAAGGGTAAAGTATATTAGAATTATATTGTTCAATTAACGTCAGTGTCCAATTTGAAAAAGTCATCCCAAGTTGGATTCGAACCAAGAACGTTTCGATTAACAGCCGAATGGGTTACTGTTGCACTGTATAGGGAAGTTCTGAGCTCTACACCTGCTATGTTCCGAGTAAAGAATAGATTCTTCTCTTTCATCGGCTTTCAACACAAATCAGTTCAGCATTACATTGAAAGTCGATTTTAAAATATTGTTGTTTTAGTAGTAGCACAGGATGGCCAAGAAGTCACTAAGGGATCACTGAGGGAGTTTTACTTGAATAGACACTTTATTTTTTATGGTACTTAAAGGAAAATTTGGCATAATATGATGAAGATAATGGAGGTTTGTTTGCAAAAGACAACACAAATGAAAAATAATATATCATAGAAAAATAACATTATTCAAATTGTTTCGATTTTAAGCTTCACAAATTCGTGCCCTTTCCAAAACATTACTTGTTGCAGGCTCACTGTGTTACGATTTAATCTCCCGACTTAATTGCTGATGTTCTCGTTCAATTCATGTAGAGATTCAGGCTTGTTGATGTAAACTATTTCTTTGAGATACACCTACGAGAAAAAGTCAGTGTAAGTAAAGCCTGAAGAACGTGAACGCCTGTTGACATTGCAGACTTTTTAATTTTTGTACTTTTTTGCAAACAAATATCAATTATCCCCCTCATATTATGTTAACATTCTATTAAATACATTCTTTATTTTGATGGTATCTTAATTTTTAAATCTTTCAGTGATCCATCAGTGACTTATTGCTTACCCTGTTGTCGTAGTAGTAGTAGTAGTAGTAGTAGTAGTAGTAGTTGTAGTAGTAACAGAACGACTACCCTTGTAAGAGACGAGGCATCTTAAGGGTATTTCCGTGTGAATTCAGTTCCATTCTGTGACATTGTATGAATTAGATACACACAATTAATGCTTAATATTAACATAACACACCACTCATTAAATCCCTGGCCTACCTAATAAAACAACATCTTTTAGAAAGAATTCGACTTTTTTCATAAAAACATTCCCATTCCATGTTGATATCAAGATGTCAGCACTTCTCTATCCCTTCAATGCGTTTTTTAGCGATTTAACTTTGACATCAAAATACGCCGTTTCCGATAACACTTCTTCATTGCAGTCGAATCTCTTTTTCTTAAGCATTCATCTGGGGTGTACAAACACACAATACTCGCTGATGGTGAGATCTGGAAAATATCGTGGGTGCGGAAGTAATTCAAAGTATAATACTTGCGGTATTCCCATCGATATGATCGGTTTCTGGAACGGTGCTTTTGTCTTGGTCAAATAGCACTTGTTTTCTGTTGTTTTGCGACATTTTTTGCCAATTACTTCCTTCATAATGACATATAATGACATATAATGACACATAATGACATAATATTCGCTATTGAAGCTTCTTTTTTTCCAAGGCAATCAATGAAGAAAATACCTTTTTTTAAAATAAGCTGACTGCCGATTTGCCCATGGAGTGGAATGGTTAATCTATATTTCATCCATTGACGCAAAAACTTGTTATAATTTGTAATCATCGATACCTTATAGTTTTTGATCGCCTTTGAGGAAACGTTGTTTTCTTTCCTCTAAGATAGATTTCTCATTGACAAACAGTAATGCGAAAATGGTGAATACACTGCCTTCTCAGCTATCTCACGCAGATTCAATTTACTATCTGCTAAAACACGTTTTGCGCGAGTACTGCAAAATGTTCGTGACTAGTGGGTTCACCACCACTTGCATCTGTGCCTTTAAAATCCGCATATCACCTCCTAACAGTTGTTTCCGACTGTGTATAATCCAAATTATAGTTACCAAGCTTTGGTTAGAATAATAATTTACAATAACATGGATTCCAGATTTTTATATTTTGGGACAATTAGCAACAGGATCTTTCATTAAATAACTATAATTTGTACACTAATAATACAATTGGACTAAAGTTTTGGTCACGTGCCATTTGAAAGTGAATACTTTATACAAAACTATATGGATCTGTTTTTTATTAATGGCGCCATCTATGTGTTAAGGACGAAACTTTTTGAGTAATGCGTTCGATCTTTTATTCATAAGGGTTTCTAGTGTAGACATTTCGCATTTTATTTTCTAGCCCTTGTAATATCCTTTTAGTTACTTAGTCCAGCATTCAAGTCAAATTATTAATATAACCTGAACACTCTTACCTGTCTTGGTGTATAAGCTAATTGAACAAATACATTCCAAGAGTGTCATACGCTCTGAATAATAGAATGTGAAAGGGTTACGCTCATAGCTTCAATTAAGGATTGAGTTCAATATTACACAACCTAAGGTCGACACAAGTCACTTGAGAAGGCTGAAGTGAAAAACGGCGGTATGGTTGTGATAATATTAACCTAGAACTAGACAACAGTCCGAAAATTATAAATAAAAATAACATATAGTTCTGTATTATTTTCATCATTCAGACTACTTTTCTCATTCGGCCGATGAAACGTTCGACTTTCCTATGGTGCATCTGGCTGAAATGATCAATGGGTACGGAATTTCGATGTGACTTAAGGTCGGAGCTTACATCGGCTGAAACGTTGTGAAAGGTTCTAAGAATAGGAAAGTGGTCCGAGAAATCAGAAGAATACAAATTATTAATCGCCATATAAACATTTCCGAAACAGAATGTATATGAATATAACAGTTCCATATTTCTGATGACTTAATTATGAGAGATGTGATTCAAATCCCTCCATCCGAGCAATGTTGACCTTTCATTCCCACATTTTAAACTATTTATATATCTTTTAGAAGAAAGGTTTTATTGAATGTTATTCTTTTTCAGAACTCATTCTAAATCTATACTGGACTTTACATCGAATATTGTGTAAGAAAATGTAGAATAGTTGTTATATAGCGTGTAAAGCTTTTGAATGCTCACGCGATGTCGCAGGATATCCTCATGTTTTTTGTTTTTGTTTTTTGTCGTGTGAAGCGAAATAAGTGGGGTGCGCTACATCCGTGACAAGACACTTATGTGATGCAATGGGTCCAAAGGTGGCTGATTACTTTTGATACGTCTAAAACCAAGCTTCTCTCCTTTAATCAAAAACGCTCGGATCCTCACTTTGTCACAATTGAAATGAATGGCATCTGCATGAAGAAGCCCCCGGCTTGGATAAGCTTCGTGGACTGACCTTCACTTCAGACTTTAAATGGAAGACTTACATCAAATCAGTTCCTAAGATCCTTGAGAAAATGATTGGACAATTCGACTGCTCTGGATTATATCTCACGCTTGACGCAATCCTCTACGTTTATAAAAGTAAAATACGTCCTAAGAGTGAGTACTGTTTCCACACCTGGGAAGGTGCAGCTTCGAACACTCATTATTGTCTTGACTGAGTGCAACACCGAGTTCGAAATCTAGCAAAGAGATGTCCCCTTTTCTTTCCTGCAGTCAATTTCTAACGAAAGAGATGTTGCTAGTCTTTCTTTGCTCTATTGCTATTATCATGGTAGGTGCCCGACTCAGCCCGAATCTATGGTCCCCCCTCTAAAACATTCACAACAAAAACTCGTCTAGCTACAACCAGTATCAATAAGTTTCTTTTATCCCTCCGTGTAACTAAAACTGAACTGAACTTCCCTGAAAAAAGTTTCTTTCCTAGAACTGCTCGTCTGTGGAACACAACACTGCGAGGCTGCTTCAAACCTTACTAAAACATAGTCGTTTTCAAGTCAAATGTAGACAAATTCTTGTTGTGCCGTTTTGTAAAATTCTGCCAAGTTTCAACTATCGTACCAATCATCCAGTTGACAAACTATGTAACCCTTATCCTCGAGTGGCATTTGAATCTTGATAAGCGCTGACTCAGTAAACAAATAAGATCGTTTTGTTACGGCATCCTGGTTTGAAAAACTCTCGCACAAATAGGTACTTACAAGGCTCAATGCAGTGTTACTTAAGGAGTTTAAACGACCTTGTGTTACACCCATCCCTCGTGTATAGGGTACAAAGTAATTTGTTCGTAAGACTAAGACGAAGCAGATTTGTTTTAATAAAATAGCGTGGGATAGTTTTAACTATCACAGTCAACAAGGACATTAACGGAAGAGATAGCTTCTTCACAAATCTAACGTCTATTAATATGCAAGATGAACGCATGAAACAACGGGAAAATTCCATTTCCTTATAAATTAATACGATGATTATGAATGCAATCCAAATTTTAATCAAATGGCTGTGAATTTGTTTGTATTTTGCAGTGGCTGTTAATCAGTTTCTAATAAATATTGTTGGTGGCGATTAAACACTGGCGTTAAAACAGCAGATGCCCGAGAAAATACATAACGCCGAAATGTGTGTAGAGAATTTAATTATATATATATATATATATATATATATATATATATATATATATATATATTGGTCTGACAATGCTTATAAGTCACCTTATAAAGGAGAGTTACTTTCAAATAGGAAATAAAGTACTACTCCAAACAATAAGTATTCCACTGGGTTTGGATCCTTCTCCATTTTGGGCAAATCTATATTTACATAGACTTGAATATATGTATATATTATCATTAATAAAAAACGGTATATCTACAGCGTATAGTTATCATGGATGTAGGCGATATATTGACGACCTTGTTTGCATTAATGATAGCGATGCGTTTGCAAATACTAAACATTTAATATACCTACAGAGTTAAAATTAAACTGTGAACATAAGGGAACACAAGCTACTTTTCTTGATTTGATATAAAAAATGAAGATAAAATATTTATCTATAAACTGTTCGATGAAAGAAATTCATTTCCTTTTCGTATCGTGCGGATGCCACATAAAAATAGTACCTGCCCTGTGTATATATTTTACGGGAGTATTATGTCCGAATTTCTGAGGATTGCTCGTGTTACCTTAAAATTGGTAGATTTTATGCCCCAAATTTATGACCTAGCAATAAGAATGATTAAACAAGGTTGCGATCAGAATAAAATATTTAGACAATTAAATAAGGCAATTACTTGCCATCCTGATGCTTTTAAGTCTTATCAAATTAATCAAAATTGATAGAGCAAATCCAAAGCTATCTAAATATAAAAAAAAATAATGTAGAATATGTATAATCGTATATATAACACATATACTAATTATATAAAAAATAGTTACATATAATAGACAGTAGAAAGAAATGTTGAAAAAGTTAAAAAAGAAATGAAGAAAGAGAAAAAATCGACAGTTAGCTTATAACGCCGATTGGAAACGCTGTGAGTTTCAAAAAAAGAAGAAGAAAAAGAGAAAGGATGGACAGTTGGCTTATGAACGCCGGTAGGAGGCGCTGTGAGTTTAAAGAAAAGTAGAAAGAGAGAACATTGGTTGTTAAGCTTATCAACGCTGTGAGTTGGCAAGGAGGATTAGTATTTATTTGAAATTGATGACAAGGAATTGAACAACAAAGGAGGAGGAAGCGGAGAAGGAGGAGAAGGAGAAGGAGAAGGAGGAGGGGGAGAAAAAAGGACTAAAAGTATATATATATGCATATATATATATAATTTAAAAAAATTATATTTGGATATGTAGATATTTTTTTAATTTTTAATATAAAACAAAAACTAAAAATACATTAATCACCTAAAAAGTAATGTAATGGATTCGTCTAAACACTTTAAAATAAAGCAACATTTTTGTAAGTAACGGATACATTTTATTAGACAGACGAACAACACTTAGGTTTAGTATACGGAACGTTTATGTTTTTGTCTTAATAAAAGTGGGGTCATGGATATATATCATGTATCATGGATATGTATCATGGATATATATCATGGCTATGTATCATGTATCATGGATATGTATCATGGCTATGTATCATGGCTACGTATCATGTATATGGGATATGTATCATGGATATGTATCATGGCTATGTATCATGGTTATGTATCATGTATCATGGATATGTATCATGGATATGTGTCATGTATCATAGGTATGTATCATGGCTATGTATCATAGATATGTATGGTGTATCATATATATATGTATCATGTATAATATCTATCATGTATCATGTATATGGATCATGTATATGTAGCATGTATCATGGATATGTATCATGAATGTGCATATGTATCATGTATCATGTATGATATATATGTATAATGTATCATGGATATGTATCATATATCATGGCTATGTATCACGTATCATGTATCATGGATATGTTTTATGTATCATAGATATCATGTATCATAGGTATGTATCATGGATACGTGTCATGGATATGTACAATGTATCATATGTATCATAAATATGTATCATGTATCATGGGTATGTATCATGTACATGTATCATCAATATGTATCATGGATATGTATCATGGATATGTATATGTATCATCAATATGTATCATCAATATGTATAATGGATATGTATCATGTATCATTGATATGTATCATGTATTATTGCTAGGTATCATGCATCATATGTATCATGGCTAAGTATCATGTTGCATGGATAAATATCATGGATATGTATCATAGATATGTACCATGAATCATGGACATGTATATGTATCATGACTATGTATCATGCATCATGGATATGTATCATGGCTATAGATATGTATCATTGATATGTATCATGTATCATAGTTATGTTTCATGGATGTGTATCATGTATCATTGATATGTATGATGTATAACATATCGATCATGTATATGTATTATGTATCAGACATGTGTATCATGTATCATGGATATGTATCATGTATATGTATCATTGATATATATTATGTATCATGGATATGTATCATAGATATATATAATGTATCATTGATATGTATCATAGATATGTATCACGGATAAGTATCATGTAGCATCGATATGTATCATGTATCATAGATATGCATCATGGATATGCATCATGCATATGTATCATGCATATGTATGATGGCTATGAATCATGTATCATGGATATGTATAATGTATCATGGGTATGTATCATATGTAGGTAGCATGGATATGTATCATAGGTAGGTAGCATGTATATGTATCATGTATTATGTATCATGTATCATTGATATGTATCATAGGTATGTATATGTATCATGGTTATGTATTATGAATATGTATCATGTATCACATATATATCATGTATCATATATATGGATCATGTATATGTATCATGTACTATGGATATGTATCATAGATATGTTCTATATATCATTTATCATAGATATGTATCATGTATCATGGATATATATCAGGTATATGTATCATGTATCATGGATATGAATCTTGAATCATGGCTTTGTATCATGAATCATGTACGATGGATATGTATCAGGTATGATGGGTATGTATCATGTAGAATAAGTATGTATTATGTAGAATGGGTATGTATCATGGATATGTATCATTATCACATATCTATCATGTATCATATATATGTATCATCTATATGTATCATGTATCATGAATCATATTCTATGGATATGTATCGTGTATCAGTGATATGTATCATGTATAATGGGTATGTCTCATATGTAATGAGTATGTAGCGTGGATATTTATCATGTATCACACATCTATCATTTATTATATATATATGTATCATGTATTATGAATAGGTATCATGTATCATGGATATTTATCATAGATATGTATCATGTATCATATATATGTATCATCTATATGTATCATTTATCATAGATCTGTATCATCTATCATAGATATGTATCATGTATATGTATCATTGATATCTATAATGTATCATTGATATGTATCATTGATGTGCATTAGGGATATGTATAATGTATTATGGCTATGCATCATGGCTTTGTATCATGGCTGTGTATCATGTATCAAAGATATTTATTATGGATATGTATATGTATCATTGATATATCTCCTGTTTTTTTATATGAATCATAGATATGTATCATGTATCATATATATGTATCATGGATATGTATATATATCATGTATCATTGATATGTATATGTATCATGGATATGTATATGTATCATAGATATGTAACATGTATCATGAATATGTATCATTTATAAGAATCATGTATTATGTATTATGTATCATAGATGTGTATCATGTATATGTATCATGTATCATTGATATGTATCATTTATCATAGATATGTATCATGTATATGTATCATGTATCGTTGATATATATAGTGTATATGTATATGTATCATGGATATGTATCATGTATCATGGATATGTATAATGTATCATGGATATGTATCATTGGTATGTATCATGTATCATGGATATGCATCATGTATCATGGATATGTATTATAGATATGTATCATGTATGATGGATGTGTATCATGGATATGTATCATCGATATGTACTATGGATATGTACTATGGATATGTACTATGGATATGTGCTATGGATATGTATCATGTATCAGTGATGTGTATCATGGATATGTATCATGTATCATGGATATGTATAATGTGTCATGTATATGTATAATTCATATGTATCATGTATTATGTATCATGTATTATGTATCATGTATTATAGATATGTATCATTGATATGTATCATGTATCATTATCATAGATATGTATTATTTATATGTATCATGTATTATGGATATGTATCAGGGATATGTATTATGGATATGTATCATGGATCTGTATCATGGATCTGTTTCATTTATATGTATTATGGACGTGTATCATGTATCATGGATATAATATATGTATCATGGATATGTATCATGTATCATATATATGAATCATGGATATGTATCATGTATCATGGATACGTAACATGGATATGTATCATAGATATGTATTATGGATAGGTATCATGTATCATGGATATGTATCATGGATATGTATCATGGATAGATATCATGGGTATGTATCATGGATATGCATAATATATCATTGATATGTATAATATATCATGGCTATGTATTATGTATCATGGATATGTATCATGAATCATGCATATGTATGATGGCTATGCATCATGTATCATGGATATGTATAATGTATCATGGATATGTATCATATGTAGGTAGCATGGATATGTATCATAGGTAGGTAGCATGGATATGTATCATGTATTATGTATCATGTATCATTGATATGTATCATAGGTATGTATATGTATCATGGATATGTATCATGGGTATGTATCATGTATCACATATATATCATGTATCATATACATGTATCATGGATATGTACCATGTATCATGGATATGTATCATGGATATATATCATGTATCATTGATACATATCATGTATTATGTATTATGTATCATAGATATGTATCATGTATATGTATCATGTATCATGTATCATAGATATGTATCACGGATAATAATCATGAATCATCGATATGATCACATCATAGCTATGCATCATGGATACGTATCATGTATAATTCATATGTATCATGTATCATGGCTATATATTATGTATCATGGGTATGTATCATGTATCATGCATATGTATGATTGCTCTGTATCATGTATCATTGATATGTATCATGTATCATGGATATGTATCATGCATCAGGGCTATGCATCATGGCTTTGTATCATGGATATGTATCATGGATATGCATAATGTAGTATTCATATGTATCATGGATATGTACAATGTATCATAGATATGTATCATGGATATGTATATATATCATGTATCATGGATATGCATCATCATGGATATGTATCATGTATCATGGATATGTATCATGTATCATGGCTATGTATCATGGATATGTACTATGGATATGTACCATGTATCATGGATATGTATCATGGATCATGGATATGTATCATGGATATGTATAAGGGATATGTATCATGGCTATGTATTATTTATCCTGGATATGTATCATGGATATCTATCATTGTAACATCGCTATGTATATTTATTAATGATACATGGGTATGTGTCATGTATTATGGAAAGGCATCATGTATCATTTGGGTCATGGCTATGTATCATGTTTCATGGATATGTATCATAGGTATGTATTATATATCATGGACATGTACCATGTATCATGACTATGTATTATGTATCCTCGATATGTATCATGTATATGTATCATGTATAATGACTATGTATCATGACTATGTATCATGCATCATGGATATGTATCATGGCTATGTATCATGTATCATGGATATGTATCATGTATAATAGGTAGGTTTCATGGATATGTATCAGATATGTATCATGGATATGTATCAAGTATAATGTATCATAGATATGTATCTTAGATAGGTATCATGCATAATGTATCATGTATCATTGATATGTATCACATATCATTGATATTTATCATGTATCATGGATATGTATCATGGATATGTAGCATGTATAATTGATATGCATCATGGATATACATCATTGATATGTATATCATGTATCATGGATATGTATCAAGCCTATGTATCATGTATCATGAATATGTATCAAGGCTATGTATCATGTATCATGAATATGTATAAAGGATATGTATCATGTATCATGACTATGTGTCATGGATATATTTCATGTAGTATAGGTATGTATCATGGATATGTATCATGGATATGTATCATGCATCATAGATATGTATCGTGGATATGTATCATGTATCAGATATGTATCATGTATCATTGATATGTATCATTGATATGTATCATATGTATGTATATGTATCATGGATATGTATTATGGATATGTATCACATATATATCATGTATCATATATATGTATCATGTATATGTATCATGTACCATGGATATGTATCATAGATGTGTATTATATATCATTTATCATAGATATGTATCATGTATCATGGATATATATCAGGTATATGTATCATGTATCATGGATATGCATCATGCATCATGGCTTTGTATCATGAATCATGTACGATGGATATGTATCATGTATGATGGGTATGTATCATGTAGAATGGGTATGTATCATGGATATGTATCATTATCACATATCTTGCATGTATCCTATATATGTATCATGTATCATGAATCATATTCTATGGATATGTATCGTGTATCAGTGATATGTATCATGTATAATGGGTATGTGTCATGGATATTTATCATGTATCACATATCTATCATTTAGTATATATATATATCTATCATGTATATGTATCATGTATTATGTATAGGTATCATGTATCATGGATATTTATCATAGATATGTATCATGTATCATGTATCATATATATGTATCATCTATATGTATCATTTATCATAGATCTGTATCATGTACTATAGATATGTATCATGTATATGTATCATTGATATCTATAATGTATCATTGATATGTATCATTGATGTGCATTAGGGATATGTATCATGTATTATGGCTATGCATCATGGCTTTGTATCATGGCTGTGTATCCTGTATCATAGATATTTATTATGGATATGTATATGTATCATTGATATATCTCATGTTTTTTTGTATGCATCATAGATATGTATCATGTATCATATATATGTATCATGGATATGTATATGTATCATGTATCATGGATATGTATATGTATCATGGATATGTATCATGGATATTTATCATGCCCGATTTAGTAGCACAAATTAGTTATATTTAACCCATAGATTACAGGTACTACCACTCCGGGCAGGAGTGGACCTAGGAGCAATGGCAACTAAGGAGCAACTCCACATTCCTCACATATCCCAAATGAAGGCCTAACCACTGAATGTCTTTCAAGGTTATACCCAAAACCTCAAACGTCGGCAAAATATTTATTTAATAAAATATCACCACATGTGTTGTAAAAGCAAACATCAGTGTAAATAGACAATGCTGTAAATTTAATTCATACACACATGGAATAACTTTAGACACTTGTTGTTATTTACCACCGACACTTTTTTTCACTTTTTACGGACCATTATTTTTTTTTCTGAGTATAATAACCGATCTTTTGCTAGATATTTCCATTTTTCAAATATTTTAAGTTTTAGAAGAGGGATCACTTTCCTAACTTAATTTAACATAAACCGATCATCCACTTTATGACCATCACCAATTTGACAATTTGTTCCGAGAATGTCGCTAGAGATTTCCGTTTTTGAATATTTTAGATTTTAACAAGAGCATCACTTTTTTATATAAATTTAGATTTCTTAAGCATCAGAATTTTTTGAAACTTCAATGTAGAAAAGAAAAGTGCAACCAATGTTTTTTTTTAATTTTGTCATTTTTGACACGAGTAACCCATTTTTAGGGAGCATTTTTTATTTCTACAATTTCAATACTTGTTCAGAACAGCGTGCAAGTGATATCATTGAATTTTGTTTTTGGCTCAATAATTTACGTAAAGTGAATGGGAACTTTTAATGCCGCAGAGACAAAGGTACTTCCCTTCAATAACTACAAGAAATCTCTTCAACCACCGATTGTCATGACAAATAACACCCTACCTGAGAGTTCATCATTCAAACTCCTCGGCATAACTTTCACAGATAACATGAATTGGAATAAATACATTGAATACATTGCCAGGGCTGCTGATAAGAAGATGGGATTCCTCTATCGTGCTAGTAAACTTCTCAAACCTGACAGTATCCTATATCTCTACAGAGCCACCATCCGCCCATGCATGGAGTTATGTTGCCACATCTGTGCTGGGTCATCATCCACTAGTCTCTCCCTCTTAGACAAGGTCCAAAAAAGAGTCGCCAACTTAATAGGTCCCACACTATCCACCAAAATCAAGCCCCTGTCCCATCGCTGCAAATTTGCCTTCTTTGTGCCTGTTTTACAAGTACTTTAATGAATTGTGCTCCTATGAGCTTGCCGCTCTGGTGTCCCCACAATGTAGATTCTCTAGACCAACCCGACAATCTGCCAAATCCCCTCCATTCACTGTGGAGGTCTCCGGATGCCGAAGAGATTTCTACTCCAAAAGCTTCTTTCCTCGTGCTGCTGAACTCTGGAACTCCGTCCATGCTCCCTGTTTTCCTGACGGTACTGACATGCAGAAATTTAAAACTAATGTAAACAGACACTTCCCTGCGCAGCCCTCAATTTAGGTTGACCCCTGCCAAACTTTTACCCTTTTTCTCAGTAGCCCCTTACGTCTACAGTGGCGGCCTGCATTGTTTGGGGTGAACTATGTTCTAAAAATAATGACATCAAAACAATTTTTTTGTGATTTGGAAAAACTCGTCTTCTAAATGTATACGCTCTGATCAGAAACGATGACCAGATGAACTCCGAACTCACTAGCTTACCCATTCAACAGAAACTGAGGAAAGAGCGCAGCTCTTTTATGACCTCACCTTAGTCGTATTGCTTTTACATGCAATGCCTTAACTTTTAAAACAAAAAATGTGAAAATAAATTACAAAAAGCATAACAAAATAAATACTTAAGCAAATTGTACATAAAAAATTGTCAAATTAGTAATGGTCAGAGAGTGGGTACTCATTTTACGTTAAATTACTATAGGAACGTTATATATATATATAATAAATATATATATATAATAATATATATATATATATATAATAATATATATATATATAATAATAAAAATATATATATATATAATAAAAATATATATATATATATATATATATATATATATATATATATATATATATATATATATATATATATATATGAAAGTGAGAGAGGACGAGCAAGGGGGGAACATATTGTATATTTATGCTTTTCTGATTCGATTGCATTATAAAAACAGTTCAAATGATGTGTGTTTTAGTTCTATCGCCGCAAACGTTCTTGTCTTGAGAAACAGTTTATTTAAAGCAGTACAGCAACGCTGTTTTGCCACTCTGTTGTAATTGAATATCGTATAAGACGATTATGACAGCCGCAGTTGCCTCCCTTTGAAGAAATGAACCGAATTTATAAGGGAGAATAGCTCGCTCACACGAACACACAAATGGAACTGCAACATATCGTGAATCTGGATAAAATGCATCAGGACGCAAACAATGGTGCAAGGGAGAAAACAACGGACCGCTTCTCCACTCACGCATAAACGATGGAAATGTAGTTATAAATTTATTTTTCAAAAGTCAGGAAACGTTATATTATAAGGTAAAGACTCGGAAAATTGAGGTCAGCAAGTACATTTAGCTCCTATTCCTGAACCCCATATTAACATAATTTGTGAATGAAAAACTTAAAGAAAAAAAACGAATTCGCTACGCAACTTTTTTTTAGACATAAAAAAAAAGGTTTCTTTTTGTTTGTGGGAATGAAAGAAAAATCGTATATTTCAACAAAAAAGAGAAGAATTATGTCCAGGAGAGGTTTATCCACTTCGACTTATATAGTATATTAGTAATAAAAATAGAAATAAATATTTAAATGTAAAAAGCGATTTGAAATGTTTTTGAGAACCCGAACAAAAGATGTAAATAACGAATGACGAAATAGAAGTTTCGTGCAGTTATGTTCATTAGCTTATTCAAGTAAATAGAATAGAGGACATCTTACTTTATTTTATATATAAGATTATACGTTTAAATTTCGGCAAAATCATACAGCAGATTCAGCCTCCCAGTGCGACGTAAGCCAACACATTTGGGCGAAGTATTAGAGGCAATAAATAGCGCGTCTATTGAGTAATGAAGAAATCAAACTCTTGCGACGAAAATGTTTCTTTTATTTTTGTGTTTTGTACGGTGGAGGGAAGGCATGTGGAGAAGGAAGAAGGAAAATGATGAAAACGGGTGAAAAATAGAAAAATAAAAGAACGCAGAAGAAAAAAACACTTCACTTACGTAAACATTTTAACTAAAAAATACGAGCTATTTTTATAAACAATTTAAAACACAAATAGTTCCTTTCTTATAAATTTAAAATGTAACATCGTCTCGGCAATAGTGTTGTGAATTCTATTAAATACTAAAAAAACTGTATTTAATGATTTATAACAGATATTTTCTTTTCAAAGGAGAGATTTACAGTAATAAATAAAACAATAATAGATAGATCAGAACTTTACACGAGATCGAGGAAACTGAAACCGCCAGAATGGAGGTGAAACATAACATAAGCTCTGTAATGAGCATCGATTGGGGACACACACATAATGATGGAGGATCTGAAAGAATGGAAAGCCCGAGAAGAGAGCGTACATTGCAGACCTCTTATTATTACTCACATTTCAGAGACCAACGGCGAGCCATCATTTATAAAAGGCTGTTGAGAGAACGCAAACTTATTTACAAGGGATATCGAACGAAACATGGGGTATCTGAAACAGCCTTTAGGAAAGACCACCAGTTGTTGCCAATAAGTCTTAACTGATATGACTCGTGCGAAAACTTTTAGTAAATAAATAAAATAATAATAATAATGATAATAATAATAATAATAATAAAATTAATTAATACATTGATTATAAACAACTTGCTATATTCGAGAGTAAAATCAATAAGCATGAAACTAAAAAGAGAAAAAAAGACTGACCAAAAGAATGGACCAACAAAGCCTGGACGGGAAATCAGACTGGAAACAAAGACAACCAAACTTCGATAAGAAGCTAAAACCGTAAACAAGATGAAAGAGAACAAGAAACGATGGAAGAGTGGAAATCTGATCGCAAGGTAAGACTTAATACGAAACATGAAAATTAAAACAAAAAATAGCAGCAATAGATGGAAGACTGAGACGATACAGATACAAATCAGAACCACACACACCTTTAGAAATAATGAAAGCTAGGTTTACAAAACGTAAACTGAGAAAGAACAACAGAACAACTGTACTCGAAAGAAACAAAACACTTCTGGAACAAGATATGGGAAAACCTTAACGAACAACAAAATGTGAAATTGCTGAAAAATATGAAAGAGGAACTACATGAAATTGAAGAAGGAACAGAAATAGAAATTAATTTATTCACTATTAAGACAACCCTAATAAAAATGGCAAACTGGAAAGCATCAGGCCACGATAGAATAAATGCACACTGGTTTTGACAATTAACGACCCTACATGAAAGACCAAAGTTATTTATCCACAAAAAGACGAACCAGGGTGGATCGGCAAAAGAAAGACAACGTTAATACAAAAGACAGCAAAAAGGAAACTATCGCTAGTAACTACCGACCAACAACATGTTTACCAACAATATCGAAAATACTAACGGCACAGCCAAGATAACAAATCTTCCACTCCCTGAATAATCGTGGAGTGCCCCCCAGAGGATGCTGGAAAAGGAAGAGTGTGACGCTTGCTCTGCTTTATATATATAGCCAAAAATTATGAAGGAGGTAAAAAGCAGACAGGAGAATATATCGATAGCATGGATTGAAAACCTACGATAGATTCTGTCAAGCATGGATAATTGAATGCTTAAACATGCTCAATATACTTAGCAAAATTATAAATCTCATTAAGAAAGCAATGGGAACAAAGAGATTAGAACAGCTTTAAGACATGGAACTGGCCAAGAAGAGACGATGGCGCTAAGCGAACAGAATATCTATAAATATATTGGAGTTTTGGAAGCAGACACCATCAAATCTACAGAAATGAAAGGGAAGAAATAATACGGGAGACGACCAAGAAAACTCTTGTGAAACGAAAGTATATATTCGAAACCATAGTAAAAGGAATAAACACTTGGCCAGCATCCTTAATAAGATACTCTGGATCATTCATAAACTGGACTAAAAGAAAAATCGGAGCCACCTAAACAAAAATACTAGAAAATAAGTGACCATGCACGACGCACTACATCCACAAGACTATACGGAGAGACTCACGTGAAAAGGAACGAAGAGGAAAGAGTGCTGGTAAGTATGGAAGACTGTGTTTAAGACACAAAAAATAGCTGGGGAAATGCATACCCCAAAACACAGAAAGGCTGATCACCGCAGCAAAAGACTCTGCCCAATGAATAACCCGAGAAGCACTAAAACCAGAGACAAAAGGAAAGGGGAAGAAAAGTTGGGAAAAAAACAAGTACATGGGCGTTTCATATGAACAACTGGAGAATAAATCAACCCATTCCTGGGGCTGGCTAAGAAAAAAAACACCAGAACAAAGAAACGGAATCTACTAACAGCTGCACAAAACAATGCGATTAGGACTAACTAAATTAAAGCTAAAATACATTAAACACAGAAAAACTGTAAATGCAGATTGTGTGGGCAAAGAGGCAAAACAGAAAATAACATAAGTGAATGCAACAAACTAGCCTAAAAAGAATACAAGAACAGGCACGACTGCGTGGGGAAAGCAGTACACTGGAGACTATTTAAACGACAGAGACAGTACTGGAAAACAAAAATCACAAAATCCTCTGGGACATGGAGGTGCAAACAGATACACTCATACAAGCAAGAAGACCGGATGTCATAATAGTCCAGAATAGGGAACAATCCTGCCAAATCGTTGATTGTTCTGTTCCAGCAGATCACAGCGTGATGATCAAGGAAACGAAAAAAGGAAGTAAATATACAGAACTTGCCAAAGAATTGGAAACGTTATGGAATATGATTAAAGTAAATATAATAGCAATGATTGTAGGAGAACTAGGAGCAATCTCCCAAAAACTGAAAACATAACTGGGAGAAATTGGAATTAAAGGATCACTGAGAACATACAAAATACGGTAATGATCAAAACAGTGGCAATCTTTAAAAAAATCCTCGAATGAAGAAACCAACCCGCATAAGCTACGAATGGTAATCGATCACATGAAATTTACAATAGAAAGAAAACAAAACCACACGAAGAACACCACCACAGAAACCCAAGGAACAGAAGCCACAAGAAAAGTAATGCACTGCCCATTCCCTGCAATGAATGTGATGACACCAGCCTCGACTGATACCACACTAAAAGTATTGAAGAATGAAGGGGGATCGAAATATCGAAGAATGAGAGCACTCACTAGACTTCTGCTGGAAGAGTGCGGAAAGTACAGGTCATTTAGGGAGTTTTATTGACACCCAAATCAAAAAGGAGACCAATATTTGTTACCAGCGAGAAATCAATTGTTAGCGGCTGTTGCGATACCTCAAAGTCATTTGTAATGTTTATTGGATGTGGAGCGTACTAGTAATCTGGGGAGGTTTGTTGAAACTCAGGCTCCAGGGAACACCACCGGTGATTATTAGTGGGCAATCACTGACGATTGCTTGTGTGAGAACTTCCAATAAATAGAAATAATAATAATCGCTTCGGTTTAACTCTCTTTTTTCGCACTTTTTTAACACACCTAAAATAAGCACCGGCACACAGTTTATATTATTTATATCTTTAATTGGAAACGTGGTTCGGTGGAAGGTGGCACCTTAATATATTAAAGCGGAACAAGCAGACGTGTTCTGTCAATTTTACCATGACACATCGTTTATCGGTGACGTCAAACCCCCATGACATTTGTGCTAGAGATAAATTGATGCCAGAGATTGATTGATTGATCCCAGCCAAATACGGTCGCGGTATTTGATAGCATTATCATGACAGTTTGTCAAATCTATTAATCAAATACACACTAACCATTTGTTATCAATTCACGAGCAATATCGAAATGTCATACGCATAATATCCGATAGGGCAAACGGTCCGTGCCCCCAACAACACACGGATCAATTACTGCTTCGAGTTTAACAGTGGTCACTCGGTGGCGTTTCTACCACTTCTTAGCGACACCAATAAGTGGTCTTATTAAATGGATTTTACATGATTATTTAAACAACCAGTAGTGACATGTTTCCTCATAAATAATAGCTATACTGTTCTCGGTCAGACTGAGGTACTTTTTAATTGTTATCACAATCCAGAGTGCCAATATATAGGGAGTTGTATTTTCTCCAGATCAAGGACCGATCACATATCTAACTTTTTTCTCGAATAAAGGCAGATCAATCCGGGCTTCGATGGGACGTAGAAAGAAATAGTGTAAAGTAGTTGCTTTACACACGGATACTTTTTGTGTAGCGGTCGTTGTAATTAATTCTGATAGGTTGTCGTAAATAAGGGCGATCTAGGCATTATGTTTAATCTTATTATATTAGCAACCGGAAGTTATCTATATTTGAGCAATCTGATGTAATAGTTTTGCAGCCTACCAGTGTTTATTTTATTATTATTTGTAGTAATAGTCGTAAGGGTAATATAATATAATGCCAGTAGTGTTATTTGTGCTAGTCTACTGAACAAAATGACACACTTGACATTTGACCAATAACTTTTGAGTCTATAGTTTTGGTTGTTAGTATTCGTAGTAATATCGTTAGTAGTATTAATATCGTTAGTAGTATTAATATCGTTAGTAGTATTAATATTGTAACCTACTTATCCAAGATCCTTTATCTTGAAAATAACTTATACCACATCTGGTGAAATTTTATTAAATAATTGTTGAACCTACCTGTGACCAACATACAGAAAAATACACGTACTAAATCACAATATTATAGATAATAAGAAAGTACCCATCCAAAGACAGGTAAACTTAATTCCCCGAACAGAACAGTTTTGCACCACTTTTATGTCTCTTTATCGAGATGAACATCAATATATATTGATACTAAATCTTATGTCTATAAGCCTAATTCCAATTTTGATCAAACGCCATTACCTGTTTTTGATACTAAAAAGTACCTACGGCTTAAGTTTAAGGGAAACTTATAACAAATTGCTCAATCATGATCTCTGAAGATACTGGCTTCGCGGCTAATAATGCAGCAAACATTACTTTTATTGTTTGTGTTTTTCCTTTCTATTTGAGATAATCAATCATGGTCTGCAAAGTAAAAAAAAAACTACAAATATATTCTACACAATAACCTAACGGAACACCATGAATACATATTTGAAGATATAAAGAACTTGAAGCATGAAAACATTTATCAGAATGACATTAAATAACCCGAAAAGGGATGTATATGCCGTAAAACAAAACAACCAAACTAAACACTGCCCAACAAATGTTAAACGTCTAAGTGCTCTTTCGTGAGGGGCGACGGCTTTACTCTCCTAACCTTCCAGCCCTGTGCCACATCTCTCTGCAGTTGTAATGAAGTAAATACTTGTAACCACCGCAGGCTAATACTGGCAGTCAACACAGATGTTCAACCATTCTTACAATCTTTTGCATTATACTTTTGCAATATGGTTTGTTTCTCTTAACTCGGGGTGTATGTTTTCTTTCCGGACTTTTTACAAGGCCACAACAACTGGCGACGAAGTACGATGGGGCGTTCAATAACTAATTACCCTAACACACTTTCAGTTGTCTGATCTAATTTTGCATGTGTAATGATGTATATCTGTATGAGTTATATTGCAAAGAACAGCTCTAATTGTGGTTTCTGATTCACATGTGTTTGAACTGAGTCAGGTGTGAAATAGAGCCAGTTGAGTGTCGTGCAGTGATC
>OY744524.1:110229596-110327096 GCA_963556195.1 Sepiola atlantica | reverse complement strand
AAACTTAGTGTCGAACCAACACACGTGTGTATACATAGATATATAGATTGTTTAAAATATTGGGCATTTATTTCCGACAGTATTCATTATGTTATGTAATGAGTTGTTTTTAAAGAAGTGATTATTTAATTCGTGAGTCTAGATAGTAGAAAATAATTCCACAATGTAAACAAGTCTCATTTTTAACTTTGTTGTATTATTGGCTTATATCCATCCCCGCAAACTAAATAATGGCTTGTCTAGTAATAGCATATGAGCAACAATATCATTAATAATAAGGAAGCTCAATAAACATAATATAGTAAGTTATGAAAATATATTTATGGCAATTAAGCTACACAGAGGCTTCTGCGTCTCATCCCCAGAGGGAATCCTCAGGCTACAATGCATGGAGTTATTGTTGCTTGTAGGTTTTTATAGGCACGTCTTGCTTGTTAACCAGTCAAATTCTTTGTTGTTCCATTAGCCAATCGTTGGGCTTCTCACGAACAAAGGTATTCTTGTTTTTACTTCTTATTTCCTGTTCTATTGTTCTGTTGTCTCTAGGATGACTCATCCCTTCTTCTTTGTTGTAAATACTGAAAATTTATACATAAAAAGTATATCCTCTTATAACATTTCATGTGGATACATGAAATAATATATATATATATATATATATATATATATATATATATATATCAGTATTTATAATATTACATACATACACTAGTGGTTCATGCTTACATCGTCATCATTGTAGTATGTGCTAACCATTGCCTGTAGAAGAGGTAGAACCCAGTTACAAAGTCACTTTTGACTGGTATACCATATATTCAGACCCTAAACCACTAGTAATTTACAGGAGAACTAAGGGAATTTACTCTTAATTATATACTAACAAGCTCGTTTGTGACAGTAAAATAAGTTATAGCAAGATATATACTTTCTTTGTTTACATTGCTTCTTAAAACCCATAGTAATGTTTTCATTATAGATTATCAACCATGTTTTTACGAGAGAACTCAACAATCGGGGATATATATATATATATATATATATATATATATATATAGAGAGAGAGAGAGAGGGAGAGATAGATAGATAGATACTTATCTAAAGACAGCTGTTACGTTCTTTACGAATCATCAGACGTAGCTAGAGTATCAACGCCTACATTGAAACCCGAGCGGTTTGTTAAATATTGTTGATTTTGTTTCATTGCATAAAATAATAGTCATTTCCGTTTAAGTGCTATAAAAATGGCGTCTAAATGATACTCATGTTTCACCTGAAGACGTGGTTTTTGCGCGTCTGCTAGGTTTTCTGTCTTTGAATACATTTATTCATAACAATTCTCGTATATGTTTTGCTCTTTTTGGGGATTGAGAACTTTCTGCTAGTTATCTCTGTCTCATTCTGCTTGCAGTATCATATTATTATTTCCAAGTGATTGTTATAAATTATACCTATTATTCTAACCACTATTCTTGTATGTATTCTAAGGTGTGTATGATTCCGATCATGTCGCATCTCAAAGCCACCATCCGCCCATGCATGGAGTATTGTTGTCACATCTGGACTGGTGCATCATCTACTAGTCTCTCCCTCCTTGACAAGGTCCAAACAAGAATCGCCAACTTAATAGGTCTCTCACTGTCAACCAAACTCCAGCCTCTGTCCCATCGCCGCAATGTAGCATCCTTGTGCTTGTTTTACAAATACTTCAATGGATTATGCTCCGATGAATTGGCTACTCTAGTGCCCCCTCGACAAAAATTCACTAGACTAACTCGACAATCAACTATATCTGATTCATTCACTGTGGAGGTCCCCAGATGTCGGAGAGCCTTCTACTCAAATAGCTTCTTTCCTCGTACTGCTGGTCTCTGGAACTCCCTCTCTGCCCCCTGTTTCCCCAACAGTACAGACATGCAGAAATTTAAAACTAATGTAAACAGACATCCTGCTGCGCAGATCCCAATCTAGGTTGACCGCTCCCTACCTTCTCCCCTTTTCTTTTTCTCAGTAGCCCCTTACGTTTACAGTGGCGGCCTGCCTTGTTTGGGGTGAACTATGTTAAAAAAATATTTACGATCAACATCAGGTATGTTTATTTTAACCATTGAATATGCGATAACTTTTATAAGTATTATAACTTTAGATATGTTTTTATTATTGAAATAGCTGTTAAAGCTAATGAATATGCCATCAATTTGAATTGAGAGAATAGCATTGATGTGTTTACTCCCTAAAACTACGGGTTGGAAAATGAATGTCTCAATACATTATCCCATCAAAACATCATTATAGAAATAGTCACGTTTAAACCATGACAGGCAAGACGGTTAGTCAACCTTGATACATTGTACATAGGTGTACATATCTATGGCCCCTAACACATTACAAAGATAATTAAGTATGTTATCACCTTCAGCCTTTACCGCCTGACATCGCTGCTGCTGCTGCTGCTGCTATTCTCTCTTTTTCTTCTCTATTTACGTCTTTCATGTATTTGGCTAATTTCTTATTCGCTTAGGTTGCTGATACTACTAGTCACAGTTTCCTATTTGTTTATTTATTTATGTCATCCTCTTACTCTCATTCTCTTACGCTGCTGCTACTATTTCACCTGCCTTTCGACATTTTTGTCTTTCGATCTTCATCTAAAATATGAATGTATGTGATTTTACATTTTATTCTTTGATATATAGTGTTAAGCAAGGTACATTGTTACCACATTTTAGTTGTTGTTTTTACATCTGTCCGTCCCCCAAAATGCATATTTCTAATGAAGAGTAAGGGACTACTGTTATAAGGGCCCGAGTTATAGGAAGCAACCAAAGTCGTAAGTTGCACAGCAAGATGTTTGTTCACATTACATTTATATTTCTGCATGTTAGTACAGTCGGAGAACACAAGCGTCCGAGGAAAGAAACTATTTGAGTAGAAAATAATCCGGTATTTAGGGGGCATTACATTGAAAGGTGGGATTTTGCTGTGTGTCGGGTGGGTGTAGGGGATTTATATTTAGGGTTTACAAATGCAGTAAGTTCATCACAGCACAATCATTCGTCATCTCAAAACATCTAAGCACCCGCTCATGTAATTTTCAACCTGAAGGCATGTATCCTCCTTTAAAGGTCAATCTCATTGTTATATCTTCTATTTTACACATACAAGAGTGTAGCACAAATCAGCCGGCTTAGCGCAAACACGAGTGCGTTTTAAGCCAGTAATACTTCATATGGAAATATACAAATCAACCGTAAAAGCTGTTAAGTCTTTGGTTGACCTTAACAATTCGGAGAGAAAATCCAAAAGGGATTTTCTTAAGATGCGCTTATCCAACATGTGCGTTTAGTGATGAAAACGATATTTGAAATAGTACTTCCACGTCATGTGATCTGACGCACTTGCAGAACTGGCCCCCTTTCAACGTACATACCACCGACCGACGGGCCATCAGCAAAATCCCACTCTTCCACTACCGGAAAGCTTTATACTCCAATAGCTTATTTCCTCGAACTGCTTGCATTTGAAATTCCCTCCCTGCTCCCCGTTTACCCGACTGTACCAACTTTCAGAAATGTTAATGTTATGTGAACCAGCATTTCGCTGCACAATTCCTAATTAAAGAGCCCATATTTATCTGACCCTTAAGTTAGAGTAGCCTCTTACGTTCCATTAACGATGTGCCTTGGTTGGGATGAATATAAGTAAAGTAAATAAAACATAAAAAAACATCGACGAAAAGCGTAACGATATAGACTAAAATTCCACGTGGACAATAGTTCGACCGACAGACAGAGCCTATTATAAAGATGCATGGACAAATTTAACGATAGGAAGAAAACTTGCGTTAAATATTTTTATAGAGATGTAATGAAGGAGTGCTTGTTTTCTTTCGAGAGAAAGGTCAATATGGAAGCCATTCCTTGAGGATTGGCACATGCTCAGGAATTATGTTCTTTTCTAAACCGAAAATCATTACAGCAAAGATAAGCTGACTTCATGGTCGACCATTTCTCCAATCAGTCATCATTGGTGCCAGTACACTATATTGGTACGGTATTAGATTAATAATCCACAATGCCAACGAACTTCACAAAAGAAAACTAACATTAAGTAAATAAAAAAATAACATGAATTAAGGTTACATAAATAAATAAAGTAATACTAAAACACGAATAGAACACTAATAAGGTTTGGTTACTATGGTGATAGACAAAACATTAAACAAGGCCATAACATTAATAAAATTGTGTTTCTATGAGAACAGACATAATTTTTAAAAAAGAAATAAAAATGTTAAAATAAAATATTAACATGTCATTAACAGTAAAAATATCTACCCACTGTACATGATATACTTGAGTTTGAATGATCATGAACATATTTAACTAAGCGAGATATTTAGAAATATATATTTTCACTCCGGACAATAAGTGCATCCATTAAACCAATACATAAAATAGTAAGTAATCATTATATTTTGAAAACATATTTGTCCGCAATTTTCTAAAATAAATAAAATATTTTAACCATTAAACTGTATATTTATATTTATATGTTAACGTTGTAGTAACAAAGATAATTGATGCCTGTCTCCCCCTTGGAGTAATAATGGAATGTTCTACATTCGTGTATATTAAGAGTGAATGTTAAAACACTATTTGTCTAGCTAAGCAACAAATGGTTAAATAAAGCTTATCCTTAAGTTATATTCGGCGTCCAGTTTTTATTACAATTTATTTAACCATTCGTTATGGAACGTTACTTGAAACCCGATCGTCTAGACCTTGATACGGCCGACTCGGAATCTACTGACAAATGGCGGCATTGGAGAAAAATGTTCGAAGGATTCCTTACAGCTCTACAGTTATCTTCAAACGCGGCTTTAACAGGTACTGAGAAATATACCCTTCTTTTACATCATGTCTCTACTGCTATTTATAGAAATTTATCTGAATGTGAAAATTATGAAACTGCGGTGGACATTTTAGAAGCCATGTTTGTAAAGAAAAAAAATACTATTTTTGCTAGACATTTACTTGCTACCCGGCGTCAACAACCAGAAGAAAGCCTTGAACAATACCTTCAGATTCTAAAGACGTTAAGTCGCGAGTGTGAATTTACAGCCTTAACTGCGAACCAAGCGAGAGATGTTTTTATCAGGGACGCATTTATTAATGGAATACAGTCCAACCAAATAAGACAAAGACTACTAGAGAATAAAAACCTAGACTTACCAACAGCTTATGAACAAGCTCTAACGTTGGACATGGCACAGAAGCAGTCTGTCTTCTATTTACAACCCGATATTTTGGGAGCTGCTATCGTAGCCCCTCCTCTGCATGTTCAAAATTCTTCCATTGTCCAAGACGCTGCCACCCCCCTTTCTAACGATCACGAACAACTTATCACTGCCGCCTCAGCTGGATCCACATGCTACTTTTGTGGCCTTCGTATACATGCTCGTTCGTCCTGCCCGGCTCGAGATGTTAGATGCCACAAGTGTGATAAGCAGGGACATTTTTCGAAAGTTTGCCGGTCAGCTTCTCAAAAAAAAACGTTCGGCTACTCTTGCTACTGTAGCACCAATTACAATATCAGCTGCATTCCCCGGCTGCCTCTCAAAAACAATCGTGAAGGTAAAAATCAATGGATTGACTATTCATGCGCTTATTGATACAGGCAGTTCCGAAAGTTTTATTAATGCCAGTATTGTAAAAGCAAATAAATGGGAAATATTTCCTTGTTCCAACCAAATATCAATGGCAAATTCATCTTTATCGTCCCATGTAATTGGATATTGCATGGTTAACCTGAAACTAAAAGGAAACTCCTATCAAGGGATCAAATTATCAGTAATGAAAAACCTCTGCTGCGAAGTGATTTTGGGTCACAATTTTCTAAAACAACATTCATGCGTTGAAATTCCTTTTGGTGGCCCCAAGCCAGTCCTAAGCGTATGTGGACTAGCAGCTGTCAAAGTGCGGCACCCGTCACTTTTTACAAACTTAACTCCTGACTGCAAACCAATAGCAATAAAATCAAGACGCTATTCAGAAACGGACAAGCAGTTCATAGCAGCAGAAGTAACAAAACTACTTAAGGAAGGAATTATAGAGCCAAGTGAATCTCCATGGCGAGCACAGGTCCTCGTAACAGCCACTGAAAATCACAAGAAAAGGATGGTCATTGACTATTCCCAGACCATCAACAGATACACATTACTCGATGCCTATCCACTGCCTCGTATTGACGAAATGATTTCTAATATTGCAAAATATCACACTTTCAGTACTTTAGATCTCAGAAGTGCCTACCATCAGGTACCTATCAAGCCAGAGGATAAGCCCTACACGGCATTCGAGGCCTGCGGTCGCCTATATCAGTTCTGCCGAATTCCTTTTGGGATAACAAATGGTGTGGCTAGCTTCCAGAGGGTAATAGATGAAATAATCTCCAATGAAAAATTGAAGGGTACTGTTGCATATATAGACAATGTCACAGTATGCGGACATAACCAAGCTGAACATGACCACAACCTTAAACGATTCATGGCTGCCGTCAAGAAATATAATCTGACTTTGAACAGTGAAAAATGTTCCTACAACTTGAAAAGCATCAAATTATTGGGATACATTGTCAAAAATGGCACCATGACGCCGGATCCCGAGCGACTGAAACCGCTAATGGAATTACCAATCCCTGGAAACATGCCCTCTTTACGACGAGCCCTCGGTATGTTTGCTCACTACTCCCAATGGGTTGCGTCTTTTTCAGAAAAAATACACCCATTGACACAAGTATCTACTTTTCCGTTGTCCTGTTCCGCCATCAGAGCATTTCAAAACATGAAAAGGAACATTGCTTAGTCTGCCATTTCTGCTGTGGATCCTTTTATCCCTCTATTAGTTGAGACGGATGCCTCCGACTGTGCGATAGCTGCCTCACTGAGACAATCCGGTCGTCCTGTAGCTTTTTTTTCAAGAACACTTTCGAAATCCGAGCGACGACACTCTGCAATAGAAAAAGAAGCGTACGCCATAGTTGAGGCATTACGAAAATGGAGGCATTACTTAATCGGCCGACATTTTGAATTAATCACTGACCAAAAGTCGGTCTCGTTTATGTTTAACCCAAAAACAACGAGTAAAATAAAAAACGAGAAAATAGCGAGATGGAGAATGGAGCTTTCTTGCTACTCCTTTGACGTCACTTACCGCCCTGGTAAGGAGAATGCCGCGGTCGACGCGCTTTCAAGGGTGTGTGGCCTGGTAACTGGCTCAGATGATCTTCAGTATATACACAGGGAATTGTGTCACCCAGGTATCACAAGAATGATTCACGTAGTCAGGAGCAGAAACTTGCCATATTCTGTTGAAGACGTAAAAAGAATTACGAACTCTTGTCGGATATGCGCAGAAAATAAGCCCAGGTTCTACAAACCTCCTCCAGCAACACTCATTAAGGCCACACAGCCTTTTGAAAGACTTAACCTGGATTTTAAGGGCCCTTTACCCTCTAAAACTAAAAATAAATACATGCTCACAATAATAGACGAGTACTCAAGATTTCCGTTCGTCATCCCCTGCCCAGACGTAACGGCTGCAACAGTAATTCAAGGCCTCTGCTCCATTTTTGCCGTTTTTGGAGTGCCTGCATATATACATTCAGATCGTGGGTCTGCTTTTATGTCGGACGAACTCAAGCAGTTTCTGCATGAACGAAGAGTAGCTGTAAGTAGAACAACTCCTCACAATCCTCAAGGAAACGGACAGTGCGAAAGATACAATGGTATAATATGGAAGACAGTACAGTTGGCGGCAGCAAATCGCAATAGTCCGATCTCCGATTGGGAAAGTCTCATCCCCATGGCCTTATACGCTATTAGGACTCTATTATGTACAGCGACAAACGCTACCCCACATGAGAGATTCTTCTCGTTCCCACGACGAAGCTCAGCAGGCACATCACTTCCCTCGTGGCTTGCACAACCTGGCACAGTTTTATTAAAACGTCATGTTCGTCATAGTAAACATGACCCATTGGTAAGCGAGGTACAATTAATCGAAGCGAACCCTCAGTATGCACTGGTCAGAAATTCAGAAGGAAGGCAATCTACTGTCTCCTTAAGGGATCTAGCCCCAGCAGGAAATGTATATGAACGTAGAACTGCTTCAGATGGATATAGAGCTCCGGTTCGTGGAACAAGTCCGACCCTCTTAGGTGATCGTGTGCCAGATACGTCAAGTTCAGAGTCCCAACAAAACGAATCTGAATATACTAACAGAGTCGTCTCTGACTCTAGTTCGGACGACAGATGGGTACCACGAAAGCGGTTTCACCCAATATCTGAGACAGATACTCAATCTTCAGACACCAAGCGACCGAAGCGCCGTAGAAAACGAGAGCGATTTGGAGCAAGATATTTTAGCCCTAAACCAGCAACACAAGACAGTCCCGAAACGTCGTCAGGTCCCGAGGAGCCTAGATTAGAAATGGATGTCGGGCACGAACAACCAAGACGCCCTCAAAGAACCCGCAGGAGGCCAGGTCGATGGGATGATTTTGTTCCCTACGAATAAGAAGATAGATGGGGGAGAATGTAGTAACAAAGATAATTGATGCCTGTCTCCCCCTTGGAGTAATAATGGAATGTTCTACATTCGTGTATATTAAGAGTGAATGTTAAAACACTATTTGTCTAGCTAAGCAACAAATGGTTAAATAAAGCTTATCCTTAAGTTATATTCGGCGTCCAGTTTTTATTACAAACGTTTTTTTCTCTTCTAGTTATTTTGATATAATATAAATACAAGTTAAAACTTAATTTAAAACAATAAAACCTCAAACTCTTTTTATGCTTAATCCAGTCGTAATCGTTTGTTACTTAAAAACACAAGAACAAGCAGCAAGAGTTTAATCAATTTCCTCCACTTTCAAATTCAAAGTGAAACATTAAGTGAAGAAAACAGCTCCAGAAATTGAGATGTGATATTTGATTCACAAACAAACTTAATAGTTTTATTTAACAGAGTACATAGCTTACCTCCATATCCATTAAACCCTCCATGCACCTCTGATTTGAAGAAATAGGTACGAGACATATATCAAGTAATACAATGGCAAGCTTACCTCCTGTTTCTGTGTTTCACCTACTCGCTTTTTGGCCAAGATCAACGTGTAGTATCTGTTCCGATGGATACTGCACCCCATAGACTGGTATTGTATTGGCCTTCGGGGCTTGATTTACGCCGATCTATGGGTCTGTCCTGTGCAGTTCTAGGAGGTCCACCCTCCCAGGCTTCGCCTCCCCTCTTTGGGGAGGAGTAAGGTTATTGCTTACTGCCTGAGGCGCCCCTACCGGGGAATGCCGACGGGGATGCCCAGGCAATTTTTAAACCCCACTTTCCCGACCCGACCTTGGGTCACATCTCACTTTTGGAACTAAGATAAAAACTGGCCTTGTGCCTAACTCATGGAGAGGAGTAAATCAATACTCGCTTTTATATTTCGTTTCATTTCCCTACTTCTACTGTGTAATCGAGGTTAGAGTTCAGTCAGTATTGGTTGAATAATATTCCCATGTGTGCGTACATAATCCAACTCTACTTATAATACCAAGTTTAATTTACAATGAAAGTATTGCAAGCTCTTCAACATAATTATTAGCTGGTATTTCTAGTCTTTAATTTTATGTATCATTAGTTGCCCGACACTGATTGGTTACGTTAGTCGCCCTGTTAACGTATAAGATATTTTAGAATGTATAGATTCAAGAAAAACTTTGTATGGAGCAGAGGTTATGTGGTCAATTATGGTTTAACGAATCTAGACGATACATGTTGAGAAAACATTCATAGAATTAAATTCCAAAATTTGCTGGTGAATTATTGAGTGAGCAAATAAAATTGCCGTAAGAATATTCGCCGCATCGGTGTATCTTTTCATCCGACTTTAATTCAGCTATAAATTCCAATATGGTTTCCCGGTTGCATATGGGTTCGGATAAAGACTTCGAGACGTTCACAAGAAAACGGATATCATATATTAGATCAAACAGATATCTAATACAGCAATTTTGGCAATTTAAATGTATGCGTATACGACCGGATTTAGTTGCATGTTATATTAATGACATATTCTTGTAACCCATATATGATACTCTGGCAGTCGGGAACTGCACGGAACAGAAACTCTCAGTAATTGCACACTCTCGAAAACTCCGAATAGTTGCTCTGGCTGCTTTGTGTATATTTATGTGAACGTACCGAGTGCTCTATGTATTCTTCAACAGAATAAAGGATACGCTGCGGTTACGCAGTTACTCATTAACACTTTTATTTGAATCACTCTTTAATGATATATGTATATATATACTAGCGGGACCCTGTGGAAATTCCATAGTGTTTTCTACATCAATCTGTATAATTTACTGTTAATAATATCATCCGGTGGCTAGAAATATGCACGTATTTTACTCACCAAAATGTTGCGTGACGGGATGTAAGTATATATATGTATTTATATTAGTCGGTGGCCAGGGCAAAAGCTGTCTCTTCAGCAGTCACCATCGGTCGCCACTCCCCTCTAACTCGCCCCGTCCCTCCCCTCTCTCTACCCCCCCCCCGTCGTCAGGGGTAAAAGTAAATACTAAATCTTCTTAAATAGGAGTGTCAGATCGTGGCACATAAAATAAATAACACACACTCTATCGTATTAATATATACATGATAATAATAATAATAAGAAGAAGAAGAAGAAGAAGAAGGAGAAGTAATTTTAAATATTAAAAAAAATAATAATAAATAAATATCGTAAGCCTGAAACCGGCACATTTGGTAAGCGTTTCCCCGTCTTCCTCCTTTCACAATGTCCTCCTCCTTCCACGCTAAAGCGACAGTAGCGAGCCGGGTCAGTTAATGGTTTAATTAAGTAAATTCTGATCTATTTAGCAACTTCATTTAGTTAGCTCAGTGCTAAAGTCACCGCTTTCCATGTAGATGTTACGGCTTCAATTCCAAGTATGCCCGTCCAATTTATTTGTTGTTTATTTATTTAATTTCTTTAAGAGCGTGACACACGTACGTACACCTTAGCGTATTAATATATAGAAGATTAGCTATGCTCTTAAAACAACACTAATTGGGTAAATTATGTATAATGATCTGCAATTAGCTAATTTACTGAATTAATCAAACGACGGAACTTAAGACATAGAAATGTATTATTAATTCAGTTTAAGCGATAGTTAGAGATATATAGAATTGGTAGATATAGAGAATGACAGAGATAAAGTACGACAACGAGCGATACATAAAGTCTCCTCCCACCACGACCATTACTCTCGTTTATGCTATATCGGCTGCCAGGAAAAAATACCGGATTTGTCCAATTATTCCCTTCTGTCTCACACACACATAGCAGCGAAACACAAAACCCTTTTAACTATAACAACACACGGCCTCTTCACGGCGACTATATTACTACTGTGTATTGTATATGTGCTACTAAAATTACGATGAAGAACGAAGAAATAGAAAAAAATATATGGAGTTAAATAAAAAAAAAACTGCAAATAATGGTTTAAGAATTAAGCGATGTTTTTACTCTTATGTAGCGATTATTTCTTTTATGTTTTACAGTTTCAAGTCTTACTAAAATAAACTACGTATTATTTAAGTTCTTTAATATGTAAAGGTATTTGAAACTTAGCAGTGTCTCATGCAACATCGGGTAGGAAGAGCCAGTATGTATATAAAAAGTAAAGTATGTCTGTCGGTGTGGGTCATAGTTTGATTTTTATTCGCCAGTTTATTTTGTGCACAGTTGATACATGTTGTTTGCAAGATAAATATAAGTCGATTTTATTCGTTGCTAGCCGACCGCAATATTATTATAAAATGATGCGATGTTAGTAAAAATGGATAAAACACTATTCGTCAGTGCAAAGATAGTTCGCTTTCTTTTGTTTACATCTTATATTAAAAAAAGGGTAAGTAATTCTGTGTTGACTAAAACAATCTTACATTTCTGTGTTCGGTGTCCTTTTTACTTTGTCTTAAAAAGTATATAAACTATTCCCCAGTGACGTAAATTACGAATGAGAATTGAAATAATCCAGGGCAAGACCGCATGGAGAGAGCAAATAATATATAAAGTTGTAGTGTTTGTCTGTTGAATTGGTTGCTTGTGTATTCACAGACTCCGCGTAGGATTTTCGAAAGAGACCCGATAATTATATATATATATATATATTCTTAAATTAGTGGATTTAATTCTGATGAAATAAGCTCAATCATTATTGTGAGCTCTCCGTTTAAGCTCCATATTCATAAAAAGAAATGATGCCTCGTTACTTTAGTTGATTTTATGTATAACTGACAGAAATGTCCATATGATGTTCAAAGATTGGAGAAAACGTACAAAGTGTTCCTTTTAATGTTAGATGTCTCGAGCACCTTCGTGATTTTAAGTTATCGACATTAATTTTAATAAGTGTCATTTAACACACATCCTCCTCAACAAATTATTGCTGAGTCAACTCCAAAAATTGAATATTAATATTTTAAAAGATAAAACCTTATGATTTTTTTTAGTGTAGTTGTATGGTAAACAGTTCGAATCTGATTTAAAATGATAATGTAAGCGGCATTCAAGAGGAGTTTTTTTTTAACTTAAATATGTGTACATAGAAATATAAGGATGAAAGGCCTCAAATGTATTAATACTTTATACATTAATCGTAAAACTCGTGAGCAATTTTACTAGTCTACATCATGTGAAGAATGTATTGGTTGGCGAAGGCAAATTACGTCATTCATTAAATTACGCAAATAACGAAGCAGAAATACCTTTTAAAGATTTTTTATTGGAAGTGTCGTAACAATTTAATTCGGTAGATATTTTGTGTTTCCATTTCGATACATTTACGTAACACATTTAAATATTTGTTTCATTAATTTAAAAAAAAAAAGATATATATATATATATATATATATATATATATATATATTACATATATAATATATATATGTGTGTGTGTGTGTGTGCGGGGTGTATACATTGTATTAAGGGTGAAACTATTTCATCTGTTCCACCATTGCATGTCTTATTTGCTGCAACTTGTGTCTATCCGTCACACCTTTGCATTGTATTGCTTTCTAACTATCACATTTATATATATATATATATATATATATATATATATATATATATATATATATGACAATGGGTCATGGACAATCTAGTAGATGATATTATTTACAAAAAATATCTAGTGTAACCATTTCGTACATATTATTTCTTTACTAAATGACAGTTCTTCAAATGCACAGATTTTAAGAACTAACTCTTGTAAAAATCAATTTAATTCATACCGTCTGCAAACTTTACATATATCTTATGACATTTACTCGAGTTAATATACTATCATTAACAAAACTAGTTGTAATAATTTATTTATTTTAACTAAGTCTCATTACACATGGTAATTTGATGAAAGTTGACGTCTTATGTTCAAATTCAAAATATCTCTGAATAATTCAATCCAAAACTTAATAAGATGTACATTGAAGAGTAGTACGATAACATTTCTAAATTAGCGTATAATTTGTAGCAGCCATTTTTCTTCTGTAATTACGTTTTGTATGAAATTGATATTATTATAAATAAATACGTTGCCGGCAAAGTAGCGATACCGAAACTGTCAGGAATTTAATCAGACGAAGTGACATTTTGGAAAATATCCAAAATACAAAAATTGAATATCAGTAAGCGAGGAAATTGCAAGCGCCTGACAAGGGAAAAGAATATGTCTGCTATCAGGTGAAACAGTTTCCGTTAAATAAAGTAAAAGAGAGTGAGGACATGTGCAGTCGGACAGAAGAAAATATAGGTCTGCGAAAATACGCTGGCCATTTTCAGCAATAATTTAACAACGAAGGTAATTACTTATAATAAATCTTACTACTGTTTTAACCACGTCTGTAAAAATATAGACTTCTGTTGACATGTTATAACTAATCTATCCAATCATATAAGTTTATATTATGCTATCTCTTTAAACAATGCAACTATTTTCATATAGACACCGCTTTTATTGAGTTCAAATGTGGCTACATATCCTATGGTTGTTACAACAATTCCCTTGAACACTACTAAAATCCAATAATACTAAATTAAATATGAGAACAGTTTTTATCCGCATAAACTACACAGATCAGGTAACATACATATACAGCCGCATACACTTGCACATATTAGCAACCATATTTACACACACACATTATATATATATATATATATATATATATATATATATATATATATATATATATATATATTAATCCAGGTAAGGTAAACATCCACTGGATAAGAATCAAAATAATTTCAACCGGGCTTTCTTTTCAAATATCACGTAAGGGAATGGTCAGGTTTTTATTGTGCCTCATGAGATCACGGCTTTTAATAGCTGTTGATAAATAACATGGGCATGCCAGTGGATCAGAGTATGTACTTATATGTATGAATAAAAATAAACATTATATATATATATATATATATATATATATATATATATATATATATATACTAGTGCACGGATATATAAACGCATATATATATATATATATATATATATATATATATATATATATATATATATACATATATGTCTAAACAAGTAAAGGATGAAAATAAAACATGTATAAAAATACAATATCTATTAAGTCATCATTAGTTCAGAACAAAGGGTTACAAATAAAATAATGTTCACCATTCCTTTCTTTAAGCCATGGCTTTTCAAAGAGCTGTATTTTATTTTTTCATTATAAGTCCTATTTTAAAGGTATACATCATATCTTTATTCTTTTGTTCTTCACATATATATGTAGCATTTAAACATACGCACTCATTTATATATACCAATTACATGGAGTACCACCTATAGAATCGGAAAGTAATCATGCCTTCATGGATATATATATATATATATATATATATATATAAATATTTACATGTTACTGACAATATTTGTTAGGTTAAAAAAAACTTTAAATGTTTGCGTATGCTTTGTTAATTTCGGATGGTAATATTTTCAGTCCGCCTAGGATAGCAAAGTTTTATATCGATCATTAGTTATAGTTTTATGTAAATAACAATTAATGCTTATTTGGGATGGATATTTAGCAAAGTTAATCAAACAAGTTTGATATATTTGTAAAACCAGTAACATCTTTAACAATTATCGGGCATTTTAGCTTCAGAGGTAAAAAAACAGATTTTTTTCGGAAGATCCCTTCCAGTGAATTTCCCATGTACATGTTCATATAACCTTTTGTAAAAACTTTGGAAAATACAATTGATCCATTTTTAGCAATTTAGAATAAGATATGAATAACTGAATATATGGATTACGGAATATCGAATAAGAATACAAATATGTCTCATCCGATTACCATGGGATAAACATATCACATTAAAAACTTATATCGAAAAACACATAACATTTATTAAAAGCCATTTCTCACTGTATAAATGAAACATCACCAGTTAAGTATACTTATGAATGACCAAGTCACTTACAGAAGTAATTGCAACAGTTGTTGGCATCCTTCTACTTAAAAATGCAATGGAGTCTCACAGGCAGAATTATAAAGTCTCACAGACAGGCGTGCGTAATGAGACTTTATAATTCGAATCTTTATTAGCAAGGCATATTGCAGCTAAAAATTGCAACAACAAAACACCTTATGCAGTTTCTAAAGCTGCACTCTTCAGTATATGCGCATGTATCCCCAGCTGCATATCTCTTCTGTTTATTTCCCATGACACATTCAATCCCACCGACTTTTAACTTGTTGCAATAGGCTTCTTTCTGATAATTTGCTCATTTATGGCATTTAATTTGAGAACTCCCTTTATACCAGGACTTTTATTCTAGATCTACAGCCAGGGGAGAGATAGTCATATACTACACCTTTAGGGATTTCTCGATTGATCAGTATTTTTGCTGTACGCGACACAGGGTAAAAAAGCAATTGACGTTACCTTTGCAGGTTTTTCCAAGAACATTATCATTTTAGATTTGACCCAAATTGACCTAGAATACTTTCACATCAAGGCAAGTTGAATGTGTTTAGACTGTGCTCTTTACAGGAGTAGACTGTCAATGCTTCACTACTGATGATCACGATTCTGGGTGTTGGCAAAAGTATAAATATTACAATAAGAAGTATTTGCCAAGTTAAATCTTTCTTTTAATAATGTTAGATTGTGATTAAATGTATGTACGTAGTTTAATATACAGACACTAAAACTTAATTATAATAAGATTGCTCAGTCAGAATAAGTTAAAAACACAAACAAATGAGCAATATAGTGTGGAATGGTGATATATTTTGAATCATTTTAGAACAAAACAGAGACAATAATGCTATTTTATTGATAAGTTACTCTTCGAAAGCTGAAATGGTACGTCTTTTTCTTGCGGCAATTACCTCGACGGAAAGAATTAATAAATCACATGTTTATTCCCTTCAAAAACATTGCGGTTATAGGGTCGATGCTTAGGGCTCAACTGTACGACCAGTTGAGCAGCAAGATAAGTCAAACTGTTGAGCAGCAAAATGCCTGTTTATAACAAGGCTAGAATGTTCCATTATGCTCAGAAGGGAAAGTCCATTCTCTGTGTTCTGATTGGCTGAGATTCATATGTGGGCATTTTAGTCTATAAATGTTCATTCATTATAACAAGCACTCCTCCATGAGATGGATACCAATTGAGGCCCTTATGCCGGTAAGTGTTAGTTTAATTCTATAGCGGTGATTAAAACTTTCTCTACTGGTATCACGATGAATTTAATGCGATAGACGCAACTGAATGGAATTGAATTCAGCTCAGCAGATTGTATAGTCAAGGTTAATATCCATTACACCAGTTGATAAAAAGAAATGAATAACCACTGACTAAAACGAAAATCACTTCAAGTATAATGGTTAATGAAATTAATGGACTGTCAATTGAGTGATGAATAATATTATGAGAAGATTGAAAATAATGAATATAATTGACAGAATGTTATTACTGAAAGAGATGGTTTGATACGTATTTTTGACATTCTATTTAGAGACAATCATGCTGTAGTTTGCAAAGAAGCAGTCCCATGCAAATGTGTTTCACATATGGAAAGTTCTTGGAAAGAACCTGCTCATGGGAATTTCATTTGATATCAAGTACACCAAGGAAGAAAATTATGTGAGTGTTTTACTAGAAGGAAACTAATTAGCATCGTGATTTTGCTGTACATAGCACGTTTATCAGGAAATAATTTCAGAGTGACAAATATGCTGAAATTACGACAGTCTGCGGCACGTACATGCCTCCAGCTGATATGTAATTAGTCAGGCGAATAATTTCGTTAAAATTAATGTAGCAAAAGACATGACAGAAAGTGTGAGTTAAGAAGTTAAACATTAGAAAAGCAGATATATAAAAGAATTGAACTGAGATAAGTAAACTATATCAGTTCTTATTGTTCTAAAGCTGTATCTGAAAAAGTTATTCAGTTTTTTATATGTGTAGAAACTTCTAGCTTGATTGGGTTCAGTTTTGAATTTAATGTCTGGACGTTGAGGCTGTTCGATACAAGTTTCATACATTTTGTAAAGTAAGACAAACGTCACATTTTGGTTAATACTTGATGTATTCTGAGAATTTAAAGGATATTTTGACGAATACAGCTCGCTCCCAGAAAGTAGTGAATCCCTACTATGCCTTTTAAGCGTGACCTAGACCTGAAATATCCGGCCTACATTATTTTGATCCCGTTGTTCGACATGTTATAAGAGTTCCAGACGGTCAGCTGCACTTCATACGTAATAGTCTATGGATTTGCAATCAAGCGAGTTGGGGTCGCTTATGTTGAAACTGGCGATGTTTGGGACGTTGTTAGACAGACACTATTGGAGTTTCAGGAAGGAATGGGATGGCGTCGAGTAAGGCTGACATACGTATGGCGTTTCTGAAGCGGAGATCTCAAACCAGCGCGTGGTAAACGTAGACAGTAACTCAATACAGCAATCTGAATAAAGACCGAATCTCTTTTCGAATATGTAAACGCCATAACTTCGCAAGAAATACACCCAATGGAAATAAAGGTTTTCAGGAATTGGTCCTTATGACGCGTGGGACTTTTTTCTTTTGCGCATTGTACAATTGTTCTGAAAAGAACCAGAAAAGAATTCCCGGTTCAACTAGGTGTTTCACTTTGTAGAGGTATCCTCTGTAAGGCGGTTCTCATGGGGTTTAACGGTGAGTTAGCAATCGCAACTCTTGTGTGAAAGTAGCGAATATCCTCATTCTGCGCCCTCTTTATAGTCATCCCTCCGACGCTCAACTCTCTCGTCAAGGTTCACTTTGCCGCACTTTTGTAAGCATCTCAACCTATTTCTACGTGTAGGCACAGTTAGTATAGCGTGTATAGTCCCTTCCTGCTAGCGACTTCTTCTACATTCCCAGTAAGATTCTCCAGCACACATCTCACGGCCTTCAAGATATTCGAAATCAACTAAGCGGCAGCTAAGATTTTCAAATGTTAAATCGCTTGCGAATCATCATGATCTGAGTAACTTGCTTCCAATATGCCCGTTATTTCTAGTCGCCTATTTTCCCCACTCCAAAAAGCCACACATTTTACACAGAAACAGCTTACCGCTAATAAATACTAAAATATTTATGATTGAAAGAATATAAAATTAGTCAAATATGTGTCGAACGCACACGTGTATATACATATATATATATATATATATATATATATATATATATATATGTATATATATTCCACGAAAGTTTAGTTAATCAATGTTTGTTATACTAACGCTTTTTTGCTATATATTTTAATCAAATAAAATACATTCTAAAAGATGCCCTAATTTTAGGAATGAGTTATGTATCAAGGAAAATCTATTTTAATTGTTCTAATAAGCTATTATTTGTAATTAACTGACCGATATCTTATAATGTTTCTCTGTATCACTCTCACTTTCTCTTATTGTGTTCTGTCTGCTCCTCTCCCATTCTTCTCTCGCTCTTCCCCCCTCATTCTGTCATAATAAATAGTGATATATTATTAAAAGAAAAAAATGATTGGAATAATCCATTATAAACAAATCGAAATATCACCAGTAATCGTAATATTATTTAACTCGTAGCAGTTGAGCAAAAAAGAGATAAATAGCGCAATCAGAGATATAGAAAAGAAGAAGTCACTAATCTTAATTTCGTCTATTTCTGTTTAAGAAATAAATTAGATGTACACGGTCAGTTTATTTTAATCCTAACCGGGGAAATTCTTTAAACTATTCTGCCAACCACGGAAATGTCTGGTCTCATAGCGGATCTTTCTTTGTATGAATTAGCCATAGTTCGATTTGGACATAAAAGATTATCTCTCCCAGTAATTGCTTCCACCTCAATCTCTTGGAAGAAGACACGTAAATATAGTGCAGTTTTTGCCAACCGCCAAATCTGTTATATATGTGAATGTTTGAGTAAGGCTGTTCGTGGATTCTTAAACATCTGAAGCGATGGAAAGATATAGAGTGGCTGAAGCTGTCTAGTTTGTGTACGTTTTCGACAGTTTTATTTTTAATAAGTATTCAAGTGGTTCGACACTCCACCTGTATGGAACCAGTGAGATGATAGTCGTGAATAAATATAAATCATCTACATTTGCTCGTATGTGATAATATGATCGAGATATGTGTCGTTCATACATAGAGTTGTTTGAGCGAAGACGTTCTCTGAGTCGGCACAGCATATAGTTATTGGTTTTCTCAGTTTGGCTAAGATCAAAGTGTAGTATCTGTTCCGATGGATACTGCACGCCTGTCCTGTGCAGTTCTAGGAGGTCCACCCTCCCAGGCTTCGCCTCCCCTCTTTGGGGAGGAGTAAGTTTATTGCTTACTGTCTGGAAATGCCGACGGGGCTGCCCAGGCAATTTTTAAATGGCCAGAGTGCTCACCTCTCGAGCGCTGGCTTTTAACCCCACTTGCTCGACCCGAGCTTGGGTCACATCTTACTTGTGGGAGTAAGATAAACCTGGCCTTGTGCGTAACTCCTAGCGAAGGAGTAAATAAATAACACTCCTTGGCCTTTTGGCTAAGATCAAAGTGTAGTATCTGTTCCGATGGATACTGCACCCCATAGACTGGTATTGTCTTGGCCTTCGGGGCTTGATTTACGCCAGTCTATGGGATTGTCCTGTGCAGTTCTAGGAGGTCCACCCTCCCAGGCTTTGCCTCCCCTCTTTGGAGAGGAGTAAGTTAATTGCTTACTGCTTGACGCTCCCCTACCGGGGAATACCGACGGGGCTGCCCAGGCAATTTTTAATGGTCAGAATGCTCACCTCTCGGGCGCTGGCTTTTCAACCCCCACTTTCCGACCCGACCTTGGGTCACATCTTACTTGTGGGAGTAGGATAAACTTGGCCTTGTGCCTAACTCCTGGAGAGGAGTAAATAATACTTGTCAATTGACTACAATTGACACACTACGTACATCCAACTCTCCATCCAGATATGCATAACATTCCATCGACAAGTATTCAATCTTCCGTATTAATGGTTCTCATCACCTTAGCAACATGTTTAAAACCAATGTTGCAGTGGATTTTCGTTGACGGCTCCATTGTCGAGTGATGTTCTTTATGTTGCTAGCATCCAGCGGTGCGAGATTACCATGTTTCAACACATCCCATTCAATTATCATCATTTGGTTGATTTGCATAATTGTTTTAATAAACATGAAAAACATGGTATGTACAGTGCGTTTAATAACGGGGAAATGTAAAGAGAACGCTGCCTTTACCAATATTATATTACTCAAAAATAAATCGAAATAAGCATTTATTTAAAAGCTGAGTGGCCTATTCAAATAATATAAACATCGACCTGATTTTCTTACTGATTTAATATATCAATGATAGACTGGGGGTATATTAAGAGCATTTAAAGTCAGAAATAAAAAACAGCTCGCGCTTTTAATAGAGTAATATTCAAAAATATGTATTTTTATTTCTAAAAACCGAGTCTTTAATGTTTCAAGAAATATGCATTTATATAATAAGGAGAGGTAGTTTGCTTGAAGCATTGTGTGTAATACGTATATAGAGGAGTATTAGAAGGCTATCACAATGCAAGAAATGGAAATATGTCGGCGTTGAGAAGTAAGACAAAACAAGTGATTTTAGTTATATATTTTTTCAAAACCTTTTCTTATAATTTTGTTCATATAGCAAATCTTACTTGATTAGGCAATACTTCAACACTGATGTAATCTGTGTTACCGTGTTACATAATATATTTCGGGGAAGACCTCTTTATCAAATGGTAGGTGTTTCAAATTTCAAAAAACGTGTGGATGGCACTATTGCATATAACGCAGCAAATGTAATAAAACTAAAACTATAATTGATTGTTTTGTTTTTTAAGAGTTTAATTATTTATCTATTTAATTTTTTTTAATTTTTGAATATTATATATATATATTTATAAATATCTTTCAAATATTAAAGTATTTTCTTCACTTACAGACGATATCGTTTCTGGTGTTTTACCTTCATCAGTGCATGAGTGGGTGGCGGTTGTAAGCGGTCGCATGTGTCTGAACGCAGTTCGTATATTTGGGCTAGAATCAAGAGACAACCGCGCAGGACAACACGTCCATCGGCAATCGACACAGACAGTAATTGAAATTGAGATACACTTATTTGGGGAGGCAGGGAGAAGTGTAATGGCTGTCTACGTGTAAACAATGGTATGTTAAATTCCAATGGCCAAGTCTTTATTTCTTTCTTTACAGAAATTCAAATCAATTCAGTGCAAGTTGACGACCGTTTCGCGAACAAAGAAAAGTTAAGGATGAACGAGTATTTACCCTGGTATCTAATTAATGCAGCTTATCCTTATACCAATGTATCACCTCGGAAGAAACCATTAAAACTACACAAAAACCTGTTACGTACATCTTATATAGAATATATTTCCTCAAAAGAAACAAAGATTTGATTATAGTCAGTCAGTTATCTATAATTTGTAATTCAGAGTAAAATAAGTACATTGAACATTGCTAACAATGTGAGTCGCATAATTTAATATTTAATGCATGCATTAAGAAAATTGTTTTTAAATATCGAAAAACTATTATAAGAATATCACTAAGTTTTAATAAGAAATAGAACTATTTAAAACCCAGAAATACAGAAGCTGGTACCGAAATTGTTCCTAAATGCACTTTTAAAGTTGTTATATATGGACGTCATACCGTATTATAATCTTATTTACGTATCATTAATCAACATTACATATTAGGTATATTAATAAATAAATGAACTAATTAAATAAATAAAATAAATGAAAAAATAAAAGCTACTTTTTATATAAAACATACAAGAGTCAAACCGGTATATTCTGAAGTAACAAAACGCCCTCTATAGAATTTAAATAACTTAAATTTGCATGAAAATTGAAATATAGTTATTCCAGATCAATTAAAAAGGAATCTAAAAATGTTACGATCATTTGACTATTTTTAGGAGATTTGAGTGAATAAAGTGCGTACCTTTTAAAAATGTAAATAGCTTGGATTCATATGAAATTTGATCCATAGATATTAGACAAAATTCAAACAAGATTCTCACATTTTCGAAAAAAAATTAGAGACACATTCTAGATGAAGATTTGAAGATTCTAGTATCTCAAAGTTACATGACCTTACTACATACAAGTGCGGAGTAGGGATACTTTATAAGGGAATATTACTTTTTCTAAAATACTATTTTTAATTAGTTTTTGTTCTTTTGTTTTTGTCTCACGTTCCATGATACTAACACACATAAATTATAATAGAAGAGAGAGAAATAAATAGCGGGGTGTATTTATTGGCTTGAGTTCGGTTATAAAGGGAGGAATAATCTAAATCTGAACTCTCGGTCGAAACAAAAATATCTCTTAGCATTTACGAATTCGAGAAACAAAGAATTCCCTCGGATATATGTGCAGGTAATAAAATGGATCAGAAGCATGAATTAAAAACTTACTGAATTTATGCTTATTATATTTGGAATATAGAAGTTCGAAAACTAGAGACACAAAAAAGAAAGTACAACTTAACAGAAACACTTTTCGTAAACGGTTATTAGTCTCACTGAAGTAGGTTTGAAAGAGTGAGAAATAGATAAAAATGTATCATTCTCTCTCTCTCTCTCTCTCTCTCTATATATATATATATATATGTATTTATTATTTTTTATTTAAACAGACATGTACAAATTCTGCGACCATGGCATGTCCATGTTATCGATCAACAGCTTTTATAAACTGAGATCTCATCAGGGTGAGTTAAAATCTTTGATCATATTTGGAAAGAACCATGTTTCTGTGTGTGTGTGTATATATATATATATATATATATATATATATATATATATATATATATTACACTAGATAAAGTGAAAGAATAAAATAAGGTGCGAATCAAATTTTATTAGAATTCAATGTTCAAGCAAAGTACTTTAAAGTCCTTAACTCATGTGTTTTCAAGGAAAATCTTCTCCTCAGAGGACCATTACCTCAATGACATTACTGCAGGTAATAAAATAAAACTTTGAAAATACGTAAAAAACAATATATAAACAATACATAAAAGTATATAAAACATCAAATATATCGGCCCAAAACATACTTATTTGTTAAACTTATACAGTTCATCCAAGTCATGAAGTTTAAAACAGCTTCAAGAAAGATATCAAAGAGGTTGATCCAGGTGGTGAATTGTAGTTCAAAAACGAAAAAGTTATCCTGGCGGGAAATTTGGAGTAACTTTATCGGACCTGGAAGAAAAAATGGCTGAATACATCAGGTCAGTTTAATTTTATTCGAATTGGCCTTAGCGGAGCTTGCATCTAACCAGGAAGTTATTGTTTATAAACTACTATCAACTCATAAGAACCGTGAATTTGGACATCATAATATTCAACACCAAGTGAGTTTTCTGAACTTTTCATATGATTTGTTTTTTCTATCGTTTTAATTAATTTGCATACACATTGGATACACTTTTCACTGTCATCTACTGCATCGATAGCAAACAAATTTTCCGCCTGAATAACGTTTTCGTTTTTAGACTACCATTCACCACCTGGATTGTTTTTCAGTAATGTTATTGCGGTAATAGTCAACTGAGGAGAATATTCCCTTTGAAAACTCATGAGTTAATGACTTTAAAGTACTTTGCTTGAACATTGAATTTTAATAAAATTTGATTCGCACCTTATTTTATTCTTTCACTTCAGCTAGTGCTATTAATGATCTATCCAGTATATTGAGCTTCAGTTTTATCCGGATGTTCACTAATTAAAAATATTAGTTGCCTCTTATATCTTTAGTTGAATTAACTATATATATATATATATATATATATATATATATATATATATATATATATGTACGTTTTTCTATTGGCAGAACTGTACCGATGCGCTATCATACGAGACTGACTGAATGTAAGTGATATCTGAATGTAAACATTGTCAAGTGCCTAGAGCTCAAATTAGTTTTACCCAATGAGCTATGCCTTGAAGCTAAACATTAAAAAAAGTCTTATTAAGCAAAAACACATTGCGTTATTAAATAATGTTTGCCTAAAAATGTATATATATATATATATATATATATATATATAAATATATATCTACTGGACCTCCAGATATCTAGATGATTCGTATAGTAGTCAGCACTAGTAATAATAATAGCTCTCTTAATCCCCTCTATCTATATTATGATGAATGTAAAGTCATGAACTGTTCACGGTTATTTCCATCTGTCTAAATTAGTAACATTCAATGTGCATTGTAATTTCCACCTCTTTCTTATGGATAACGTCCCCAAATATCCAGTATCCACAAGGGCAAACAAGCAAAACACCGAGCAAGATCGACATAGTTTTATAAGTACTGTATTCACCTCCTCTCCATGGTCAGGTGTAGGTCTTGATGAAAGTGTTTGTGTTGACCGAACTTGATTCGAACCGGAATACTCAAGTATTCAGTCTTCGTCGTTAACCACTCAGCCAACGTGCAACATAGTTTTATAAATGTGTGTGCGTTGCACTTCCTGTACGTGACACATATGCTAATGTAATTAAATACTTTTATTGTACTTGATTTGTATGGTATCGCTGATAAGGAAAAACACCGCAGTAACAAATGTTAATGATTTTCTGTACAAAGCTTACGACAACAGCAAAAAAAACGAAGTAAATTCGAGTTGTATTTTTATAAAAGTCAATCCGTTGACACATCGAAATGAAGAATTCGCTTGAAATACATAAAAAGACAATTACCTCCCTTAGTCATAATGGCGTCTAAGCCTTCTTTTGAAATGTTGCAAAGCCTTATTAGAATGATCGCGGGGACAACGAGGAGAGATATGTCAGATTCGTGCAAGTTCTTTTCCTGACTAAACAGAACTCGTTTTATTTTGCAATTCTTTTGTTTATAAAGCAAGACATTTAATATTTTAATAACACAATGGATTATGGGTTTAAACGCTTCATGTTAATGTCAGCGTTTGTTTTTCACTTTTTTCGAATATAGACGTGCGTTCCATTTGCAAGAGGTGAGTGTTTGGCGTAATCTCTACCGTCGTGTCTTATTGCATCGTATTCACAGCCTGTTCGATCTATTCTGGTCATTTATGCAATTATATCTTATATTATTATATAATTTTTAAAGATTCATGCAATACCAAAATCAAAAGCCAGAATAAAGGTCAATAGGATGGTCAGTTAGATGAGATTAAATACGATGTGGAAACTTGAATTAAATGGACAAAAATAACTTACTTAAGCGGACGGGGCGACAAGCATTTGTTGATATTGCACTTGAAGACGGCAATGTTGTAGTCAAAAGTGAAACAGTCCCATGACAATGTTTTCTATGTTCATCGTAATTCTGGTTGTATTAGGTACACAGAGGTAGAAATAAATTATTGTTTTGCAATTTAAAAAAATACATACTAAAATGTACCTTAGTTCTGAAATTGAGTTATCTATGAAATAAATTGTTTGAATTTGTTTAGAAGTCGTAATTTATAAGGAACTGAACACGTCATCAATTTCTGTTTTAGCTATCTATGTATTTCCTTCGCACATCTCACCCGACGCTGATACAACCTTCAGATATTTTCAAAACATGTGTACGCATTTAGAGAAAGAGTGACTTTCTTTCCAGCTAATTTACATACACAACGTCAACACTTATGCGAATCATAAGTCGATTTACATCTATATTATCCATAATGACAATATATAAACAACGAGAGTTATTTCTTTTAGTTTTGAAAAAAAAAAAAAATTTTTAATCTAATAATTCATTCACTATAATTATGATGGTACAGAAGCTCCCCATTTCTCCTCAAACTATTCGTAAAATAGTACCGTGAAAATTAATCGTATACAATGAATTGTTTACAAGAGATGTTGTGTTTCGAAATAAAATTACTTAGAAAAGGTTGAGTTGCCGTTTAATAGACAGACAAAGAACCTATGCCGCTTTCTAGTAAATAATAATAATAATGTTCTTACAAATAATTATGTCTTCGTTCTTTTATATTGTTACACTAAATTTACTTCGGATACCTCACTGAAGGAACGCACCTGTATCTCAATTGATAATCTGATGAAGTGTTGACCTTCTGTGTAGAAAGCACATACTTCGCGATGGGATCTGATATATATAGGCATGAAGAAGGTCTAGCTATGGGATCACCATTGTAACCAGTACTGGCCAAAGTATACATGGAATACTTTGAAGAAATGGCGTTAGGATAAACACCACTAAAGCCAACAATATGGCTACGATATGTGGATGACACATTCCTACTCTGGCGTCACCAGGAAAATGTTCAAACATTACTGGGCTATGTAAACTCTATTCGTCCATCTACACCGTTCAGGATGAAAAAGGAACATAATAACAAAGTATCCTTCCTAGATGCGCTGATAACTCGCACTGATCAGAGGTTTAGGTCACCGATGTATTAAAAGCCAACTTTCCCTGGACAGTATCTAAATTTGAACTCCCACTATCCATATAATGTAAAAAAAGGAATCGTGCACTTCCTACAGCATCGAGCAAAGACAATATGTAGTAACAGCAATACATATCAAGAGGACAGCTCGAGAGAAACCCTTCACCGAAACAATCTTCTGAGAGCATGACATCAGCTCCAACATATCTAGATCAAGCACTACAGGGCCACTACCCGAGAACTCATCACATTTTATATACAGTATATGAATAGCTTGTCGGAAAACATCAAAAGAATATGCGATAAATATGACATCAGGACAGTATTCAGGAGCGACTCAACTCTTCGAAAGCATCTTGTGAGAGTCAAACCTCCTACGGTAAAATGTATGACTAAGAACTGCGTGTATGCGATCCCATTTAAGTGTGAGAAAATATATAAAGGTGAGACATGTCGCCCAGTAAAAGCCGTAATACGTGAAGATATCCTAAAATTGGGTATGACTGACCACATATGGAAGGAAAAAGGAAACCATCTACCATTATGGGACGAAGTACACATTATAGATATAAAAGAAGACGAATCAAAGAAGCAGCGTATATATTGGGCAATAATGAGTTACGAAGCAGACTTAGTATAGAATGCAATACAATGTTGGAACCAGTAATTATAAATGATAGATAAGATAATAATATATATATATATATATATATATATATATATATATATATATATATATATATATATATATATATACAGTGATGTGTAGTAATAAAAGTACTGATATGTAGTGATAAGTAGAAAGACTACACTCAGAAAAAAACAAAAATAGGTTCAAGGCTCCCAAAATTAATACTACAACTGTCTTCAAGGACCCGTGGCGCAGTGGATATAGTACTAAGTTACATTCAGTTTTAAGTAATAGTCATCTGAAGGTTGAATGGTTAATCCTCGGTGCGGACGATACAAACAATTGCGAATTACTGAATACTTCTCCCAGGCATGACTGACAGAACAGGAGCATGCTACCCTCGTGGATTAAGTAAAGAGTTCTGTTCGAAATTCCGTTCAGATTCCAGAGTTCGACAGAAATATTCCCGAGTTCGAAGAGATACACCTTAAGATAGCCGGAGGTTACAGCGGCCGAAACGTTGTAATGGTATCACTCAAGATGAGAAATGTCCGAATAACCAAACTTATGCAAAGTATACATATTATATCAAATAAAAGAGTTCTCTAATTTGAAGGGATGGATTTATTACTTTATTGACATTAAACCTATATGTGTATCCAAATTTAAGAAAATTCAGTAATTTTTCTTTAACTAAACTCTGATATTGAAGATGATCAGCAAACTACAATTGTTCATGTCTTTTTAGGGGTCGGAGTCAAAGTTCTCCTGCAAAAGACTCTAGTTTTCTAATATTACACCAGTATTGTTGCAATTTCCTTACGGCGTAATTAATGCTCGTTCTTGTGTTTCACTTAGTACCTACTCCTGATGGTCTTTCCCCGACTTTACTACTTTTTTCTGCGTATCTATATAACGTATAGTGTCTTCATTTACATGTGTATTATTAACTTAAATGGAAGCGTTCGTTTGCTATTATTATATTTAATGGTCAGGAGAGATCGATACAATTTATAGTTTACTCTGACTAATTTCAATAATAGTTTCTCTACTATCATTTAGAGTTTTCTCTTACGTTTTTCGTCAACTATTGTATTACCATCATCTTGTTCTTTCTTTCCCATATTGAGCTGAAATGTGTTTTTTCTTTACGATCAGAAACTGGACAGCTATAAAAAAATAATCTTACCAATTACCCGATCCTACATTTCTTGACACGTTTCTTTTATTACTATGCAATAAGAGGGCATGCAGTTAATCTCTCTTGTCAGCTTCGCCTACATGTGGTTATTAAACATACAGAAGTCATTAATTCTTCAAATCTTATTTTTGTAAAATATACAATGCAAATATTTGCATAAAATCCAATGTTAATGCCACCATTTTATTGCCGTCCCATTTTATATGTAAATGCGTTGAATTTAATGTGCATATCTCATTTCTGGAGAAGAAACATGATACATACTCGAACAAAAAATAATAATTTCTCAATTTGTTAGTCTTACCAGTTGTATCTAGCCGGCGTTTTCCGGAATGCTGCAAAATCATTCATTTTTTTATTTAACATATTTTGAAACTTATACGGAAAAATGAAATAAAATTTGAATTGTAAATTAAAGAGCTATTTCATTCGTAAATTTTAAGTATGTTATGAAGCTGATTTATATTTTAGGTGATAATTTTAAATGTTTCATATTATTAGTCGTGATTACATTGTGTAAGTAATTGTACTGAAGTACATTATTATCTTGCTAGCTAGCTCCCACGAACCGGCGTTTTTCGAGAATACTTTATATTTCCATGTGTATGTCGCATTGCCAGGGAACATTGAGGAACCAAATATTATTATTAATTATACATCCTTCGTACGTCGGTTTATTTGTTTAAAGTTTTAATCTAAAAAAAGCAATATTTACACTTTCATTCTTGTTTTGTTTGCATTGCCTTAGAAAACTGAACCAAAACTTATTAGTAAATGAAGGTCGTGCGGATATCTGAAAAATATGTGAGAGTTAAATAGCATACATTCCAGTGAATAACAACTCATATATTTTCAAGTATGTTATCCCCTAATTACTATTTCATGCAGTTATTTTAAAATGTATCATTATCAGTCTTCCGGGCCGGACTAAGTAAATTTTAGAATTAATTGTAATGCAATACGTTACTATATTGTCGGTAACAAGGTACAACAATAACACATACAAATTGGCTAGTCAGAAGCAAAGTTTATTTGTGAGCTTAAATGCTCTTAACGAACAACTTTTAAATGATGGGATACGTTCCTTTATATCTTACAGCATGTGTTTGGTTTGTCTCTTTTGTTGTTTAGTTTCATATCTTGGTGATGACATAGCCTGCTAGTACATTTGCTTCGAAGGTCTCGTGATGCTGGATGATGAAGAAAAGAAAATTAATACAGAGAATAATGGTGACTAAATTAACGATGAAAGAGTGTGAACATGGCCAGTTCGTCTTATGGTTTTGTATTCACGTTGTGTTAAAAAAAGTCTCTTAAAGTCAGTCGATAAAAAAACGAACACTTCTCCTTGTTACCTGAAACAAAAGCTCTCCAGTCGCTGTTAATTTTAATTTTTAAAATCTGACGAAAAAATCGACGACTTGTTCATTTGTTCGATCTTAGTCGTTGGCATGGCGCAGTGGGGATGGAAGAGAGAGAGCGCTTAAATGTGTGTTTCGCTGTACTCAACTCGCTTCCAGTAGATTTCACAATTACAAAAATCTTCTCTGACTTCGTCGAGGACGTCACGACAACCGCATTTCCTACTTCCTATTTCTCAGTTCCACACCTGCTAAACCTAATTACTCTGACCTCGACAGGCAACTACTTTCTACGTTTGCCCTTAAGAGGTTCAGAGTCACCACACCTATACGGAGCAATCTACTTTCTTAACCATGTTCTTCATTCGACTCTTAGAAATGAACATTGCACCATTAATACAATATTACTAATTATTTTTTCATATTTAATCCATGCTCTTGAAAAATGCATTTTATCTTTATTTCCACTAATTTTGAATTAAGCAAATTCAATCTTAAATGTGTTTACGCTATTGCTCTTCTTTGAATATGGACTTAGGACGAACTGAGTGTGTGGAAGGTCATCGGACGAATCTCACTTATCGATATCGTCAAACTTCGGGTCGTCACTACTGTAAAAGACTTGAGTCGAGAAAAATTGTTCTAAACAATGTCAACAACAGAATGAAGTCAGTCAGAAAAGCTGATTCATACAAGTTTACTTCGAAAAATATGTTACTTTATTAGTTACTAGCGGAACCCGTCGCACGGTGTTGCACGGGAGAAAGTACTACCTATTGCATGACGTCGAATAAAAAAAGAAACGGCCTATTGTTCATTCTCCCCTCCCTCTACCGTGTTGGCGAATGTTATAAATTAAAAAAAAAATTGGTACAGTAGAATTGGATCGAACGCTGAAACTGGCGATTATTTTCCTATTCTCCGAGAAGGTACAGGTGAAAAACGTCTCTACTGTATATATTAGATAAATACTATTGGTCAATCATGATTTTGAAATTTGCCTTCACAATTAATTTTCAAATCGACGAGAAATGTTTAAAAGTGGCCATTCACTGCCTAATAATAATCAATAAAGTAGCTAGTTTATGATATCAGAGAGATAATATATCGTTTTATTTACATTTTCGACTTGGTATCAAAATAAATCGAGATTATTAGCATCTCGTTTCACCTACATAAAAAAGGTCATTACGTTTACTTTTAATCTTACGTTGTAAATTAACGTTTTTTTAAACACTCATAGAAACGAATAAAGTTCGGATTTCTGTTAGAGTTGAAACTTTGACAATGGATGGTCTTTGTTATTAATATGGTTTGATTATCATCATCAGTAGTTGCAATATTGCTAGTACCATCGTAGAAATAGAATGTGTAACCTTCAAAGCACATCCGGCATGCCAAACTTGTTTCATGCAGAATCTGGTGCAATTCCAACCAATAATTTCTTTTACATATTTATTGTTTTAGTAGGAACAGTTATTTTTGTAATAGTAATAATATTAATAATAGTTTACTCGCCTTGATAATATACACATTTCACGGAGTCTACGTAAATGTAAGTATTGTTTGAGTCCACAAGTTACTGACAGATAGCCAAACCATACTCAGTTATAATATCAATAAATAAATAACTTTTTATCTAATTCCTTTGTTGGTAAAGAATCGCAGTTTTCATGATATAATCATCTCGTCTTTTTATAACGACCGCTGTTCATGTCATTTATTCAATGGCGTTCCTTTCTATATAAAAGTGCATTAAATATGAAAGGCTGGCGTCGTTAAAACAAATACCAACTATTTAGAATATTACTTCAGTAAAAAAAACAACTTATTTTCAGACTCTAAATGCTCTTAATATTTAGAAACAAGCCGCGCGTGCGTGGTCCCCCTCTGTATGTGACTCGATGTGGCGAGTGTAAAATGCAATAAATTTGGGCAATTTGGGGCATTTTTGACCCCCCTTTGACCACCTGGGGGCGGAAACCAGAATTTTTCTGAGGTCAAGAATGCTCATTTTATATTCAGAACAATTGCCTCTAAATTTTGGCCTAGTTTCAGAAAAATTGAATGGATGGATCAAACGTTATGAGAGAAAAGGGTCATTTTTTGCCATTTTAGGGTTTTCTGACCCCCTGGGGGCGCGAACCAGATGTTTTCCAAGGTCAGCGATACTTATTTTCTATTAGGAACAATTGCCTCCACATTTTGGCCAATTTTCAGAGAAATTGAATGGATGGATGAAAAGTTATGGGGCAAAAAATGTCATTTTTTGCCATTTCGGAGTCTTTTGACCCCCTGATAGGCTAACCAGATTTTTTTTTAAATCGGAGAATGTCACTTTCTAACCTGACCAAAGTTACAACTTCATGCAAAATTTCAGAGAAATTCAATGAATGGTTGCGGAGAAAATTCCGGACGGACGGACGGACGGACGGACGGACGGACGGACGGACGGACGGACATGCCTCAAAACATAAGTCCCCCGATTTTATAAATCGGGGGACCAAAAAAAATAAGCCCCCGATTTTATAAATCGGGGGACCAATTATGTAACTAATGTAGTTTCAAAACGTATTTTATTCAGTAGGATATCTCAGTCAGTTCAACGCTTGACTGCAAAAAATTCATTTGGTTCTGTATCGCTATTGGAAGCAGTTGTTCTTTTCTAGGCACACTGAAGAGTCGTCATACGGCGAAACACTCGTTTGTGACGGAACTAATGCATATTTATATATTTATATATACTCAAAATATGTGACTAGTTGCTTCTCTAGGTGAATTTACAAATTTAGATTAATTAAAACGACGACAAAATTTAAGATTTGTCTTTTTATTTCGTATATTTTATTTTCTCTTTATCTATGCGTTAAATAGTATTACTACTGTGGTAATTTCCTTATTTTATGTAATGAACAATTCTTACTTTTGATTCTGTCATTTCTTTATCATATTTTACGTTTTATAAATATAGAGAGTGGCAGAAGCGAGAGTGGGAAATAATGTATGAAATAAGAGCGAGGTGTCAAACAACATACAGCGACATAGGGTTAGGATTAGGCTCTGAACGTCATCTCCTTAGATATAGCGATGTGTGTTAATCTACAATTGTACCAAAATATGAATCTATTTATTTCGTAATTTGGTCAGATCAGTGGAAGGATACTACTAAACAATGTAATTCATGTAATTAGCTGATTAAAAAGGGATCATATTGATTGTTCAGGGAAAGTAGAGCACGTACAAACATACAATGTGTAAAATAATTTTAAAAGTCAGTCAGTCTCTCTCTCTCTCTCTCTTACTCCTTCTTTTTGCAGTATAATTCTGATACCACGTTTATACAGTTGCCATTCCAAACGTGCTTTGTGCTATTTCTTTTGCAATCCTGGCTGATAATTTTGGAGCCAATACGTGTTTTTTTTTCCACAGAAGTAGCAATTTTATTTGGTATTTAAGTCCAATATGCGACAGACAAATAGACAGATATACAAAAGACGTTACATTAAATAGTGATCAAAACATATTTGTCTAAAGCTTTTTTAAATTGTTTTTTATGATATTTCACCCCAAATATGGCAGGTCGCCACTGTAGACGTAAGGGGCTACTGATAATCAGGTAGTAGGTTTTAGGTGTCATCACAAGTTGGGAGGTGTGCAGCGAGAGGTCTGTTTACATTAGTTTTGAACCTCTGCATGTCGGTACAGTCGGGGAAACAGGGAGAGGGGAGGGAGTTCCAGAGTTCGGCAGCACTAGGAAAGAAGCTGCTGGAGAAGGCTCTCCGGCATCTGGGGACTTCCACAGTGAATGGATGGGACCTAGCTGATTGCCGGGTTGTTCTACTGTTTTTGCATCGTGGGGGCACTAGAGCAGCTAGTTCATCGGAGCACAACTAATTCGAGGTATTTGTAAAACAAGAACAAGGATGCAACATTGCGGCGATGGGATAGGGGCTGGAGCTTGTAAATGATAAAATATGAATGTGTTAATAACAACATTTACTCGACGTTTATAACGATCGCTGTAAATGTCATCCATTAACATCGCTCGTCTTTTTATGCAAATCCATTAAGCTTAAGAATAGTTGCTGAATCGTTTATGAAAGGAAAGCAAAACAAAAAAATCACCAGTTTAATAAACAAGATCTGTTCAGAGTATAAATGAATAAAATATAATCGCTACTTTCTTTAGATTAGAAATAATCTTAACATCAATTTAGTTGAAACGGTGACTATATAAGGTGAGGGTAGCAGATTCGTTTCTAACGATCTGAAATAAAATAACCGAAGTTATCGATCTCTAACCTCAAATGTTTATGAATCGATTAAATCTTCACTTTATTACTCTAAATACAAACACTTTAAAACCAACACATGTTTACCACAAATAAATAAGTTTCGGTATCCTAGTTGCATAATGTTACAACTTCCGGGACTCGACAAACGCTTGGAAACCATTTTAGGACATTTTTTTATTCGTTTGTTTATATTTACACCGGTATAAATTGGTTGAGATACTTGAAAAAGTGAACGTTTGTGGGCGAGATCTCTTATGTTACGATGTCATAGCAGCTATTATAAAAAATTGTGAAGCTTGTGCATAATATGTAATGGCGCAATGTCGTAGATCCGGATAAGGGTAACACTATTTAATATGATTTAAAGTTGTTAATACAAAAATGATTAAATTGACACTTAAATTCCTCGCGTTGAAAAATTATTTTGTTTAGTTATTTGGAAAGTAATAAGGTACTTAGTTTCGTAAAACAATCAAACAAAATAATAGCCGATTATCTGTATACTTATAAAAATAGTTGGCATGAGATAGGTAGGTTACACAAGATAAGGGTAGCGAATGGAATGCGTGGAATGAAATTTGGTCGCATCCGGAATTCAAAATTTTGATATTTTGACAAGTTTAGACTTTTCCAAGATTTGGTAAGTGCATTATTGAATCACACTTTTTGTGCTTTGTTGTTTAGAAAAGAGAATGTTTAAAAATGAAACATATTTTAATAAATACTGTGCTCTAATCCGAAAAGCGCAGGCTTGTTTTTCGATAATCATCGATTCATAGTGCTTTGTTCCATTAGTGGCGACCCGTGACAGAGAAATGAAAGTGAGAATAAACAATAAAAATTCAATAGCGTAAATGTTTTAAGAGTGTTTTGTGTTCGAACCATCTATAGAACACAATCCCCGAAATGACTTGACGATATACTAAAACAAATAAGAAAAAAATATATGCAGCCTTTTGTATGCGTGTAATCTTGGAACACTATAAGCAAATCCCTTCACCGAAGATAATAGCTACGTGACACATAATCATATGAATCAACGTCACGCATAATAATTTGAAAAACATTATAAACATTCATATTTGAAACTATTGTGCTAAAGGAATGAGTGGCTGCTATGTTTCATAGGGCATTTTCGACAAACTAATAGAGGAAACATATGTCGCAATTTCTAATGTATTAACATTTCGCCGGTGGAACCGTCGAAGTTATATTTGCTGGTTCAAGAGTCCCAGCGCACAAAGTAGATAAATCAGAATTCCATAGCCTAAAATGTAAATCTTGCTTGACGTACCGATTATATGATAGCTGCACACAATAAAAAACGATCATGTGTCATATTAGCTCAATACTCACAGAGTGTATGTTTTTATTAACACACGCTATATATGTAATGTTGGCTGCAGTATTAATATAAGAATAGATAGTTGGCTCAAGTTTACATTTAAAAAAATCTTCGATAATACAACGTAATATTTTAACGTAATTTCGGTTTAAGACAGACAACATTTCAATTGCGCGGAGATTTTTAAGCAGATCTTGTAGTTGTATTTTGTTACAATTAATAAAGGATATATTTAATCTCTGTGTTAGTGCGAGGAATCGGCAACCTTTATGATATATATATATACATATATATATACATATATATGAGAGAGAAAGAGTGAGAGAGAGTAAGATAATACTTTAAAGATATAAATAATATATTTTACCAGTAGACTATCAGGATAAAAACAAAGCTCAATATAGTGTATAGAGCAATACTATTAATTGAATGACATAATAAAATGAGAATTAATCAGATTTTATTAAAGTTCAAATACAAGGAGTGATACTACGTCCTTAATTCATGAGTTTTCAAAGACAATTTTCTCCTCAGAGGACCATTACCGCAATGACATTGCTGCAAAAAATTAAGCTTGGGAAATATGTAAAAAAAATTATTAAAAAATACATGGAACATCAAATATATTGGGCCAAAACATAATTTTTGTTAAACTTATACAGTTCATCCAAGTCATAAAGTTTAAAACAATTTCAAGAAAAATGTCAAAGAAGTCGACTGAAATACAATTCAGGTGGAGATTGGTAGTCCAGAAACGAAAAAGTTATCCAGGCGGGAAATGTGCTTGCTATCGATGCAGTAGATGACAGTGAACAGTGTATGTAGGGTGCATGCAAGTTAATAATAAAACCATAGAAAATGAAAAAGTATACAAAAAGTTCAGAAGACTCACTCAGTGTTGAATATCATGATGTCCAATTACGGGTTCTTAGGAGCTGATAGTAGGAGTGTTGCAAACCATAACTCCTGGTCTGACGTATATATAGAAAAGAACCCTTAATTAGACATCATAATATATATTGGTGAAAATTACCTAAGAATACGTAAAGTTTTATAAGAATTGTGTTCCATCACAAGGAATATCAAATTAATTAACATAATGCAGTTTTAATTTCTTATCTTTGTCGGTTTATCGTACGGTCTTCGCTCAAGGTGAGTATCCATAAACAGCAAAGGACACGTTTTACTTTCTTTTATAGACTGTACAATTGATATACTGAGAAAGTAAATGACTCAAATACAAAGAGTGTCTTGGTTTCCTCAATTTTCCCGACATGGGTCGCGTAAGTGTATATAAATGAATATGTATATATATATATTACTTTTTAATTTACCATTCTGACGTTTCCTCTTAGAGGGTCAGACGATAAGACCTTAAGGTAATTTTAACAATTTTCCTTTTTTTCCACCCGCCTGTTTCATTGATTAAAATAATGCTTCCTCTAAAATTGATCCTACGATTCTGTTGTACACGAAATTTCCTTCATATATATATATATATATATATATATATATGTAATCTTATTTCATTAATTTGTTACAACTTAACTGAAAATCTTTAGAAACGTAATTCATGTTACTTATTAAAAAAAACTATTATGTATATATATATAATTTTCCACACAGTATAAGAAACAAAACAAAATAAATTACATATATATGTATATAGTAGTATAGCAACACACTAAGAGAAAGGTATCTACACTAAAATGTTTGTGTTTGATTCCATCAAAGGAAATCTTAAGGCTGGCAGGTGTTTTTCTCAGATGGAATGAAACACAAACGTGTTTATCAAGGTAACTTTCCCATATAATATTTTTATATGACTAATAATCTGTACTAATTTATCAAATAAATACTTATTAATATATATACTTTATATATTAACATAATATACTAGTTGTCACCACCCAGTGTTACCCAGGAATAATATGTTTCTGAAACACGAGTTATTTCTGTATGGTCGCATTACGGTTGATTATTAAAAGTAAAAAGTAATATAACCTACATAATATCGTTTTCCTACATTGGACTTTCTTGTTTTTAAAAAATGTTCTCTAATCGCATATCTTTTCATGAAAATTATTATTTTATTTTAGTAAGTTAGAGCAACATATACTTACGCATTGAAATATTTTATCAGCAAATGTAAACATACATCAGGTCTGCATATTAAAACCAGAACTGACTTGTTTTACATCTACTGACATCGGAATACTACATATTTAAATCACGTACAAGTCATTGATAATCATTTTTTGTACAAAGATGACAAATCAACGACTTTGCAAATTCAGAATACATCATGACGTATTAATATCCTCTCTCTTCCTCTACCCCTATATTTCCCCCTCTTTGTCTCACGTATTCTAATCGCACGCTACATTTTATTATTTACATCATCGCATTAAAAAGTACACGGATTTCACGAACTCAGAATATGTTGTGATATCATAATATACCCTCTCTATTCCTTCCCATCTCTCTTGATGTGTTCCTCTCATTTCTGTCCTGTAATTATTTACACACTTCTCTCATCATACGCCATTTATTTACGTTTGTTCCCTCTTACCATCTCAAACATTCATGTACAAGACGCAACGCAAGATAGTACTATCAGCAAGTTGTATCACATTAAAAATATAACACTACAATTCCTTGTTTGCAATGCCATATTATATAACCTCAATATAAGAGGGGGAAAACTTTTCTCCCTTCTTAAATGTATGTTTTTTCATAGTTTTTCAATGTTTGTTTTGCTTATATCTTACTACTTGTTATGTATGTTCTTCTTACTTATTTTGTTCTATGTTTTATTTTCCTTTTTTTTCCTAATGATTTATGTGACTTCAGTTTCTCTTTTCTTATTCTTCCATTTTTATTTCCGTTTTCTTTACGCGGCAATTTCTTTTCATTCATATTATCATTCTTTTTGTACTCTATTACCTAGGCATGTTCTTTGGTCTTTCATGTACATTTGATTTCTCAACAGTTTATTTTCTTTTCCATTTCTTCACATTTTATTTGAATTTCCACGTTTTTTTGTATCTATTTTCATTCGATACTCCATTGTTCCTCTTCTAACTTAAATCATACACATCTTAATGCGTGTGCAGTTCTGTCAGAACGACACGGTAAATTATCGCTTTATTTGTTCTTCAAGATAAATATTCATTGATTTTGTATAACCTATCAATTTTTTAAATACCCTTGCATTTTGATTTTAAAATGTGTTAAGTTCACTTCTCATTTTTCAGAAGAAACGTTTACCGATTCTTATCTGTTTGGCATGATGTTTTTTTTTATTCAATTTATATTTTCCTACATAGTTAAATTAATTTTATTTTTAAATGCAGTGCATCTCTACAACAGAGTTTAGCTGTATCAATTCGGCGTTGCCAGGGATACAGTCAAGTCATTTTAGTTTTTATCTGTTTGCATATTGTTCAACTTAAGGAGTACCACTCTTATCATATTCTCCAATTTAGAATGATTTCTTCTTGCTAATTCTTCTTTAATTCGTATGTAATTATTTGAAAATATTTCGTATTAGCAGGCATTAAGTCCAGACTTAGTCATATTCATATAATGTGTAACTAAGTACCTCCCCATGTTGCCAATAAAACGATACAACAACAAGTGAAACATAGTTTTAGTTTTTAGCTAAAATGCTATTTGGGTCTAACTTAAAACTGACGGCTAATTTCATAAGTAAGATAAGCATATGGGTCTGTCTTTATATGTCTACTGATCATGTATAGGTTTCAGAACTCCTCTATATAATTTTTACAAAATTATGCATGAAGGTTGACTTGTATATAATTGTGTGTATGTCTGTAAAATAATGTTGGATCCTATCCGTGTCATTCTTTTTTATTAATAGTCCAGGTGTTGTTTAGAGGAGAGAAGGGGCAGGAGTATAAGTAGGAGAAGTTTAAAGAGAATTAACCGTCGACAAATCCAGCGTAATAAAATAAGTTTGTAAGTATCTAAGTGGCTCACAGATAATGCTCAATTATAGGAGAGATTTTGAAGTTTTGTTACAAACAGACAGAGATTATGTTTCTATGATATTTTAGAAAGTTAATAAATAAGTCGACGTCAGGTATTCTCTCTATCAATCCACCTTTCCATTCATCCACCCTTCTTTCCTTCTTTCATTTCTGACATCATTGATTCTATGATCCGCTTGCTTTTTAGATCTGAATGGTTGAACTCCACCTTTTAAAATAAAGATAATTCAAACATTCCTCTCTGCCATCATTCCTACCCTCCTTCTATACGTTCACCTTCTTTCAATTCCCCCTTTCCCATATGTTTACTTAATTTCGACTTTCAATCAGAACACCTGATCTAGTTTCCTTATCTTTTTAAAAATATGGTTTCTCCTACACACATGACGCTATTTTGCACTGCTTCTTTCTGAAGAGTTTTCGTTTTTGCTATTAGTTCTTCTCCATATCATTTTACATTTAACTTGTATCTTATTGTATCATCTAACCATACGTTCTATTTATGCTCGGTTTCTCTTCCTTTTTATCTAAATCTTTTTTTCTTCTTCCGTCATTTTTCGCTCGTCTGTTTATACTACTTTTACTTTTGAATGATCTTAGTTTTCGTTTTTACATGTCTTTTTTTCGCCATCTTTGATTCTTTCGGTGTTTTCTTTTTCGAGAGAGAGAGAGAGAGAGAGAGAGAGAGAGAGAGAGAGAGAGAGAGAAAGAGAGAACGCTATTGAATCTCTATATCACGTCTATGTCTGAAGTTTTTCAGATCATTATGTCAACACGTTTTTTAAAATTAAAAACACAAAACTCCAATAATTCAACGTTCATATTATGTTTATCTTGTTATTCAATTATCGGCTTTCTGTCTCTGTCCTTTTTTTCTTTTCTTATGCTATATTTTCTTACAGAACGGATTCACCCAGTCTTTTCTAGATACCAAATATCTTGAACATATATATATAAACGGGAACATACGTGTATCCGGTCCGCTCCATAAAACATTTATGTAAATTTAATTTTATGAGCAAAGAAGGTGAAGCTTAAATTTAATAATAACTGATAATAAAAAGGAAATAATAATCAGGTATGCAAATCAAAACAATCATGAACAAAGAAGAATAGACATAATCTAAATAATATCTGATTATGACAAAAAGAAAAATAATTTATTTCACTTTCAATACAGAGACATAATATTAGTAGCATGAATATTAAGAGCAAATCAGGAATACCATGTTTATAAATCACATGAAATCACCTCAAAAATCAGATTCTAGTGAGCATGTGTTTATTCATTTTTTAGCGATCCAATTATTTACAGTCCGTTTCATCATCACTCAGACAAACAGAATATAAAGATATACATCTTGAATTTTCAATAGGCGTTACACATCAGAGGAAAATCGCAAGATCATAACAACACCTTAAAAAAATCTCCCATTATTAAAACAATTATATATGCAGATTTATTAGGAAATAATTTTATGTATATTTGTATAAATCAGCGCCATGTTGAATACGCACTCCCATTAGAGAAATTGTTTTTCTTTTAAATAGAGCATTATATTTATGCAGAAATTAGAAACATTAACTATTTGAATGAGAATGATATAGAACAAACAAAACTGTTTTACTTTGATATCGAATTCCCTTCGCCAAAGAAGTTATGTTTTAAGTCGCGTTTATTTGTTGGTGTGTCTCAATACTTTTCTCTAAACATCGTATCATTGACATCGTTTGAGTAATCGTCATCAAACTGTGTGAATATATCTATCATTATCGAACTTAGAACTGATTTAATTTTGACATATCTAAGTTTACAGTCAGAATAACGGAAAGTTAGTAGCCACACTTCTGGCGATAAATTCAGTTCTCTTCGTCTTAATAAATTGCTAATTGTTTCATTGTGTGCCCAATTAAATCCCATATCATACATAATATTGATCCTCGGCATTTACTCTGAAAGATCTGATCATGGTCGAACTATTAACGTGATTTCCACTACCGAGTTTTCTAAATTCGATTCATGGATCTGATTTTCTTTAATAACAGTAACCATGATACAATATGTAACCATAATCAGATTAATTATTTTACAGTTATGTTAAAATGGAATACTTTAAAGAATAATTACTTAAATATCGAGATACACGACCCAGGTACGAATTTGTCACATCCTTACGTTGTCAGGCAGAACTATGCAGTCACACGACTAACTTATGTTCTTGTTTACATGTGAATTTTTAGTTTTTAGTTTACATGTGCATTTTTAGTTTTTAGTTTACATGTGCATTTTAAGTTGTTAGGTTACATGTGCATTTTTAGTTGTTAGTTTACATGTGCATTTTTAGTTTTTAGTTTACATGTCCATTTTTAGTTTTTAGTTTACATGTGCATTTTTAGTGTTTAGTTTACATGTGCATTTTTAGTTGTTAGTTTACATGTGCATTTTTAGTTTTCAGTTTACATGTCCATTTTTAGTTTTTAATTTACATGTGCATTTTTAGTTTTTAGTTTACATGCCCATTTTTAGTTTTTAGTTTACATGTGTATTTTCAGTTTTTAGTTTACATGTGCATTTTTAGTTTAAATTTACATGTCCATTTTTAGTTTTTAGTTTACATGTGCATTTTTAGTTTTTAGTTTACATGTGCATCTTTCTATTCGGACAAATAAAAAGGTGAAACAGAAAGTGACGTCAAAATAATGACAAACAAGAAAAGTTCAGTTAGTTTTTGCATTATATTTAGAATAATCAATGTGAATGTATTCGACTATCAAAATCATATATTCCATAATTTGATGGCGTAATTAGTCGTCTGTGAAAGCTATAGCGCATGCGCGATTCATTTTTTGGCTTTAATCAATCATTCAAAGTAATTTTCTAATGACTAATGATCACATTTAATGTAAATCTGAAATATTTTGATTTTCTAATAAGACGTCGTGCTTATTATGTGCCTAAAACATAAAATATTCCAAAGAAACTGAAGTTTGGGTAATATTTATAAATGTCGAATATCCACTGTTAAAACTTCGCAAAAATCAGAGGTATGTAAATTTTCACGAAACGCTGCCACCCTCTTCTTACCCTCTTTTTTATAAAACGTAATTACACTAAATATATCCCACTTTACATACCGTTACTCTTAGAAGCTGTGTTACAAAATTCCCGATGCAGAGTTAATTCTATTCACAGAAATATATAAACATATACCAATACCTAACACATACACATGCAATGATTCACTTGGGACAGCATTTTGACGACGTAATATGTATTCTGTGAAAGCTGTGGCGTATATTTCGTGTTTTTCTTTAATGATTTAAAAAATAGAAAGAAACAGATATGCCTGCGGTGATACGTGCATATAGGGGATGAAAACATTTTTGTTCAAAGGAATTATAGATTATTTTTTATTGTATCGCCCAGCGGGCTTTCCAATAGCAATGCACATCTTAATAAATCCAAGAGAAACTCAAGAGAACTTCTTTTTTTTTACACTTTATATTTTACAAAAGAATTATAATGTAAAACAATCATTTTTTATTTTGTGTTGACTTCAGGTAAGTGTTTGTAATACAAAAATTCAATCTGCCAGATGAATGATACACACACATAAACACATTATATATATATATATATATATATATATATATATATATATATAGTCATGCACATACAGACTGTGGCGCTGTATCACGGCTTTTCAGTGGGGATAGACTACCTAGTGCTTTCGGCCGGGATTTAAACTCAACCGTCGAGGTGACAGTCAGCCTTCCTACTCCTACTCTAACATGCGACACTGGCTGAATGTAAGTAGAATCTCAATGTAAACATTGCTGGTAGCTCGAATTAGTTTTACTCAATGAGCTATGTCTTTTCAACTTGTCTTAAATGGCTATTCTCTGACGATAAGCTCTAACTCAAGAATAAAACATTTTTTGCCGTAATTAATGTTATGTAATCATGTTCAGAAAATTCAACATTAAATAAAATGTATGTGTTTCAGGGTTTTCTCGTAGGGTGAAGTATCCTCATATAAGATTATCCTGACAAACCCTTTTACATAGAGACCAAAAACACTCCAGGATGGTGTCTAGTAGGTAATTCAAATGACATTTCCAAACAAGTGTTTAGCTATATTAAATTCCTTAATATGCGTAGACATTGTGATTTTAAACCCGATTATTTGTACAATAGTTAACAATTTTCTGCACGACCCTCATTCGACTAGGAATATAATATAAGTTATACTTTTATTTAATTTGTTTAATTGCCGCTTACCTGGAAAAATTCATCTTAATTACGAATATATAAGAAGAAACCGAAGACCAATTCACAGAACTAATCCAAATTAATGAGTTTATTCAAGCAACTTGTTTGACGAAACGTGTCTTCCAGAACGATATTTAGATTTGAGTGCGCTAAGATGCTAATGGGAAAACTAGTTTATGCCACATAATTAGAATTCAGTTTGGGGCTGATGCATAATTCAGACATCAAAGAGTAGAAATGTTATATATATAGATATATATATAGTTATGAAAATATATTTATGGCAATTAAGCTACACACAGGCTTCCGCGTTTCATACCCGTATGGAATCGTCAGGCAAAATTGCATGGATTTTGTGTTACCGGGTGTTTTTATATAGACACGTTGTGTTTCGGCTAGCTAGTTAACCAATCAGATTCCGTTGTTATTTCCTTAGCCAATCGTTGAGCCTTTCAGAAAAAAAAGTTCAGTTGATTTTACTTCTTATTTCCTATTCTATTCTTCTGTTTTCTATAGAATGGCTCATCCCCGTTTCTTTGGTTTGTTAATAATGGGTGGTCTTATCTTAACATATGCTTGCTTGTATTTCTATTTTAGGTTCTAGCTTAGTTTTTTATTTATTTATTTCTTTTTCTTTTTTTTTAATGTATTTTTAACTTAATGTTAATGCTAATCTGTGTAAGCAGTTGTTAACTATTTCACTTCTACAGTTTCATAGGTTTTGGGGGTCTTTAAAGTTTTTGATTTCAAATCTCTCGTTCAGGCATAATATACACGTGCCGTCTAAAGTTCTACATATACTGGCCTCTCGTATTATTTTTCATTCGATTATTGGTAGGCGTTCGCTATCTTTGAGCCTCCAATAATGGTTTGCTAGTGTAGATTTAATTTGGCGTTCTTTGTTATTAAATATGCTGTTGTGGTCGTAATATCTGGTTTTAAAATCTAGGGAGGTGATACCCACCTAGTACTACTTGTTATTCGTATTTTCATTGGTAAATATTGTGGCTTGGTAAACAATATGTTGTTTAGGTATTTATTTTGTAGTGGACAAAGTGTACGAGTTATGCAGTTACAGTTTCTCTCTTCATTGCTAACTTTTTCATTTCTATTTGGGTGATTGCTATTATGAGTTGGGTTATTACTGTTTGTAGTGCTTATATTTTTGTTCTTCTGAGTGTTATTAGAAACATTTTTTTTATACAATTTGTTCTTCTCTGCTGTTCTTCCTTAGTTTTTTTTATTATTGTGTGCCGTAATTATCATTTCTAGGTTTTTGCAGCAGCTGTAGGACTGTTTTAGGATATGTTTTTATTGAATATGCAGGGGAAGTGTTTTTGTTAATGAGATTAACGAATTGTCTGCCCTATTTACTTCTAGCAACTGATTATATGGCGGTGTATACTATATTATTTTTTTCCTTTAATTTTTATTTTATTATAATTATCTGTGTCTTGTTTCTTATATTTCATTTTTATATTTATTATAGTATCCACTATTTTTAGAGCTTTATTGAAAATGTTGCTTAATTTTCAAAATACATTTACGTTGCTAGACTTATTGATCAGCCTACTTTCGATAGTATTAGGGATCTTTTTGATTGGGGTGATTGGACTTTGGGTGTACATATATTGGATTAGCGTTACCTTTTTAATATGGCACGTAAGTATTTTCATTTAAGTTCAAGGTGACATCCAAATAGTGAGTTATTTTTATGTTAGCCAGTACTTCTACTTGTAGGTTATATTTTCATTTCCATATGTATAATTGTCTTGATTGTTTCCCTTAACCTTGTTGAATTCTTTTATAAAAGCTAATCCATAATCTCTATATAGGCCGATATCTGTGTTATCAAATATATTTGTGAATGTATATAAAATAATAACCCCACAAGATCTGATGCCTACGCAGAGTCACCTATGGCCAAATCAAAGGATTTGTCATATTTGTTTTTTTATCCATTGGCTATTATTATTGATTGAAACTGATCTTCTACATTTTTAATTATGTGGATCTCCTCCTTAGATATATCAGTATACATCTCGGCAAACTCTAGGGCAATGTCCAATAGTTCTACGGATATAGATGGATAGGAATTCAGTATGTCCAATTGTAGGAAACTACATTTATTTTTATTTTCGATATTATTAAACCAAGTGACTGATCCGGCTGTATTCACCCATTGGTTTAATTCTAGATCTTTTTTTGCATTTGTTTGTTAATTCTAGATATAATTGTTTTACTAATGCTTCCTATTTCTGGTTTGGTTGGATTAATTAAGCGAGTGTTAGGGTTATTGTTAAAGTTACTTTAGATATAGACTTATTTAGGTTTTAATTTACTAACTTTGTCGCTAATTTTAGTCTATCGGTGATTTGTTTACAAACAACATTTATTATATCTGTGTAGCTACGTTCGCTTGTATCTAGGTTTTTGTAGTTTTTCGAAAAGTTTTCTGAGAGTAGTTTGTTATACTCTTATTTATTTATTTTGTAAAAATTAATAGTTTTATCCGCTTTTTCGAAAGTTTTGTCATAGTATTGTTTATGTTTTTAACGATGTTGTGTAATTGTTTTCGGGAATTATTATGTTGTTTGTTAAATTCTAAATGTTTAATTACATTTAAGAGGTCATTTTCAAAGCTAATCATGAGATCTATTGGTTTTGCGTTTTTTTAGGCTTTTAAATCCGTAGGATAATTTCGTATCTCAGTGTTTATGTTTATTATTAAAGAAGAAACGTGCTAGCCATCGCATTCGGCGTATTCGTTCGTTTTTCAATCAATTTAATAATTTATCGATGCTTGCTAAGGGATGGGATAGTCTGAAGTGATGTTTCTAAGTTAACTTTTAACATAATATTTTTCAGTGGTGAAATATTTTTTTATGAAACTGCTCAACTACTTGAGAAGCTTAATATTAGTATGAAATACTAATATTCATGTACTCACATAAGTACTACTCAGCTCTACTAACGTATTGAGCACTGGTGACGTAAATACTGAAAATTGATACATGAAAGATTCTATCTCCTTATGACATTTAATGTGGATAGATGATATAACATTATATATATATATATATATATATACATATATATATATATAGAGAGAGAGAGAGAGAGAGAACGAGAGAGAGAGAGAGAATGATAGTTTGCTTGAAGCATTGCTGGAATTAGTAGTATTAGTATGTTTTTAAAAGGCTGTGGGCAATGCAAATTCCGGCTAAGAAGGAACAAACATTATAAATCGAATACGAAATGTGACTTACTATTTATTTTTCCTTATGTAAGATTTTTAAGGAAAAATAAATATTAAGTTAAATAAATTAAAGAAAAAATAAATAGTAAGTCAGATTTCGTATTCGATTTATTATTTTTGTTCCTTCCAGCTTACATCTTACACGGAATTTACATTGCCCACAGCTTTTTAAAAACACACATATATATATATATATATATATATATATATATATATATATGATAACTTTATTTTACTTCTGCAGTTGCATGGTTATCTAATTGATGAAATAGGTTTGAGGCGAGATTCAAATTTGGATGACCATCTAGATGAATAATAACGTTGAGAAAATGCTATACACTTCTTATGAATTCGAGAACCATGAAATTGAAATAAATTGGTCAGATGAGTTAATAAAAATATCGGATTAGTATTAAGTGGGGATTGTTTTTCTATATTCCTAAAAAATTATTGAAATGAAATTAATGTATTTTCATATTAATTTAAAATGGTAGTAATTCAAATATAAAAAATAGTGTTTTCTTTTTCACCGTAAAAGTAATTTCCACTTTTTAATAAATAAACGAATTGTTTACTATTTTTAATAAATTTTCTTTGGTATTAATTTAAATAGTTTTGGAATTTCGTCTTATCGTCAAATAATAGAAAGCTAAATATCCTTAATATACAATTCATATTACTTTCATAAATATATGTGTTTAATTTGTAGCAAGTACTAAATAAAAATATAATAAATGGGCAAATATGTTATTTACAATGGGCAATTCGATTGAACGACATGATTCTATTTAATCTATGTATTAGATTTTGGAAAAATTTATTTTAAAATAAGGGAAATTTAACTGAGACTAATTAAGCAACAATTTCATTTTTTATTAACGCATAAGTTGGGCTAACTCGAGGATAATGGGGAAAGATCGCGACCATGAAAAGATTGGAATTAATGGGCTTGGTGACATAAGATTACTTAAGAAGAATTGATTACCCATATTATTAAATGGCAATAACGTAAGTATAACTTTGAATAAATTTTGTTGATTCTATTCTTCGTTCTCAATCTTATAATATTCGTAATCACTCAACTCGCACTATCATCAACCATCATCCTCGAGTAGATGCGTGCTTTCATAAAAGGTGACTCATTAGAAATAATATAATAAAGGTAGTCGCTATGTGTAAGAACCTATCACATTTTCGGGTTACACAGATGACGTTGATTTATTAAGTTTTGATATTTTTATCACGCTATTCGAGTTTCCCAACAATTTGATTTCTCTGGTTCAGATTGATAGCTATGATAAAGTACACTAACGAAAACACGGAAATCAGATTCATTAAAAAAAAGGCGAGGATTTAACGTTCATGTCTTTTAGTTTTTTCCCCAGCAATAACTGTCTCTTTTCTGTATTTATCTTCGTCCAACATCGAATGGTTTCAATCAAAATCGTATGGACATACGAGTAATCATGATGGCGGGATTTGATATAAACTCCGACCAAACACAATCAAGCAAAAATCAACAAGGAAGATAACATAATAGGAAAAATTCCGTTTTGTTTATTTGATTAAAAAAATAGAACATAAAATAAATAACATGTCTAGTCTGATTGAAGTTTTAGATGAAAAACCTTTGATATTTGGTTGAGAAAATATGCGCTTCATAATTGCAACAAACCAGCAATAAAACTATAAACTAAAAGGTCATGGATGGATTTTAGTGCTCGGTGTTGGAAATTAAAACGGTCCTATCTGGAATGGTAGGTTAACCGTGTCGTGTACAAAGAGTCGTTGACAATAGATATTTTGTTTCGGAATTTACTGAATCAGACAGGCTGCATATCTGGTTAAACAAAAAAACAAAATTAACTAAAAAGCAAAAACTGGAACGAACTGCTTATTTGATGTATCAGAAGTAATTCCGAAATAATCGAGTATAGAATGCACATCCTCCGTCAAAAGACGGAGGATGTGCATTCGAACAAAATATTCTTAGCTTGCAATAATATGCATATCCATATAAAATAATATCTCAATCGGTAAAGTTACAAGAAGAAAAGCATAACAAAGAAAATATCTCAAACATGAAAGTGTAAAAATTAAAAAAATATTAATCGATATAGAAAGCAAAAAAGTATCATTATGGAAATAGAGTGAAATATTTCCTCCCGAATTAAAGTTAAACAGCGCGTTGTGTCTATTAATATATTAATATCCAAATAAATACACCTTACTATTTTTATAGAGCAGAGAATATCGATCCCTTTCTCTCTTTGTTTTCATGTTAATTTACAGTAAAAGTAACTAGTACTCTTATAGCTGACGCACCATGTTTCCGTGACTTCGTGTCGTCATCGTTCGGGCAGATTACGGAAGCGCCCGAGAGTTTACGAGGTTAAAACTGCCAAACGCTAAATTGAAGACTGGCAGCCGATAAATTCAGACGAAGAAAATACAAATAAAGAACGAACAACCCATAGCTAAACAACTGTTAGTAATTAAATGTTTATTTTTTATCAAAGGGACCATTGTTAATCAAATGGTTTTTTAAATAAAATTTTATATTGTCTGTGCACCGAAAGTTTCAAATGATTATTTTGTTTGATTTGTTAAGCAAATGTGATTGTTTTTTAAAAAAATGTTTAATGTTTTTTTTTTACATTTTTTGTCATTTTTTTTCTGTTTACAATAAACGCCGCAACATGGTTTATAAGCAATTTTTTGTCTTGTTTCCTTGTTTTAACGAAAACAAACTGTTTAAAAGCAATTATTTTCTTGGTTAATGGTTTCCTCAACTGTCGGGCGCTTCCGAGATCTGCCCGAACGTTGACGATATGAAATCACGGAACATGGTTCGTCAGCTATAAGAGTACCAAGTAGTCTGCGTAAAAACAAAATGCTTTATTATTGAGTTAAATACTAACACGGCCACACATCAGTCTGGAAAGAGATGAAACAAAGAAAACGTATCTTTATCTAAATAGAGTTATGGGTTTTTCAAAATTCATTTACGTCTCGGGGATTGCTATTTACTTTCTCCCTAAACACTTAAAATAGTTTCGACCGGTATTCTGTTACACGTTACATTTAGTGTGACAGGGTGGATATATATTTATTTATATATTTATATAAAAATAAATACACATTTGTCTTTATTATAGAACGGAGAATTAACATGTTTTCTTGGTTCTCAAATTAATTCACGGAAAATATAATCTGTCTAAAAATAATGTTTCATTATTTCGTAAACTAACTAGCAGGGGCAACAGGCGTTGCCCGCCGAGGTAGAATAGAAAATAAACGAGATTAAAAACGTTTACGAAGGATCTGTTTCGACCCCCTCCTCTCTTTCCATCTCCACACAAATAGGCATGTTATTTTTTAAAGAAACACACTCCTCTTTCCATTTGTTTCTCCATAATTTATCAGCAGAGTTAGTCAACTGGTTCAATATAATAGAGAGAATAATACGACAGAAAGAATGTAAGCAAAACGAAAATCATTAAATCATCCGTTCATGATTGGTTTATTCAGATACTTAGCAGTGAGAACGAATTGAAGGGCTGCTCTCACTGTGTGTGCACAAATCTGCTCCCTGGGAATCGGAAGCGATCCAAATTAATATAGTTGCCATAACCTTATCAAGGTGATACTGAATGTGAATATATAACGCTTGCAAGTGTATGCTTTGTAATTTCTTAGTATGACACAGACTTATAGACAAGACTACTTCCTTACTTTATAAAATATATAACAAATAAATTATGTTTCATTTTCCTGTTCATATTGATTTGTTGCAAAATATTGGTAGGTTGAAAAGAGAAGGAAAATAAAATCTATGGAAATTTATTAAGAAATCGATGGATTTGACAAAAGAATAAAAATAATCGCAAAATCAAAATTATGGAATGGTTGAGTGCCACAGTTCTTAAGGTGGGTAAAAATAGGTTGTAATTATTATTGATTCAACTTAAAATGTAGGCAACTTCATACAACTAAAACACATATGTGCTCGGGAGTTGCATCTGTTTGTTTGTCTCAAGTAATCGTCGTTGTTTGAAGTACCAAAATAGGTTATTTACGGCAGACGAATGAAGAGCTACAGAAAAATAAAACGAAATATGAAAACTGATCGATAAACTGGCGAGAATAACAGGGTAAAAAACGGTGAATATTTTTGTTTAGTTTCACTTCTCTGTTCGGTTGTCCTTATTGTCACACGATACGAGTGACTGACAGTTAAGCCTGAAAGCACAGATGATGACCAAAACATAAATAGAATAAGACTAACGGGGGTTTACTACAAAACACGAGCACACAAATGTATGTATTATTTTTTAATTCAAACGATAAGAATTATTTCAATTGAGTATTATTAGAATTATATCTCTTTAACTAAAAACACCAACGACGACGACGACAACTACGACAATAATAATAATAATAATAATAATAATAATAATAATAATAATAATAATAACAATAACAATAATAATAATAATAACAATAACAATAATAATAATAACAATAATAATAATAATAATTATAATAATAATAACAACAATAATAATAATAACAACAACAATAATAATAATAATAACAATAATAATAATAATAATTATAATAATAATAACAACAATAATAATAATAATAATGATAATAATAATAATAATAATAATAATAATAACAATAATAATAATAATAATAACAATAATAATAATAATAATTATAATAATAATAACAACAATAATAATAATAATAATAACAATAATAATAATAATAATAACAATAACAATAACAATAACAATAACAATAATAATAATAATAACAATAACAATAATAATAACAATAATAATAATAATAATTATAATAATAATAACAATAATAATAATAATAATAATAATAATAACAATAACAATAACAATAATAATAATAATAATAATAATAATAATAATAATAATAACAATAACAATAATAATAATAATAATAATAATAATAATAATAATAATAATAATAATAATAATAATAATATAGTAAGACCAAGGAGAAAGAGCACCAACCACATCTCCACTGGAAGGGTGGGTAGAGTACGGAATCGTGAGGAAGACATGTTGCCAGGCAAACTCCAGAGAAGGTCGTTACTTGCGAGAAATAAATGGTACGTTGCTGCTGTGATAACGCAGAATGATTTGCAACGGTTATCGAAATAGACAGTACTGGAAAACAGAGCAGCCCCCAATAAGAACCTGTTATTTGTCAGTAAGAAATCACTTAAAATGAATTGTGTCACAACTTCTAGTGAGTAAATAAGAAACACGTTGGAACTAGTATCGGTTACTTCCACACAAACTGGTCGTAAAGTGTCTGAGAATAGAAAGACCTAGGAAGAAAAGCACCATGCAGACTTCCACTGGAGGGCACGGAGGGTGCTAACATCATGAGGAGGCTCAGTGTAACGCAGATTCAACACACGTTCGATGACTGTTATCAGCGAGAACTCAGTTGTAAACGTTTGATGGGAGAAAGTCAAACAATATTCCTGAGTGACCGAAAGAAGCAAAGAGTGCAGGAAATGTGTGGAGTCTAATCACTCGAATATCAGTAAATACACCTGTTGTTTCTAGTGTACGATCACTGGCAATGATTTGTGTGAGAACTCCTAATGAGTAGCAAATAATAATGATAATGAACCCAAGTGAATTGAAGCTGAAATATATAGAATCTGAGCTTACACCGCAATGAGCAACTTGGTTGGTGCAACGTTAAATTATCATGGATGGTCTGGGAATACGAAAAGAATAATGTGATATAGTTTCATCTCGACCTTGACTGTAAGAGTACAGATATTATTGGAATTATGAAGAATATTATGGTTTGTTAATAAAATTCCAAAGAGAACTACATCCCTTCATTAATTGCAGATATTTGGTAAACGGCTGATGTGAGAAAATCAAGTGAGCTCCAATAGTAATGGGCAAAATCAAGTAGTACTGACAATATAACAGACGTCAATATAGGTTCCTGTAATACTGCGTGACTTTGTGTATGATAGATACATCTATGTAAACGACAGCAAATTGGTGTGTTAGCTTTACTTGGTGTATTCTGGAAATTCTGACGGAGACAACTAATATTGATAGGTCACATAGTGATCAAATTGCAAATTAAGACTAATTAAAACAATTAAAATAAGTTTTATTAAAGCTAAATTCAACTAAAAACGAGGCATAGTGTATCATATTTAGTGTTAATAAGATATATAGGAATATACCTTAGGGAAACAAACGTAGACAAAATTTAAAAAAATGCTGATATAGGTGTGATGTTTTCGAATTGTGTGACCGGTAGATCAATCATGGTTCACACTGATGATTCCTGGAAAACGATTAGACACGATTACACACATAATATTGATCATAATATAGTGTACAGTCCCTTTAATACAAAGACGGGGTATTTTAGAGAATTATAATTAGGCTACCAAATTTACCTGCATAATGCAAGGTTCCGGCCTAACGAGTCGTTGAACACTGTTGAGGCCGGCATTCTAGATGAACCCGCTTGCATAGACATAAATAGATCTTAATTCAACGTGGTTAATTTATTAGGCGCATGGCCCTAGGTGTTCAGACAAAGCTTTAAAAATGATTTCAGTGTAGTAGTTTCGAATCATGTGACGTGCAGAGAAAACATCCTCCACGCTGATGATTTTGTGTGTATATATATATATATATATATATATATATAGAGAGAGAGAGAGATAGATAGATGATTTTACTTTTTTCTATTTCATGAAGCTGTTTCGTTCCTGTTAGTGCTTCAACTATGTCGCATAGTGGGGCACTTTAGTTTAAAATAATATGTGAATTGTGTCACTATTTGGTTATAAGGGAAGTGGTATATAGCGCAGAACTCTGGGAGAGCCATGAAACAGTTTCTTATATTACACAACTGATGATCCACTTTTCTATTTAACGATTGATGAGAAAGTGCCACGTTATATTTCACGACTGATATAGTTGTGTCCTCTATGCTATTTTTTAGATTTTTCCTGTGGGTTATGCAAGTTCTGAGCTAGCAATATGCGGATTCAGTTACTAACGTGTGTCTTTATTTATTCCGATTTTTTAGTTATGTGTGTATATTTATTAATAGAACACGTGGTATGGGATAGTTATCCAGGCTGTGATGTTAATTTTCGTTCCACAATGATGAGTTTTCTAATTCATGAAGATAAATTATAGAAACGATTACGTTGTTTGATGGCGTGGAGTTTGTGATGAGTGCTGCTTCAAGGTGTCTGCATCGAGATTTATTTGATATAAATTTAATCATTTAGCCTGTTAAATTGTTTTGACACAATTGATCAAGTCACTATATCTTTCCCCAAGCAAAAAATTAAAATTAAAATTAATAATTCTCAGCTGTCACCCCATTTCCTCTTTCGCTTCAACTGCGTAAACTGCTGCTAACAACGGGTTAACCCAGATGGCTTTGTTTCATTTTTGCCATTTTCATACACGTGTTCAGGCAAATTAAAATTAATGACTGTTTTATTTTGTCTGCATTTTTCTTTAATCCTGTGGAACCCTACAATGAAGAAGAAACGTGTATAAATAAATTAATAATATAGTTGGTGGCTTTCTTTATTCATTATATATATATATATATATATATATATATATATATATATATATAATATATGTCAGATCGATTCTAATCGAAATGAACCTAAATCAATATGATAACGGATAACTTCTATAACTTTAATTCTTTTTTCCTCCTCCTCCTCCTTATTTGTTTAATTCCTTGTTGTCATTCATCTTAAATTACTACTAATATTTCTTACCCACTGTATTAACTTACAGCGTTTCCAATCGGCGTTTATACGCTAACTGTTTATTTGTTCCTTTTTTTCTTTTTCATTTTTAACATTTCTTTCTTTCTCCCTTTCTACCGTTTATTAAACGTGACTATGTTTTTCCAAATTGCGTTCTTTGTATGAATTTAAAAACTTTTCTGTTTTTAATTAAAGTGCTGATGATGATTGTATTTTACAATTTAAATAATTAAGTAGAACTATTCAATGTGTTTTGAGTTTAGTTTTTCTAGTTGTTGATTTGCTTATCTTTTATTCCATTTTTATTTTTACATATACATACATATATATATACATATACATACATATATATATACACATGTATACCTATATATACACATATACATGTATACATATATATACATGTATATATACATGTATACATATATACACATGTATATATACATGTATACATACATACACATGTATTTATACATGTATACATACATACACATGTATATATACATGTATACATATATACACATGTATATATACATGTATACATATATACACATGTATATATACATGTATACATACATACACATGAATATATACATGTATACATATATATACAGGGATATATACATGTATACATATATATACAGGGATATATACATGTATACATATATATACAGGGATATATACATGTATACATATATATATACAGGGATATATACATGTATACATATATACATGTATATATACATGTATACATATATACATGTATATATACATGTATACATATATACATGTATATATACATGTATACATATATACATGTATATATACATGTATACATATATACATGTATATATAATTATACATATATACATGTATATATACATGTATACATATATACATGTATATATACATGTATACATACATACATGTATATATATACATACATGTATACATACATACATGTATATATATACATATACATGTATACATACATACATGTATATATATACATGTATACATGTATATATACATGTATACATATATATATACATGTATACATATATACATGTATATGTATACATATATACATGTATACATATATATACATGTATACATATATATATACATGTATATATACATGTATACATATATATATATACATGTATGTATACATATATATACATGTATATATACATGTATACATATATATATATACATGTATGTATACATATATATATATACATGTATGTATACATATATATACATGTATATATACATGTATACATGTATGTATACATATATACATGTATATATATATGTATACATGTATATATACATGTATATATATGTATACATACATGTATACATGTATATATACATATATATACATGTATATATACATGTATACATTTATATATATATGTATACATGTATATACATGTATATATATGTATATATACATGTATACATGTATGTATACATATATATACATGTATATATACATGTATACATATATATATAAATGTATGTATACATATATATATAAATGTATGTATACATATATATATATACATGTATATATACATATATATATATACATGTATACATATATATACATGTATACATATATATACATATATATACATGTATATATATACATGTATACATATATATACATGTAATATATATACATGTATACATATATATACATGTATACATATATATACATGTATACATATATATACATGTATACATATATATACATGTATACAGGTATATATACATGTATACATGTATATATACATGTATACATGTATATATACATGTATACATATATATACATGTATATATACATGTATACATATATATATACATGTATATATACATGGATACATATATATACATGTATATATACATGGATACATATATACATGTATACATATATACATGTATACATATATATATACATGTATATATACATGTATACATATATATACATGTATATATACATGTATACATATATATACATGTATATATATATATACATGTATACATGTATATATACATGTATATATATGTATACATGTATATATATGTATACATTTATATATATATACATGTATATATATGTATACATGTATATATACATGTATACATATATATACATGTATATATATATATACATGTATACATATATATACATGTATACATATATATACATGTATATATACATGTATACATACATGTATACATATATATACATGTATATATACATGTATACATATATATACATGTATATATACATGTATATATACAGATATATACATGTATACATACATGTATATATACATGTATATATACATGTATACATATATACATATATTTACATGTATATATAACTATATATATATATATGTATATATACATATATATATAACTATATACATATATATATGTATATATACATATATATATAACTATATACATATATATATATGTATATATACATATATACATAACTATATACATATATATATATGTATATATACATATATACATAACTATATACATATATACATAACTATATGCATATATATATATGTATATATACATATAAACATATATATAACTATATGCATATATATACATATATATATACATATATATATAACTATATGCATATATATATATGTATATATATATATATATATAACTATATGCATATATATATGTATATATATAACTATATGCATATATATATGTATATATACATATATACATATATATATATACATATATACATACATATATATACATATATACATACATATATATACATGTATATATACACACATATACCTATATACACACACACACATATATATACATATATACATACATATATATACATGTATATATACACACATATACCTATATACACACACACACACATATATATATATATATATATACAGGAAAGTCATCTAGTGACTATACTGTAAACCATATTTTAGATCCTTGAAAATGTCCTTCGCCATTAAGTGTGGATTGTTTGTGATATCTCGAATAATTCAATTTTTCTAAGAAATTAATCGTTTTCTGCTACTCCTTAATTCATTCTCTATACAATGCATCTCGTTAGCCATCGTGATAATGGCGCGAAGCTTAGATATCGGAACATTTAAAAGCTATGAAAGTGATGCTTATCAATCAGCTCGCGTGTACGCATCAGTTGTCTCCATGGACAGCTTCCTAGTAAGTTTAGCTCTGTTCGACATGATTGCAGAATGGAGGATTCATCGCAGTGCGAGACAATCACATATCTCCTTCAAATCCGTCCAGATTGGTGATTTGGTTTGGTTTGATTGTTATATTTTTACGGCATATCAACAATTGTCGGGTTATTTAATGCTGAATCTGGTCATTAAAGTAAAAGTTGTTATGTTTTAAGTTATTTATATCTTCAAATGTTTAGTAGTTTTATTTTACGGAATATAAACACGTTTTGGGTTATTTAATGCCGAATCAGAGAATTTTTGTAAAATTTGGTTGTTTTGTTTTATCGCATATCAACTCTTTTCAGGGAAAGGGGTGAAAAATAACGTAAAGATAAAAAAAGAAAAAAGTTCAATCATATAGAAACAAGATTAAGAGGAGATTTTCTCTTTGCTTGCAAAGAGAAGTTATTTAGGCAGGTGTATTCCCTCGGACAAAAGAGAAGATCTCAATGGCATTATATAGATTGTTTCTAGGATCTTGAGATGATAGGGAGAGTGTGACTTACTAAGAATGTAGAATAAGTTGACACAGGTGCGGTTATTTATAAGATGTTCGGCTATCGACGAACTATAAGTATTATGTAAAACGTCCGTTGGTGAATAATTTGCATTGCAAATTTTTGTGAGCCCGGATGTCTTATCTTTGTGCCGTCATCCCAACGTAGTGCATATATATATATATATATATATATATATATATTTATTTATAAATAAATATAATTTTCAAAATAAACCCATCAGTATGGGAGGAGACAACCCCTACCGACCACACGGTGCGAACCCATATACGAAAGTCGTGTTTGGTTTAGTAGCCGAGGCGCGCAACAATGCTAACATGAGAAGAAAATCAACTCATAAGTAGAAAACACGGTGGCTAGTCAGCCAGCAGTCGGGAGAACTCAATTGGCGGGCCTAGAGTATATATATATATATATATATATATATATATATATATATATATATGCGCCTCTTCTCGAATTGCTCTGTAATTTAAAGTCAACAATATTGTAATGTCTGATGTTTTGTTTTACTTCAAACATTAGTATCTATATGTTCTGATAACGAAACTTGCTATCAACACTAGTACATTACGTCTCAGAAACCATCCTAGATATAATTCTTTTCTGATGTTTAATTTTTGAAACATATATAAATAATCAATATATCATGAATGTGTTTATCTCTGAAATATATATATATATATATATATATATATTATTATATATATACATATAATGGAACATAATAGTGGTGTGTTCTTTTTTTGTGAATTTAGTCGATTATAAACTAGCAGAATGTCACACAGGTTGCAGGTATCATACTATATATATATATATATATATATATATATATATATATATATATATATATATATATATATAAACTAATATATGAAAAGCCAAGCGTTAAAATAAAAAGAACAAACTTGTGAATCTGATATACTAGACATAATAAAGAGTTAAATGACATTTCGTCTCTGACCTTGATCTCTGAATCTGCCGAATTTCAGATCGATTCTTATAAATCTAAGTCGCTAATGGAATGCAGACAGTGGCAATGCTAAACCTACAAACGTCTACTTTTCTGTCTAGTACCTCAGTATCACTCTCTTCAGAACTAAAGTGAACATTGATCTTGTTTTACACGGTGCATTGCCTAAAGAAAAGATAAAAGGAAAATAATATTGAATCATAGAAAGAGGGTAGACATAAAATAATGTATAACGCAGGAAGATAGGTGTGAACAGTTTGTATAAGTCAGTGTAACCTTGTAAAGATATAAAATCAATGTGTCCATCTGATCTAATAGCTCTAGTAGAGAGTTAGTTTAACAGATAGTTTTGCGACCTATGAATCTATTGAGGACCAAATCCTCACATTATAAAAACATGTTAAAACTAGCACACAACTCGATATCCGTTCAAGCATATGAAGAGTTTTTTTTATAGTAGTCATTTTCAAAAGCGAAAATAGAATCTTCGCTTCATTAGTTTCTTTTTTGTTATATGTTTAATAAAATCTACGCGAAAAGTTGTGTTTGTCTAAATCTAATATTTTGCGGCCGTTTACAACGTACACCACCCGTATTTGAACAATTTAAATATAAGATTATAAGGTGGTGAGCGAACCAGCGTGGAATATTTAAACTAGAAGGATATTTATGGATCTTAGTTTTCGGACTGACTTCCTCATATTGGCTGCATGCTCACAACGTTTCGGCCGTCTTGCCCTCCGGCCTTCATCAGGTGTTTTGTATCGAACTCGAGAACCGTCTGTCTGGACTCTTGAACCCAATCCCTTCATTGTAACCGGGGTACCATGCTCGGATTCCATGTTTTGACTCTGGGACACACTCGTTAATTTTCCGTTGCGTTCGGAGGACACAACGGCCGAAACGTTGTGGACATGGCCACCAAAATGAGGAAGTCAGTCCGAACACTTAAAGGATCTGTTTAATTAAAACTTACATAACAAACTGTCTATTTAAAAAAAAAAAAAATTAATCCATTCCAAAACTATGATTTTATAATGGGGCGATTGATCGATATTATTCCAAAGACCTACACAAATATTCAGCAAACTTCCGCCGAATATTCTACTTGTAAGAACTTTATATGAGTTGATTCTCTTAGTTTTATGAAGGCACATGGTTTTCTTTAATTCAATTCATTCAACATTAGATACAAAGTAAGTATAACATAGTTTTGATAATAGATGTAGAATCGCGACTGTCAACTCTAACCCCAGCTTGAGGCACTAGCTTGTATAGCCGCACTGATGAGCTGTGATACAGCGTAACAGTTTGTATGTCGATGACTATTTAAGCTCTCTTTCTCGAGTAGAGCTTATCGTAAGAGAATCGCTATTTGCGACTAGCTGAAAAGGTATAGCTCATTGGGTGAGACTAATTCGATCTACCGGCATTTCACAATGTTTACATTGAGATTCTACTTGCATTCAGCAAGTGTCGCATGATAGCATAGAGGTAAAAGCACCGACTGTAAGCTCGACGGTTGTGTTTCAATCCCGGCTTTGGGCGCTAGCTGGGCTAGCCGCACTTATAAGCTGTGATACAGCGAAACAGTCTGTATGTGTAGATTAACTCAAGAAATTCCAGGCTGTAACCGTGAACTTTCTGTTGCTTATGGTTGTCATTTCTGTATGTAAAACAGCAACTAGAATGTTTTTTTTATCTTGTTGGTGGCTGTGTGTTTAATATACAGTGTAACTAAGTATTTCCTTAGTGCAAACTGTAGTATAGGACATCTAAACTATTAAAACATGCTACTGTGCTTCTTTTTACCTGTCTTACATGCATAGCGTATAACATGTAATTGTAAAGTTAATCGTTGGCGAACATGTCAAACATTAAACGTATATATATATATATATATATATATATATATATATATATATATATATATATATATTGTGCGTATTTAGGCAGCATTATTTCATTTAAACAAACATTGGTCAAACTAACAGAATAATTCTGTTAAATTATGCCTTTTTTATTTTTTAAATGTTTTTAATGATTTTATTTGTGTTAAAATCAAAAAATAAATAATGTATGTTCAATATAGATCATGAACGTTTTCGATACTTCGTCGAAAAATCTTCAGGTGACAAAACAAATGAACACAAAAGCTAGAAAAGAGAAGAGAATTTCAAAAGGTAGCCGAAAACACGCACGTAAAGTTAATTAAATGCCAATAGAAAGAATTCGCATAGTTTCAGAAAAGACGTTAACAATTTAAATTTCGCGACGCCAGGATTAGCATAACAGAATAGCATACTATTGTGTTAAGCATGTTAAAATATTGTTAGTGGTTTCACACGTAATGTTATTCATTGCAGTGTTTGTTAGTTTATGATATTTTCGAGTATTTTTTTTTTTTTTAATTTGTTTCGGAATGGATATTTTCGTATAAACACAATTTTTTCTTAAATCAGAGAGGCTCGATTATGTGTTTGTAGATGTTGATAAATTGAGCTGTGTTTACAAGGCGAATGCTAAAACGGCGGGATAGGGTAGTGGTTGGTCATTTGATTTTATCAGAGGAATGCTTTTCAAAGATGGTTAGTCTTCGATTATATGTGGATGTCTACGAGACAACCTATTCGTTGATTCATTTCGATATAAAAACATTAGAGGGAATAGATTTAGAATTAAAAAAAAACTTCGATCCGGAGATGTCTGTCCGGGATTATAATACGTGTATTTCTATAGTACAGTTCAACAATGTCTCCATTCGAAACGTAAAGTAAACCAATTAAGAATCCATTCAATAACAATAAACTAAAAAAAAAGTAGTGTCTTGGTGTTCCTCTCTTTCTTTATTTTATTTTCATTATTTCTGTGTTTTGTTTAGATGACTGTCCTGTAAAAAGAAAAACAGCTGAACGTGACTATTTTAGCATTCCATAGATTTCTAAGTTTATTCATCAAAAAGATCATTGATCGAGAGTCATTTTCGTGTTCTATTCGAGATCACGACTCAAATGGGGTAGGCAAAGCCATACAGACATGTATGTAAAAGTAAGTCTCTTTGGTCACAATATATCCTAATAACATTTATCTAACTTTGTACGATTTTACTCTACTGAACACTAACCCAGACTAATAAAACTAAACGAGCAAGTATATACCCCAAATTCTTATCCAAGGCTTTTTCACTCGTTCCTTTTTTCTATTCATTATTTATTCTGCTAGCTTTTCTGCAGCATTCAAACCGTCTCTCTACCTACATAGCCTAACAATACGTATTTATGAAACAGGGGCATTGTTTTTAATTACGCAAGACAATAATAACACTTAATCTTATGTTTCCCCTATCTCTTTCGTACATAACTGCAGTTTAATAATACTAAATTAGGCGTTATAATGGAGTACACGTATACACCTAATATTCTGTCAGTCTTTTCTACTCATCCATTTTCGCGGTGATTTAGATGCGTCCATGCAGATCAATGAAAGGTGTTGTCTTTCCGTTCTTCAGTTTGGTCATTCTGTCACGCATCAGTTTGGAATCGTTTTTTCATCACTAAACGTAACATTTAAAGGCGCATCCCTGTTATGATGTAAAATCTCCGTTGGTCGGTCGGGTTCAGTTTGTAATTTCATTCCCAGCTCTAAACACCCACAGTAAATGGACGTATCATCAGCTTATGCATATTTTTGCTCTCCGTTCATTTTTTTTGCAAGTATCTTCTCGATATTTTTCTATCTTTTTTTTTACATATTTCACCCCAAACAAGGCAGGCCGCCACTGTGGACGTAAGGCTTACTGAGATATAGGGTGTAGGTTTTATGTGTCATCCCAAGTTAGTAGCTTTGTAGCCAGATGTCTGTTTACATTAGTTTTAAACTCTGAATGTCAGTACAGTAGGTGAAACAGGGAACAGGGAGGGAGTTCCAAAGGCCGGTGGTACGGGGAAAGTAGCTATTGGAGTATAAGACTATCTGGCATCTGGGGACCTCTACAGTGAATGGATAGTATTTTGCTGATTGTTAAGTTGGTCTAGTGTATTTACGTCGAGGGGGCACCACAGCAGCCAGTTCATCGGAGCACAATCAATTAGAGTATTTACAAACAATTGTCAGTTACTTAAATGTATATTTTATATTAAACGTCATATTCAGATTATTACTGCTGTTTGTTTTTATTTGACTAAACTCGTTAGATCTAAAAAAATTCTATATAAGCTGGGCCACCTGTAATTATAAAAAGCTTATGTTAATAAATAAATACGTACAGTGATAATTATTTGGAGGAAAATCAGTACTTGATTATTATTAGATTATTTAATTCAATGTCGATCATTTACTAAACAGTACTTGTCTAAAGCGAGTTGAGATGTAATTTCATATATAGTAACATGCTAATATACGATACATTAATATGCTTATACTGTATGTATAACTATCGACGTACGTCACCTTTTGTATCGTTCAGCTTAAGTTATACAGAATTGTATCAACGTATGAAATCAACAACGTAGAACATTACAAACTACCAATGGATTCTAAAAGAAATCGAAGTATTTCGATAATATTTTTTAAGTAATTCCCTCGTATTAGAAAATTAGATATGGTTCGTAAATGCTTTTATCTATGAACCTTTTTACTCACAGGAAGGCCACTTCCTCATTGCCATTCATTACCCACTTGGTTTTCTATCAGCTTCTGTTCTTTTCCGTCGTGTAATTCGTAGCAATAAGTATAGATAGATGGAGTAAAATTATTGGAAGCAAATCCTAAAATATGCTCCTTTAAGATTCGCCAATGGACGTGAATGTACAGTTTTTGTAGCGCTAACGTGGAATGTGTAGCAAAGCGGATAAACAGTGTAAGATAACCTTAGGAAAAATTGAGATTAATCTACATTCATTAATGAAAACATTCTGACTGAAAGATTTGACGATCAAGAAACTGTTGTTGATCCAGAGATCACACAATCATTCAACTAGTGATATGGGTATTGAAATGCTCTATCTGACGCTTAAACATTAAGAAATTCGTAAGCCAATAAGATATGGATGAATCTAAACAAAACAAGAAGAAAGGGACAATGTCATATACTTATATTCCCTCGCTTCAGGTTATATATAGTTATGTCTCTCACCGGCTATCTTTAGTTGGCGAATAGGTTAGTCAGAATGTTTTGTTTAATTAAATATCAAATAAAGGAATACTACTCTTGTCAGACCATTTCATTTTACAGTTAAACAGATATTTATAACGTCCATTATTTTATCTTCATTTGAACTAAATATAACAATCAATTCAACCACTTCTTCCTTTGTATATACACGTATGTTGAAATATTGTCTGAATATTTCAACCTTTCACAGTGGCACTATTGTGGTCCAGGCTTAACCCTCGTGTGTCAAATCCTTGTTTAGAGCACCATCGTAACGAAATCCTGGAATGCGTTATTGTAGCAATATACGTCATCTAAGAGATACGAGAGTCATATTGACTTTGACTCCTTTGTCAATAATGTTGTACCCATGCTGTAAAATAAGACCTGTAAACAAACAGTTAAAAGAACTCCTCCTCTCAACTAATTTAAATTAACGCCTGACCCTTTTTACCTTTATACATTCCACAATTATGCGTTATTTTAACAGATCAGAAATTTAAACTGACAGCCACAGTAAACCTAGAGTTTATCTTTACTTGTCTCTGAGACAAAGCCCAGGTGATATTGGATATTTTCCTGTACAAGTTTTAAAAAATGATTGTAATTTAATTGCATCAGGTTCTATACAAGACCCCGCGAAATAGTGTACCCTGACGTCCAGCCTGCCACACCACTGCGACAAACCAACACTTATTTCAATCGTTCTACTATGATGTCATTTTATATTTCTTAATTATGCTGTCGTTATTATAATAACTTTTATTTATCTAACACTTATATGACACTAATGCTAACGGCATTGCGTTTGTTCATAAATACCTACGCTAAATCTACTAACTTCACAAAAATAATGATAGTGTCATTACATTTAAAGAAATAATTAAGTGTAATTCTTCCTCATAACATTATTTTAAACGATTGTTAAATAAATAAATGAAAATAATATAGTTTGATTGATTGTTTATTTTTTACTAATGGGTCAGCGTTTATAAACAGGCTGCGGGTCACTGGAGGATAAGTTTTAAAAATAACTTTTAGTTTGACGACGATTATCGCAATGAGGGGATTGTAAACAATGGGTGAATTGGGCATAATATAATTTAAAAGGAAATGATTATCTTAGAGGACAGCTAAATAAATATTTGTTACGCATCAGACTAAATAACGATCAAGTGTTCATTGGTTTGCCAGCACTTTGATGGCATTTTGTTCCAAAAATGGGATTTTCCTGTAAGAAATATTGTTCATGGAAGTTACATTTGTTTCTTTAGTGCAGAGAGAGATAAGGAGAGGGAGTGGTTTGCAGTGGTTGTAGTAAGGCAAGTTATTGCTGTCAAGGTTTTACAAGGACAGACGAGGTATTAGAGTTAAGTAGAGAAAGTACAAGGAACATGATCATACAGTAGTACATATTAGAACGTGTATTGCTCTTATACAGGAAGAGGATAGCGTCAGGGCGAGGCACTTTCTTGAGCGGTAGAATGATCTAATCATTTTTTGCAGCGACCATAACAATATATTTTTATGAATGTCTTCCATTTTAAGCTTGGAGTGAAAGTCAGTCCTAGTAGCTTTCAAAAGAAGGATGATTCCTCAAGGAGAGAGCCCTTCGTTTCAACTGTGGAAAAATGATAATCCGTAGGTTGGTGGTGAAAATAGAGAAGTTTGGGTTTAAGGGTGTTTAAAGTAACTAGCCACTTTTTACCGATTGCTGCATGTGCTCAAAGTCAGAAGAGAGAGATTGTTAGAAAGATATATATCACCAATGCTCTTCGGCATGTTGCCATTGATAGATAAACGCTTTCAATAATTGGTACATTAAGGAACGTTTCTTTTAACAGCCATAAAATACGGCATACTTACGTTTATACACCGATTCCCGTTAGATCAGTAAAGGTATATATTTTAGAATACCAGGTGCTGTATGTGAACACCAATCTATGGGGAAAAGGTGTCATCAACCCGTGGTGCCTAGCGTGGCGACTATGACAAAACAGAATGTCAGTCACCAAGAAGATGGACGGAAACCAGGGAGAGCTTCTCCTCCAGGAGTGTTCAAAAGAACCCTGATACTGATGAAATTTAAACAATTACTGAATATAACGGCTATATTTAAACTTATATTTAAAAAATACTTTTTTAGTAATTTTAAAGGATGTCTAAATGGATGAAACTCAAAAATGGCTTACAAAGTAGTTGTTTCTTTGTTTAAATCTCAATATAATAGCTCTTCATTGATTGTCATATAAACGCATGATAAGTAAATTACATGTTTAATATGATACTAAAGGACCTGTAAGCGTTTGGGTCAACGTCGGTACCTTATACACTAGTGAATACGGTGTTGTCTTATCGTGAAAGTAAATGGAGATTTATGTTAGCGCATGTAAAGAGTTAGATAAAAAATGGCATGCTTTCAATCGAACGAAAATAAACACGAGTTCACAATAATGGTCCAACGTTGGTGCATTGAACATTAGGGTACAATTTTATGTATTTTTACTTTTATTGGTGTATTACTTTTTTTTTGTTACTTTAAATTAGTTTACCTTTATTTTTACGCAAGTTATTTACGCCATTTTCTTTCTTTCATTTATTTGTTTTATTTACATCTGCTAAAACTACTCGTAGTATTTCTCTGATCTCACCATCTGCCAAGTCCATATTTCCCTCATCCCATCACTTTTGCCATCCAAACGTTCAACGTGCACACAACTAATAAATTAATAAATCAAGATTATCAGGTATTCGATATTATATCAGACCTCCACGGTTTAGCCAGGTCGACTCTGTCATCTAATTTAATGGATGACGTCATTCTTTTGGTACTTCATCATTTATATTTTCACAATGCCTCACACCTAGTCTAATTAAGGTCGTTATCTATCTGTGACGTAATCCTGTTTGCACAGGAACTAACACACAAACTAGATACACAAAGTTTTAGTAGTATATAGATAGAGTATATATGACCAAACTTGTATATTAAGCATTTATTTACTTCGAATCGTACAAGTGTAAATTACTTCTTAGACCATATAAAATTGTAAAATCATACTTCGTTGGGTAATTGCCATTTGATGATATGCGTGTAAAATTTTTTCGGCTCATTATTTTAACCATATACGGAATTATACTGTAGTACACACGTTACAATGATGCAAAAGCTGATAAAAATGTAACGTATTCTTTATCTACCAGGATACATCTTTACTCCATGACCTGGACTAGCTGAGTGTTTCGCGGTTTCCAACAGGAAACTAATTATTTTTTTGTATATCTGAACAAAGGCTGATTAACCCCGTTATTCAAGTATCTATAAAATTGCTATGGCATATGCTTCAACTTGTGTTCAATACATTTTAACATTTGCTCATTGTAATCTGATTTTATTCGCGTCTGTTTTCGTTATGAGAACATTTAAATGAATTATAAACTAAAAAGAATTTAATAGAGTGAACTTTATTTACCTTGGAGTTGCTGAAGTTTTTTCCGTTCTTGTAATGCCCATGTTTGCTCATAACTCAACACAAGAAAGTAGATCAAACGGGTACAATTACTTACCTGAAAGAAATAATAAAAGAGAAATTATAATAATCAAAAAATTGTACATGCATTAAACGGTTTCATGAAAAATCTGATTTGGCAACGAAAATGATATTTCTAATGTAAGCGTGACAAACGAACAAGCCGATAGAAGAGAGACATTTGCGTAGAGAAATATATGGTCGGATCTAATAAACTGTTTCAAGACAAATTGTGTTCGTTTCAGCGTGAGGTCATACAAATACAACACAGTAGTTTCTAATGAAAATAAGTGTACATCCAGGCGTGCCTAAAGAATCTATTTTAAATCGAACCATGTTCCTGATCTTCATTCTTTATTTTTCATATCATATCATGAGATCATTTGTTGATATCTCCGGCGACATCTATATATTGCAAATTCTCGAAGAGTATTGACGATCAAAATCTCGCTGATTCTCGCTCATCTTATATGGAAAATTTAGTGCACTTCGGAAAACGTTTATTGTTTCATTAAACACCTCTAAGACACAACTTTCACCATCCACGTTCGAATCTTTGTTTTGCTGACACACAACTGAAATTGTACCGCTCATATCACTCTTTTTTACTCGATGGAGTAAAAATCGACTTTGAAATCTAGTGGGATGACCTATTTTGTTTATTAGTGTCCATCTCTCACAAAAGATGTATTGCTAGACTCTCTCTACTCTATCTTTATTTGCATTCTTCTATTTAACCCTTACCTTTTTGTTCGTGATAAATGGTGACAAGTTAATAGCACATATGGTATAAATGGCCGTGATAATAAATGAATGGTAGTTGCTGAGGTGATTATTAAAAATAACATTAGAAAAGATTGTAAAAATTTCATTAAAAATTATATTAAACCAGAAAAAACAAAGATCGATCTATACTGAAATTTAGTGAATATTAATTTATTTTAATGAATGATATAGTCTTCGTGCGTTTTTGCTAGAAAAGTAAATACATATCACGTTGTTTCGCGCATTTTCATGAATAACACTTTCGTTAATCTGTGTAATGTTTTAAAACAATTCTTAATTGAGAATTAACATCGGCATTGTTTGAAGCCGCATATTTTCTTCATTGAAGTATTAAATAATATTACAATATAATTTTATAATTTAAACATTGTTAGTCAATTATTCAGACGTAATTACACGTTTTAAGCAGACACTCAAATAGAGAAACGGTGTAATTATGAATTTGGGAAAAAACAAACAATAATTAAATAAAAAATTAAACCAAAATAATTAATAAAAATTGAATCTAAGATTAGTCACCACATATCAAGATTCTAAATCTGCGTTGAATTTGACTCTTAAATCAACCGACGCACATACAGACCATGTTGCTTTATAGTTTGGCACTTAGAGCAAATGTTTAACTTGGATGCTGCGAGACACATACTTATAACGTCTATTAAATGCCATGTACATTTGACCAGGGATAGGTTAAGACAATATACATTAGATGACATGTATTATACTTATATGGAATATGTTATTACTTTTAACATTGTATATGTGAAAATGGTGCCAGGCAGTGAGAATTTTCTTTATTAACATGCCATTTCGCCAAAGAATGTTTACTGTAGATTCCAGCCAGTTGCAGAATACAAATAGAAATACATTTATTTAATGTCAGAAGATGGCAATATATCTTGCGAATACGACAACTCTGATATATTTAGTTTATATGCAGTATTGTTAATGAAAATTGTTTATGTATTCTACAACTTCTGCAAAGTCTAGTAAAACATTGTGTTCCCAAGTGTAAAAAAGACTGCAGAGCGAAAGTGACATTTTTCCTTTCAAGAAATAAAATTTGAGATCAAGTTATCGCAATATTAAAATAGGTATTGCCATCCCAGGCCATGACGTTTCTGTAATGCATAAAATATAATCTTAAGTATTATATACGTATTGATTTTTATTATGGCAGGACTAGTAGAATATCATGTTGGTGTGTTGTTTTCATATGGTGTGTTACAATACAAAATGGAGTAAATCTTTGATGTATTTTATTCCTTAATAACTGATAATATTCTAAACTTGTCAGCTTTAAGACATTTCATTGGCATAATATACACATGTTTGTATTATGATAATACTAATATTTCAGTTATTTTTATCAGTACATTTTTTCCTACATTTCTGTTATGTATATGCCCAGTCATCAGCAATACTTTGTGCACTATTTGGGGAGTTTACAAACTCTCTAAAGATGAAGATTATCAAGAAGACAATGTTGCTGAACATAAAATAATGAGTTTGCAAACGTATAACTAAAATAAAATATTTTGTAATAAACAAAGTTTACTTTCTGTTATCAACATTTTTATGAAAATATTTGTTACGAATATAACAAATAACGATTCATTTTTTAGCATTTTTATGGAAATATTTTTTACGAATATAAAAAATAACGATTCATTTTTTAGCATTTTTATGGAAATATTTTTTACGAATATAACAAATTACGATTCATTTTTTAGCATTTTTATGGAAATATTTTTTACGAATATAAAAAATAACGATTCATTTTTTAGCATTTTATGGAAATATTTTTTACGAATATAAGAAATAACGATTCATTTTTTAGCATTTTTATGGAAATATTTTATTTTAAATTATTTAGTTAAAATTTTTTTTTTTGAAACAGAGAATATTGTCATTACTTCTCTTTCTGCTAAACTTTTAAATATTTAATATATAAACGTTTAAATTATTTTGAAAATTGATACGAAAACGAATAATGTCAAAAACCTATTTATTTCCCAAGTGCATTATTCAGCTACGTTTATTTCTTTCAAGTGTATTATTATTTTCTATTTTCCTGATTACATATAATATATTTTATTTGAAAATAATATTATCGTAAAAAAAATTACTCATATAATGTTAAACAATTCATGTCTTAATTTTGAAACCTCAACACATATTGGAGGTGGACATCAACTCGTTACTTTATTATAGTAAATTACGATGACAGATAATTCATTTAATAATCCTTTTACAACGAATATCTGCTTCTTTAAAGAGAAAATAAGGAATACTTTTCTATCATGGTTTAGGGAGCATTTTCTATCTATCAAAAAAACGATAATTTTCGGAAAAAATACATGAGCTTTTCGAATATTTGTAAAATTTGGCTTACAACATACGGCAATGCAAGTAACATCCTTTTTTAGGGTGTATTTCATGAAAACATATCCAATAAAATTTGGAGTGAAACAAAAATTCCTCATCAACTAAATGTAGCGTCAGTTCTATTTTAAACTGTTAATGTCTTTTCATGGAGATGTCTGTACGTATGTAACAATGTTATTCCAAACATAAGCGGACATACCGACATGAATGATGTTCGACAACCCATAAACAGAGCTAATTATGTAAAAGTATATGTTAGAATGTAGCGGGAAATAATGGAAACGTTGATAAACTCAAAATACGGAAGACAAATCAAATATTTCTTTGCTTACATTCGAAAAACGTTATCGACGAAACAAGAAGAACATTGTTATTGTATTTACACAGGATAGAATGAAGAGATAATGAATGGTTTTGTTTGGTCGAATGTAAATAAGCGATCACTATTTATAGATTCTTATATTCGCCGAATATATCGGAGCTCTGTTCTAATTCCAATGAAAATGAAACCAAAGATTTAAGTAAAAATCTTCAAGTGAAGCGCTTCCTTCCCTATATCAGAATGATAGATTTAGTTATAATGCTTGACCGACCCAGCTTAAAAGTGGAGAATTCGCGAGAGACTTCATATCAAGATAATTCATCTGATACATTCTCCATTTTATAGAAGCGAAGAAAATAAGGAGCGCTTGCCAATCGAAATGATTGCTTAACATTTGCCGAAATGAAAATGTTAATTCTGAGAGATCATTGTCCGAACAGACGTTCTCCTTTTCCCTATCACGTTTTTTATAAAGTGATCGATTTTCCTAAGAATTTATTTGCTATCTTAAGAAAAATCGTCGCCAGTCAAGTTGTGTTTTCTTTCTTTATTTTATTATTTAGTGTCGATTACGACACTGCTGAGGCCTTACATCGATGTCAGATTCAAATCTTGTCCTAAAAATTAAACTGATTACGATTACACATCGTTTGTGAAATATTTGTTCCTGTTTGATGGCATAAGTTTCTTATTATTTAGCATTTTTTAATGGAGAGCATGATCGCAATTAAACGCCTATGTTCTCTGGATCCAACAGATAATCGCTCGTTCAGCAGATATTTATAATGCTTAATCACGTGTAACGGATTCTGTAAAATTCAATTGTGGAGACTTAAAAAACAATAAATATTACGATTTATCATGCTGCATCTATTTTTTGCTTAAGAGTTGGGTGAAATTTAAAAAAGTTTCTACGCTAAATAATTTAGTTGCGTAAACACTATTTTTACATTTTGCGCCATAGCAAAAAATGCATCGAAATACTCTTGTGATCACCACTTTTATTTTTTAAATATGCCTTCAAACCCACCTCTATGTATATGTACGTTTAAACACGTTTCTGGCTGTTATCAAGTAATTTAGGGTGTGGGTTCCTCATCTTAATAAAGGATGCAAGGGCGTTCTATTATTTTGCAGATGCGTCGAAATAGGGGGAAAGTTAGAGCTTTTACTACATCCAATATTATTTAATTAAAGGAAAAATAAGGCCATATTAACAACAAATCCAAATATAAAGGTGTATATATATATATATATATATATATATATATATATATATATATATATATACAGGGTGACCCAAAAAAATAGGGCCCCAACTCTAATTAGGCCCCGTTTCTTAGTGTTTCGTCCGAATGAAATGAATTTTTGGTCATAACTAGTTTATTATATTCAAAACATCACATCAAAACACTAGGGTATTTGGCCTTTTTTTCTCCGTTCTACAGCATGTGTTCTAGATGGCCTCCAGTTAGCTCCGTGCATTTCTTGAGGCGTAGAACGAAGTTGTCCATGACGTTCTTACAGACTGAATTGGGAATGGCTCTCATCTCCTCCCTGATGGATTCCTTGAGTTCCGTGATGGTTCTGGCTTTCCCTGCGTACACTCTGTCCTTAAGATAGTCCCAAAGGAAAAAAATCGGGGGGCTTAGGTCCGGCCTATGGGGTGGCCACTCAAAATTAGTCTTGAGACTGATCACTCGGCCTCCGAAGTTCTTTTTCAGCCAATCCCGAGACAGGTTTGAGGTGTGAGAACTTGCTTCGTCTTGCTGGAACCAGAACTTGCTCATGAGCGACGGTTAGAGGTCTGGAGCTAACTCTTGAAGGTTTTGAGGACCTCCACATATCGCTCCTTGGTGACTGTCACTGCTGCGCCAGATTCTTTGATGAAGATTGGTCCGATGATGCCTCTGACCGAGATTGCAGCCCACACCGTGCACTTAGGAGGGTGCAGGGGCTTGGTGGCTACTTCATTGGGTCTGGAGGACCCTCAGAAGACATTTGTCTTGGAGTTAGCCTTTCCGTCAAGATGGAATTGGGCTTTATCTGAGGTCCTAAGGAGGTTAAGGAAACCTGGTATCTCCTCGATCTAATCGAGCATCTTGACTGCCATAGCGCTCCTCTGCTTCTTGTCTGAGGCTGTAAGGGTCTGCAGCGTCTGTATTCTGTATGGCTAAGCCCTGATATCGTTCACCGGCACTCTCCTTCAAGACTCAAGATACCGAGGGACGGACTTCGCTTACGCACAGAGCGTTTCGGACTCTCCTTGAGAGATTATCACACTTACGACCAGCTCGGCTGTCCGCTTCTTGGAAACGTCCCAAGTGGCTTGGACGGTTCTCACTGGCAGCGTTAAGGTTCTCCACGGTCCCATACTTCTCGAAGTGGTCCACCCAGTTCTGAATTCTGTTTTGGATGGAGCCTTTTCACATTCGAACTGATGCATGAAACTGTCCTGGGTTTTCTTAAACGAGCCTGTCTTGTAGTAAAATTTAACACAGTGTATTCTTTGTCCCAGCTCCTACTGAGGTCTTGGTGTACTCACGGTCGTTGATTCTGCCATGTCCTGTAAAATAAGGGCAATCGGTGAATAAACTAAGGAGATATCACATAAAGTGTACACGGGGCCCGTTTGGGGGGGGGGTCACCCTATATATATATAATACTTTTATATTGTTTGAATCTATTGTGGATTAAGTTCTGATCAAAAGCAGAACAGGTAGATAGTATTATTAAAATGTTCTCTAAAGAGTTATGCCTGACTTTTTGGAGAAGTGATTCCATGGGTTGGTTAGTGTGCATGTAAAAGTTGGATCACCGAGCGATGTGCTTGTAGTCAAATGCCGTCGAAATCCCACTCATTCAATCTTTTGCAATTTTGAATGTTATTATATTTTGATCGACATCTTCGGGGCTAGCAAAACACACAATGCGATATTTAAGCCGGATCACCTTTGATTGGGTTAAAATATAATTATTGGGTTTTTATTAATTTGATCGAGAATTCTGCGTCGATCCACCTGCGGACGAAACGTTTTCGTAGGGACAAAAAACAGTTTTGTCGCACATCAATGCAAACGAATGCATCGAGGTACAACTATTCACGCTAGGTTTGTGGAAAATGTGTTTATGTAAGTCTATCTTCTAAATGAATAAATGCGACAGTTGTTTCCACCTATCCTAACTATATTAACATCGAATAGACTTATTCTTATTTTATTCTACGATAAAAAACAACAGGTATTTACTATTCCTCTTACCACCATCAGATGAGGCACAAGGCTGGAAGATGGGGAGATTAGGTCAGAGTACAGGAATAGGTGAACCCTGGACCCGCAAAAATGACTGAGTAGGCCCACCGGCATTCCAGTGGTTAGCAATAAACTAACAGCTTCTCAAAAAGGAATAGTAAAGCACGGGAGGGTGGATCAACCAAGACTACCTAGTACAAATACCATAACCCGATATAGCAGAAGAAACAACAACAGCCTACCCTCTTTTTATTAGGGGGGGGGGCATATAGTATGCATTCGTTTCTTATTATACCATCCTCCCAGGATTAATTTCTCTTTGTTATTTGGAGGGGTTAATGTAGTATCTGTTATGCGTAGAATATATCATCCGCCAATGCAGTAACCCGTTATGTTTTAGAGGGGAGAGTAGTGTAGTATATGTTCGTTCACCATGATAGCACCTAGGCTAGCCAGAATATGATTGTCGCTCAATAAAACAATATACATTACTTTAATTCGTTTAAACTCGTTCAAAAAGGGCATCATACATATTAACATTTTTAACAATGTAAACACTTATAATAGCGTGCATCACACAGGTGAGAATTTATCACATACGTAAAGGTGTTTAATTTCCAGTTTAATCAATGTTGTGCGGAGTCATTATTTTTTTTATTGTAATACATGATAATTTCGTACTATTTGTAAGCAATGTGTCCTTACAAATATTGTTTGAAAAGATATCGTGTTTTTATAGACATATGTTACTTCTACATTCTGTCATTTTTAAATTACAGAAAATTATTTGTTCATTAAAATTTAAAGAAAATACATAATTAATATTCGCTGCTGAAAATATAATTTCAACATGAATAGAAATAAAATAAATACGAAGGGGCTTTTAAAACGAAACTAAACGACCCGGGCCCGCTGGATTAACGTCCGTATATAATAGATTAATGTATACATATAGTGCTCTTAACCAATGATGACTGTAAATGAATATATTACAAGCACACTTCTAGATATTCAGTTCATGTAACATGCATCATATTTGAAGAATATAACTATTTACACAAAATGCTTAATCACAACATATTTATACGTTCTCTCATTCTTTGAAAAGAACATTGGCAATTTACTGCCTTTATTATGACTCAATAAATAGAATACACCCATTATCTGTGAGTAAAATTGAAGATTACATTCAAACAAAGATGATGATTTTTTTGGTTTAATATATCCCACTCATTCACAGCAAACACTATATAACATATCCAGTCGCTAATCAACAAAGCAAGTCAGATAAGAGTTACTATATCCCTACATACACAATTAAAAAAATAAATACTAAGGAAAAACAAAAACAAACAAAACCGTCTGGTTTGTTTTTTTCTCCTATGTTGAATTTGTGTTTTTTCGATTTTGTATTTCACAATATATATACATATATACATATATATATATATATATATATATATATATATATATATATATATATATATATATATGCATATACAATAATATATATATATATGCATATATATATGCATATACAATAATATATATATATATGCATATACAATAATATATATATATATATATATATATATATATATTAGATTTCTTGAATGTGAGATGATATATATAATTATTTCCACAATCAGACAACGCCGCAGCCCACAACCTACGAAAAGAAACAAACCGGAAGTCCAAAGGAGGGCGAAACTCGAGTCTAGGACTTCCGGTTTGTTTCTTTTCGTAGGTTGTGGGCTGCGGCGTTGTCTGATTGTGGAAATAATTATATATATATATATATATATATATATATATATATATATGCATATACAATAATATATATGTATATATATATGCATATACAATAATATATATGGATATATATATATATGCATATACAATAATATATATGGATATATATATATGCATATACAATAATATATATGTACATATATATATATGGATATACAATAATATATATGTATATATATATATGCATATACAATAATATATATGTATATATATATATATGCATATACAATAATATATATGTACATATATATATGCATATACAATAATATATATGTATATATATGCATATACAATAATATATATGTATATATATATATATGCATATACAATAATATATATGTATATATATATATATATATGCATATACAATAATATATATGTATATATATATATATGCATATACAATAATATATATGTATATATATATATATATGCATATACAATAATATATATGTATATATATATATATATGCATATACAATAATATATATGTATATATATATATATATGAATATACAATAATATATGTATATATATATATATGCATATACAATAATATATATATATATATGCATATATATATTTACATAAAATAATATATATGTATACATGTAAAATAATGAAGAGTGGCAAAAATGAATCGTGGACGAGTCCACTGTGTGTGGGACGTCAAGAAAGAAGGAACGCGACTTAATAACTGTTAAAAAAAAGAAGGTCCGCAGTGCAAGCTAGACTTTAAAAGCGGCTGTTTCAGAAACACGAAGAGTCGGTGGTGATCGGTGTACCGAAGTACCAGAAGAATGGGAGTTTACCGATGTGTATGGCACCGATCAAGCTTTTTTGGCTATGGTACCCAAACCCGTCTTGCTGTTAGGCTTTCGTGTCCCCTGATTAAAAATGCTACTGATAAGCAAGTTGGTACCGTGAAGGAATCCCCTGACGTGTATTTCATCAAAGTGCTTGTAGAACAATTACTTCAGTTCACGCTTAAATAGACAATGCAGAGCAAATTGCTTTCCAATCAGATCTATATATGAACGATTCTTTAGCGAAAACCAAGTATGTGACCTCAGCAAGAAAAAGAGATTCATGTGACAAAAGTATGTCAAAAGATGTTTATATGTGTGGGCGTAAACTATCCGGTGATGAGAAATAAAGAAAACCAAAGTTTTTTCTATACACTTTCTGTTCTTTGCCATTCTTGTTGTATTTTACCGGGTACCTCGAATGAACGGGTAATGCAATATATATATATATATATATATATATATATATATATATATATATATATATATATATATATATATATACATATACGTACAATAATATATATATATATATACGTACAATAATATATATATATACGTACAATAATATATATATATATACGTACAATAATATATATATATATACAATAATATATATATATACAATAATATATATATATACAATAATATATATATATACAATAATATATATATATATATGTATAATAATATATATATGTATATATACAGTAATATGTATATGTGTATATATATGTATATCGATGATATACATATATACACATGTGTATGTATATATAATATATATATAAATATATATGTATATATATAAACATATATATGTATACATATGTGTATGTATATAATATATATGTATGTATACAATACTATATATATATGTAGACAATGGTATGCTAAATTCATATGACGAAGTATATTCGTTTTATTTTTTCAAAATACAAAACAATTGAAAGTAACTTGCGCACAAACAAACAGCCGGAAATAAACAAGTAATTACCAGGATAGTTTATCTATCCAGCTGATTAGTGTAGTAAGTTCAATATGGCCGATTCACTGTAAACTTTTTGATTGCCTTCTTTGGCCCGAGGGTTTTGTTCTGGGAGTTATCTTTAGGTTTTCTGATGAGCTTCATGAATTGAATATGTTCCTGATTACATGTCTATTCCGAGTTGTTTGCGCGGGAAACAAGCGTCAAGTTACATTAAATTATGTTGAATGTTTGCAAGAAGAAATTAACAAAGCCATTGAAACTGAACACATTATTGTTTACTTATTTACATACCATATATGTTGTTTTTAAATGTTCATATTTATTGCGCTTTCACATTGAATAGTTTTCTTTAATATATATATATATATATATATATATATATATATATATATATATATATATATATAAAGAGAGAGAAATAAGATATTAGTGACTAGTTAAGTATCAATATGTCAATTGATCTATGCCATGGAAAACTATTGTACTATGTTGTAATATGTGCATGTATTAATGAGTAATATATGCCCTATTATTGTATTATTTCGTCATGGCGCCTGCTTCCATCATTATTATTGATATATAGTAATAGATGAAGAACCTACACCTGTTTATGTTCTCGTTCCATATATGTTATTATACATAGCTATTATGGAAGCAACCAACACACTTGAAGCGACTACACAGAAACAGTAGTCACAGCAACAATATATTAAACATTAATCTATACGTAAGTCAAAACGCACTTGTCCCTTACATTAGGTGGCTCTTAACTGTCAATGGCAGTCAGATAACCTGCCAGATTCTTCTTGCAGACATACTAGGTCAGCAACTACAAATTCATGACCAGGCAGTGCAGACGAACTTCACATCACTGATAAAATCAAATATATTAAAAATAGACCCGCATCAAATCGACGTAGTCGCATAAGATGAAGAATCGTAATTCTTTCAACGCCAATAGGGCATGTTTTAGATTGGTACAGACATAGTAGATTCTTAAATTGTCATGTTACACTTCCATTGCTGTAGTTAAAAAAGTAAGAAAGAGTAGTGAGAGAAATCTAAATAACCATTGTTATAATGCCTGAAACCGACTTCCTTGCTAAAATCAAACTGTTGGCGAGAAGGAATTAAGCGTTCTTGTGCACCGAACCAAACTGGATAAGATGACTCAGCACCCATGTATGAGTATTAGAACATATCTTGAAAAGCTTCGCGGTCAAGCATCACTATTTTACAGCTGAGTTTGCAGAATCGGGTTGCATACATACATTCAACTACAGTAAGGAAATCAGTCAGAATAATTTAATAATGAGAATTACAGACGTAGGAATATTAGCAGATATTCTTGGCGATGAAAATGTCTGAGCTTAAGCAAGAATGGTATATCATTTCCGGTGCATTAAAGAACAGGGTAAACAATGATAAGGGCAATTGGCACCAAGGCAAACAATCAGTTGGAACAAATGTAAGCGAGGGCAAACCTAAATTCATATAGTCAACCAAAATAAAACATGCAACAAGGGAAATGTTTTGCATGTTGTAAACCAAGCAACGGCTCAACAAATGACGAAGCTACCAGAAGACAGAATAGTCCACATGCAACAAGTGCATCACTAAATGTCAGTACAACAAAATCAGAAGCCGTTGTTCCACCTGTAGAAATTAAAGTCACAGATACAGTTCCATTATCTTCTGCAGACGCTATGAAAATTCATGAGCATCAATCAAATAAATTATGAAGTAAAAGACTGAATGTTAACATCTAATCAGTTGGCAGTCATCACCAGAGTAGAACATCATATTTACCGATACAAGTGAATTTCCGGCCCTTCAAAATAACACCAAACTCGCATGGTAAAATTCAATCCACTACCCGATAAATATGGGCAATTTGACAATAACATACCCTAGACATGAACCCAACAATAATACCCATTGTTACCGACTGTTTTTCAAAGCTAAATTATACTACTAACCTCTGCTCATTCGATAGGCCACAAAAATCATGCCAACCAGGTTATCAATCTAAAGATTCCTCCAAGAATATTTAGAGATAGAAAGCAAGACAAAACAGGACAAGCAGAATCATGACAATAAATCGTTTAATATTTTCAAAAAGACAAATTAGGTATAATATCTAGGGGCTTTCCTGAAATAAAAATGGAACAATCTATGCATATGTCATCAGAACAAACACAGACATTCAGCTGTCCTAAACGAACCACGGATTCCCCGCCAATTCCAATACTTCTCACAGTTGGAATAACACGTACGGATGAAGATATGAAATTCAAAGGATGGCTCTGAAAATACCATTAAACACTTGTGAAGATTAACGATTACCAATAATGACAGGTCAACGTCTGTGACTATATATTGATCCAAGTAAAAAACCAATAGAAGCTCAAAAGCCAGTAGCACTCCCTATACACTGACAAGAAAAAGTATTTGCAGACTTTGAAAAATATATCGTGTATGTGAAAACTTTGAGCCAAATACACTATTAACATGGTGCTACAGAATTGTGATAATTGCCAAATCGCACGACACACCGAGGTGCACAGTGTATCGCCAGCCACAAAACAAATGTTATGTAGGACAAACGCAAACTAATTTCGTCTTGCTGAAAAAGTTCCACAAAAGTAAACAAAAACTGTCACTGGACATGGATGGGCTACCATTCATTACATGAAGAAGGTTGACACATCATAACATTTATCACCCTATGAGGACGATATCGCTGCAAAGTGGAACACCAAGCAGTTTTAGCAAGTAGCGATGGGTATATTCATAAGTTATATTCGAGTATTGCAGAATTCAAGAATAAAGGTAAGCGTGTTAACGATACATGTATGTGGTCTCACTCATTTGGAGAAGCATTTCTTCAAGCACGTGAAAGAGTAGATTTTTGGTACGGGCTGGCATCATCTATTACCGCATAACAATTTAATTCGCACAGAACACAGTTGACTTTGCTCGATCAACCGTGACACTAGAAAACATATAGCCAGGCAGTAATTCTTGAATGCAATTCTATTATTTCCAACAGCAAAATAGTAGTAGTATAGTATATGAACTCGACTTGCTTATACAATGATCTGCATCGGCATAGACTATGATTTGCTCGACTCGGGTAAGTATATAGAAAGTGAACCAAAACAAAATACACATAACTACATTCTATCGGTAAATGAAAAGCATTGATCGACAAAAATTGAACGAACTACACGTATTCTTTTTCTTTTATATATTCTAAAACTAACTAACTTATAAACATTAATGTGCTATACTAAATAACGCTGATTGATAAAGCAATATTTATTTAACGCTTCTGCTATAGCTTACTCTGGTTCTAGAGTAATACACGCGTAATATATTATCTGTTAACGGTAAGCTGTATTGGATCTAGTCTTCGGGAACTACGATATCCATATTTATTACCATAACAATGTGCCTCGTATTGTTGTATAATGGCCCTACGGAAATGGACGTATCTGTTGGCAATCGTTGGTTTGACTTGCGCGAGTAAACGCGGGTGCAGTCGAGTGCAGAATAAGACTTTTTCTCACAGTCAGAGCTAAAAGACGTGACAACGTTACTATGTGACGAGATCCCAGATCAAGGGTCAGTCTGCACCTGCGAGCGGCTCTGTGACGTCACTCAGTCTCGTGAGAAGCGAGTTTTCGTCAGTCTGATTCGGAAGGCGAACCGAGCAGGACGTGCGATTCACTATGTAAAAATAACGAAAAATATTTCCATTAAGGTAATACAAGCGAGAGAAATCCTTCCCTCCATCTCTATGAATGGTTAAGAAAATATAGTTAACTAACTCAGATAAAGTAGTGATTTGCTCTCTCCCTCTCTCGACGTAGTGAATGACTTCCAGTTGAAATAACAACGTTTGTAATAAAATGAATTAAATTTAAAGAAGAGTTTGTCTTCGGAGTGCGTCATGGCTTTTGTTGCAGACACGGACGGCGTGGTTCACGGCAGGAAGGAAAGAACAAATAATTCATCCACTAGACGACACACCATCTTCTACAACAGATGAGGGAGAAAATTAAGGTATGCAACAGTATCACTTCACCCACTTGTATTCATCAAGTTTAGTTAACTAATTTGTACTTTCTGCTTTCATTTAAAATCACAGAACTGTAACTATCGTCGACTATTTTGGGATAATTCAAAAATGTTAACTATTGAGGGAGATACAACGACGGACATTTGTAAAGGACACAGTTAGCGGAGTTGAGAGGTCGGCAGCCGTTTGCAGCCCGTGGGGATGGGACGATATCGCGGCATACCTGAGTGAGGCGAGGGAGATTGCAGATTGGCCCAGAACCGACAGACAATGATGCTTTGAAAGGCAGCTATAAACACACAATGGGTGGTTGTTTTTTTTCGCACATACACACTCAGATGATTTATATAAAATATATCGAAATTTGTGGTCTCTCTTGTTATTCTGCGTTGTTTTGTTTTTGTACTCAACTTGTGAACTGGTCCTTATGCCTTCAGCGATCGCCAAGACGACACGGCTAGAACAGTAGGTGGAGAAGGGAACCACCGCACACAAGTGGTTGGTCGGCGATTGTCAAAGGGAAGGGGGTTATGAGTGTACAAATGGTAGCATGGCCAATGATTCGACCGTTAAAGGCGAACGGAAATAAATAAATAAATAAAAGAAAAAGAGTGACACCATGGCCATCCCTACTACAGGCCAGGCCAACGCACATCTGACAGTTTAACTGGGGGCCAGTCAGTCAGTCACCAGATAAACTTTTAGCTGGTAGCGGTTCTTTTCACTGCTCCAAGGAAATTTCATTCCCAAAATAACTTTTAACTCATCAAATTTATTTCAGCTGAGGTTCTGTTATTTTATCATTATTTACATTTGGATTATAAGTTTGTGAGTATACTGTTAAAACTAAGAATTTAATTTTTAATGTTTTAAACGTTTTATTTACATGTAAACAGCTTTGTTCATTAACGACAAAACTTTTTTTTTTTAAGTTTAAAAAAATATTGTCTTTGAGAATTTGTCAATAAATCTTACTTTATTAATTTTAAATTTTTTCTATATTCTTAGGAAATATATTCCACATGTTTTAAACGTTTTATTTACATGTAAACAGCTTTGTTCATTAACGACAAAACTTTTTTTTTTAAGTTTAAAAAAATATTGTCTTTGAGAATTTGTCAATAAATCTTACTTTATTAATTTTAAATTTTTTCTATATTCTTAGGAAATATATTCCACATGTTTTAAACGTGTTATTTACATGTAAACAGCTTTGTTCATTAACGACAAAACTTTTTTTTTTAAGTTTAAAAAAATATTGTCTTTGAGAATTTGTCAATAAATCTTTCTTTATTAATTTTAAATTTTTTCTATATTCTTAGGAAATATATTCCACATGTTTTAAACGTTTTATTTACATGTAAACAGCTTTGTTCATTAACGACAAAACTTTTTTTTTTAAGTTTAAAAAAATATTGTCTTTGAGAATTTGTCAATAAAGCTTACTTTATTAATTTTAAATTTTTTCTATATTTATAGGAAATATATTCCACATGTTTTAAACGTTTTATTTACATGTAAACAGCTTTGTTCATTAACGACATAAATTTTACTTTTTTTTTAGTTTAAAATAATTTGTTAAATATTTCTCAAAATGGTAAAAAAGTACTGTGTGACAGCCTGTCAAGGCAATTATAATGAGAAAAATAAGGTCCGAGTGTTTCGTCTCCCCAAAGATCAAGATGAGAGAGAAAGATAGTTCAAAGGTAATACCAAGACCTAACACTCGTAACAACTCAGACACTGTTGTTTGTGAAAGGCATTTTCCACCTGGTTATGAAACTGTATTTGTTATGGGAAAAGCACGACCCAAAGATCCTCCATCAATATTTAATAATTTGCCATCAAGTGTGATACCAAGTCCTTTACCAAAAGCAAGGACAACAAAAAAAAGTTCCGCTTCTGTGCGAAGTGTACAAAATGATGAGTTTGCCCATTTCTTAGATAAAGATAGAATTGCTAATTTTACAAATTTGTGTGCTGATATTGACCATCATGATTTTGTACCAGCAGTTACCTGCTACAAATCTAACAATCAACAGTTCATCCAGTCTTGTCATTTTTTTACTGGAAGTATTCCAATGTTTTTTATTAAAATCTTTGAAAATTTAACGTTTGAATGTTACCATGCAAGTATACTCACACACATTTCTTCCCTGTTGAAAAACAGAATAATTAAGTTTCAACATTGGTCTCAAATTGAGGAAGCAATTCGTTACCTTAGTAACTTGAAAATTGAACAAGAGAAACAGGTTTTGAGACAACATATCGAAGTTATGTCACCACGAATAGTTGGCAAAAAAGTTTACGAGTCGGAAATACTTGTCCGAGCATTCGAATATTTTGCCACATCTCGGTCTCTTTATAACAAACTCCGAGATCATTATAAATTACCCAGCATGAAAACACTAGTGAATATGACCTCAAAAGTTTCGAAGGTAGATGATCTGAATTTTCTTGGTGATGTGTTTAGCAAACTGTCAGATAAACAGAAAAAATGTATCATCCTAGTTGATGAAGTTTATGTTAAAGTGAGTTTACAATACCAAGGGCGAACCATATTTGGTGGTGCCAAAGATTCTGAAGAGGCATTAGCAAAAACTGTATTGGGTATTATGATCAAATGTTTACATGGTGGACCAAAGTTTTTGATTAAGATGATCCCAGTTGCCAAACTAAATTCGGAATTTTTGTTTCAGAATGTTAGAAATGTTGTTGATTTAGTCGATCATTCTAAAGGTCATGTAATTGCAGTTATTTGTGACAATAATCGGACTAATCAAGCTTTATTCAAGAAATTTGATACTGTTGAAAATAAGCCTTGGGTTACTAAAAATGGTATATACTTGCTTTTCGATTATGTACATATATTTAAAAGTATTCGCAATAACTGGATAACTGAGGCTTGTTCAGAATTGCTGTTTTATTCTGATGGTAAAGAAATGACAGCAAAATGGAAAATAGTGAAACAACTTTTTGCGCATGAAAAAAATCAATTTGTTAAGTTATCAAAACTAACAGAAGTAGCGGTTCTTCCAAAACCAGTTGAGAGACAAAAAATTTCCCACTGTTTGAAAGTGTTTTGTGATGAGACTGCAACTGCAATGAAAACTCATCACTTATTACAGGATGATGATACAAAAGAAACTGTTACTTTCATTGAAGAAGTTTTGAAATTTTGGAAAATAGTGAGTGTAAAAGATATTTATGGAAGTGTCAAGACAAATGATCCACTGAAAAGAGTATTATCAGATCGAAATGATGGAAATTTGACATTTCTTGCAAATTTTGGAAGTATGGCAAAACAAATGAGGGGAAAACAAGGAAAGAGAATAAAATCCTTAACAAGAGACACTAGTATGGCTATCGAGCATACATGTAATGGTTTAATTGATGTTTGCAGACATTTACTTGACAGTGGGTTCAATTTTGTCATTCTTGGAGAATTTACCACTGACTATCTTGAAACTGAATTTTGTAAATTAAGACAAGGTTCTGGTGGTACTTATTTTATTACCGTACAAAATGTTATTCAGAAATTCCATATTCATAAAACAAAATTACTTCTTCGGTTGAAAGTTGATGTTAGAGAGTATAGCCATGATCCAGGCCATACTTGCTCAAAATGCGGATATCTGTTGGATGAATTGGCGTGCCAAACAGTTGATCACCTGCCAGACCTAGAAACTGGTATCCCCAAAGATATTAAAATGTCGCTTTTTTATATAGCAGGATATATCACCCGAAAAGATTGTCTTACAGAGGAGGAAATATTCAATGATACTGCTTTTTATTATCACGAGTATGGAAGTTTTTTGAAAGAAATAGATCGTGGTGATTTAAAAGTTCCACTGGATACCACTGTTCAGTGGGTGTTTTTCTGTTTCATAATGTTCAATGCTGTCAAATCAAAGGTTTGCAGAAATTCTTTAACAAAAATTTTCATGTTGGTGTCTGAAATGTATCATTTCAATACAGAGAGAGTGCATGGAATTATATTATCAAATATATTTTTCAAGAATTATTGTTTGTTTCAGTCTCCCAAGTCAAGTAAAGAACCAGCACTAAAGGTTTTGAAATTATCTTGAAATTTTAGCAGTCTGATCAATTATAAATAATTATTGATCTGTAAGAACAGAGGAACTAATTATTTCTTAAAGAGCCTGGTGTAAAATACATGTTGAAGTCAAAATAGTTTTCTTATTGAATTAATCTGTTTGTTTATTTTGTAGTATGGTATAAGTATGGATTTTGAAGCTTTTATTTCTAAATTTTCATCAGTAAAAATGTTTGTTGTTTTGCTTTATGATCAGTGAAAAATAATTGATCATTAGAAACAAAGGACTCGTTGATTCTGTGATATGGTGCGAATATATATGTCAAAGCTTTTTTTTCTGATTTATTGTAAAAGGTAAACTCACTTTCTTTTTAAATACAGGAGTTTGTTGTTTGTGCTTTATAATCAGTTAGAAAAGGTAATTGATCATTAGAAACACAGGACTCACTGTTTCTGCAATACCATTGTGTACAAACTTTTTGAAGAATAAAATGATTTTTTCAGTTTTTGATTTTTTCTTTTATGGTGGAGCATGGGGATCCGGGGAGTGCTTTTTCTCTTTTCTATACCGCAAAAAGAAAGAACACTCTTTGGGGTGGATTCTTGATGATAACAAGTCATTAGTGAGACATTAAAATAAGAAGTTTTAATTACTACTTTCAGATTTTGAGGTGAAGAACTTTCCTTAGAAATTTTTGTAAGTAGTGTCCTCCTTGTTTTGCCACAACATTCTGGTTATCGTAACTCATTGCTGTGAACCCTGTCCATTTTATAGGATAACCTATAGATTTTTAATTAAACCTTCTATTTAATCTATGGACATTGTATCATCACATTTCATCTTCCATTTCAGTGAATTTGTTTGCTTAGATTAATCGACTACGAGACCTCACTAGAGATTTAGATGCTGAAATTTTAGTTTGAACTTTATTTTTGGATTATTTTATGATGTGAAATGAAGACTATAGCCAAAATGTTGTGTTTGAAACAATCAAAATGAGGACAGTTTAAGTTTTGGGTTATTAAAATACATATCACATTTGAACAAACTGTTTCTCTGCTTGATATCATCAACTGGTGCGGATCCTTTTTTTTTCTTTTTAACCACAATATACAAGTAATGATCTTTTGACATAAGTACAAATTCTCTAAACAAATCTAACATTGAAATAAAAATTCTTCATTGAAATATGTATTTGCCTTTGTTTATTCAAAATTACCTGTCTCTTCATTTATAGGAATTTGTCAATAATTGTAAAATTTATCAATTAGCTCATTGTGGTTCTTATTATTTGGTATGTAAAACACATAAAAACATCAAACTAATCTCACAGAGGAATTTTACCTTTGTTTGCAACTTCTATATCGAATATTTAAGAAAATTCACATGGCCCCCAGTAAAAGACCCCAGTTGCACGATTGCCTGGCCTGTAGTAGGGATGGCCATGAGTGACACACTTAAATAGATAAAGAACAAAAGCAGGAGTTCACATGAAAGGGAGAAGGGAAAGTAAAGACCACAGCGAAAACAAATAGAAACAAAATAGAGAAGAAGAAAACAGAAAGAAGGAATAAACAGACAAGAATCGAAAGAAAAAGAAAGTGATTGAGAGCGAAATGAAAGAGTTAAAAAAGAAAAACGTTCGGCTGATTTCATTTTTGATTGATAAACTCTAACCATTCGTTTCTTAAAAATCCATAAATTTACCGGTCACTAGAAAAATGTGACGCACCGAAAGACAGAGTTAGAGAGAGAGGATGAGAGAGAGAGAGAGGATGAAAGAGAGAGAGAGAGTAAAACGGGCGTGAGGAACGGCAGTAGTTGTAGTTGAGGAATAAAATAGCACCGAAAGGCGATTAGATCTAGTGGGTTTAACGAATGTGTACTGTAAAGGCGGGGAATGCTGTCAACAGGTGTACTCTTTTGAAGTACTCGGGGATTTGAAAGGTAGGATTGTCTGACAGATAATAAGAGTGAAAAAGAAGCTAAAAGAAAGAGTGAAATTAGGATTAGTTGAGATGAAAAAGAATAAGTGGGCAAACCGCAGTATGAGAAGCTGGTAAGTATAGTGGTCGCCTCAAAACTTATCTTTCTGATATTGACACGTCTAGGTGCCCGATCCTGATTGAATTTCTGTAGTATTTCTCAAGAGTTGTACTCCTGAACTTTCTTCTATTCTCTCCAAATTATCAAATCTCTATTTGTCTCAGTCATGTTTCCCTTCTTGTTGGAGGGTGTTTTCTGTTGCCCCTATCTTTTAAAATGATTATGATCGGTCTTACCCAACTAAGTATTGTAATGTGTGTCGCCTCTCAGTGAACAGGAAGAGAATTCCACAAGCCTGCAGTTCTTGGAAGAAATCTACTTGAATAGGAAGCTGTATAACAATGAGTGTTCGTACGCAAATGGGCACATGCTGTCCGTTGGCAAAACAGGTATAGGCAGAGTACAAATCATTTAGGCAATTGATTTTGGCATGTCAGTACTCGAGTTCGAATTTCACGTAAGTCTAAAGTTCATATTATTATATTTTATATATTTAAAAAATACAAAACATAAGAAAAAACATGCATAAATATTTTTAAAACGAATTGACTTTATTTGAGAATTTGCAACAAGAAAAATAAAGGTTATTCAGTATTAGATCAATGCAAATTATTTTTGCTTAAAACATAATTTCTAATGCTATTTGCTAATAAATTCGATACTTAATATATTGGTCGTAGTTGCTTTGCTAAGTTGCGCATTTTTCTTCGTAATTTTACATTTCTTCGTACAAACTATGAAACGGTAGAAACTGGATGAAAAGATAGAAATGTGAATACTATGAACTGTTAAAATCCGCACGAGAAGCCTTTATACATTAGTCTTTATTAACTAATTTAAGAGTAAAAAACAGGAACTTATATATGCAATTTAAATTTTAACTATTCGTCCGTTTTATGTCGGTTTTATTTCAAAACTGTTAGTTTAAAAAGCTATATCCATTCATTGAATTATCTTTATTATTGTCAAATAAATGCGTTTCCTTGGTTTAAAAACACAAATGAATCGAATATTTGATGTTTGCCATTACACATTCATACAATCATGAAATTACTTTTGAAGTATTAAAACCGACACAAACTAAATCGAATTTCAAATGTAACGATATCGTAAATAAGTACGCCATTTTAATTGTTTATTGATAATAGACGACAACAATGATTTATTTCGGAACCGTTCAAACTTTAAAAATAAATTGGAAGCATTGTAACTGTCGAATAGAAAGTCATCCCTGTCTCTGTAATGCTTAGCAAATGTTTATAAAAAATAATAATTTGGTAGGAAGAAAAAGTATGTTTCGGAATTCTATTTAAAATAATAATTTGGTAAGAAGAAAAAGTATGTTTCGGAATTCTATTTAAAATAATAATTTGGTAAGAAGAAAAAGTATGTTTCGGAATTCTATTTAAAATAATAATTTGGTAAGAAGAAAAATTATGTTTCGGAATTCTATTTAAAATAATAATTTGGTAAGAAGAAAAATTATGTTTCGGAATTCTATTTAAAATAATAATTTGGTAAGAAGAAAAATTATGTTTCGGAATTTTATAAAAAATAATAATTTGGTAGGAAGAAAAAGTATGTTTCGGAATTCTATTAAAAATAATAATTTGGTAAGAAGAAAAAGTATGTTTCGGAATTCTATTTAAAATAATAATTTGGTAAGAAGAAAAATTATGTTTCGGAATTCTATTTAAAATAATAATTTGGTAGGAAGAAAAAGTATGTTTCGGAATTCTATTTAAAATAATAATTTGGTAAGAAGAAAAATTATGTTTCGGAATTCTATTTAAAATAATAATTTGGTAAGAAGAAAAATTATGTTTCGGAATTCTATTTAAAATAATAATTTGGTAAGAAGAAAAATTATGTTTCGGAATTCTATTTAAAATAATAATTTGGTAAGAAGAAAAATTATGTTTCGGAATTCTATTTAAAATAATAATTTGGTAAGAAGAAAAATTATGTTTCGGAATTTTATAAAAAATAATAATTTGGTAGGAAGAAAAAGTATGTTTCGGAATTCTATTAAAAATAATAATTTGGTAAGAAGAAAAAGTATGTTTCGGAATTCTATTTAAAATAATAATTTGGTAAGAAGAAAAATTATGTTTCGGTATTCTATTTAAAATAATAAGTTGGTAGGAAGAAAAAGTATGTTTCGGAATTCTATTTAAAATAATAATTTGGTAGGAAGAAAAATGATGTTTCGGAATTCTATTTAAAATAATAATTTGGATAGAAGAAAAATTATGTTTCGGAATTCTATTTAAAATAATAATTTGGTAAGAAGATAAAGTATGTTTCGGAATTCTATTTAAAATAATAATTTGGTAAGAAGAAAAATTATGTTTCGGAATTCTATTTAAAATAATAATTTGGTAAGAAGAACAATTATGTTTCGGAATTCTATTCAAAATAATAATTTGGTAAGAAGAAAAAGTATGTTTCGGAATTCTATTTAAAATAATAATTTGGTAAGAAGAAAAAGTATGTTTCGGAATTCTATTTAAAATAATAATTTGGTAAGAAGAAAAATTATGTTTCGGAATTCTATTTAAAATAATAATTTGGTAAGAAGAAAAATTATGTTTCGGAATTCTATTTAAAATAATAATTTGGTAAGAAGAAAAATTATGCTTCGGAATTTTATAAAAAATAATAATTTGGTAGGAAGAAAAAGTATGTTTCGGAATTCTATTAAAAATAATAATTTGGTAAGAAGAAAAAGTATGTTTCGGAATTCTATTAAAAATAATAATTTGGTAAGAAGAAAAATTATGTTTCGGAATTCTATTTAAAATAATAATTTGGTAGGAAGAAAAAGTATGTTTCGGAATTCTATTTAAAATAATAATTTGGTAGGAAGAAAAAGTATGTTTCGGAATTCTATTTAAAATAATAATTTGGTAGGAAGAAAAATTATGTTTCGGAATTCTATTTAAAAAAATAATTTGGTAAGAAGAAAAATTATGTTTCGGAATTCTATTTAAAATAATAATTTGGTAGGAAGAAAAATTATGTTTCGGAATTCTATCAAAAATAATAATTTGGTAGGAAGAAAAAGTATGTTTCGGAATTCTATTAAAAATAATAATTTGGTAAGAAGAAAAAGTATGCTTCGGAATTCTATTAAAAATAATCATTTGGTAGGAAGAAAAAGTATGTTTCGGAATTCTATTTAAAATAATAATTTGGTAAGAAGAAAAATTATGTTTCGGAATTCTATTTAAAATAATAATTTGGTAAGAAGAAAAAGTATGTTTCGGAATTCTATTTAAAATAATAATTTGGTAAGAAGAAAAATTATGTTTCGGAATTTTATAAAAAATAATAATTTGGTAGGAAGAAAAAGTATGTTTCGGAATTCTATTAAAAATAATAATTTGGTAAGAAGAAAAAGTATGTTTCGGAATTCTATTTAAAATAATAATTTGGTAAGAAGAAAAATTATGTTTCGGAATTCTATTTAAAATAATAATTTGGTAGGAAGAAAAAGTATGTTTCGGAATTCTATTTAAAATAATAATTTGGTAAGAAGAAAAATTATGTTTCGGAATTCTATTTAAAATAATAATTTGGTAGGAAGAAAAATTATGTTTCGGAATTCTATTTAAAATAATAATTTGGTAGGAAGAAAAATTATGTTTCGGAATTCTATTAAAAATAATAATTTGGTAGGAAGAAAAAGTATGTTTCGGAATTCTATTAAAAATAATAATTTGGTAAGAAGAAAAAGTATGTTTCGGAATTCTATTAAAAATAATCATTTGGTAGAAAGAAAAAGTATGTTTCGGAATTCTATTTAAAATAATAATTTGGTAAGAAGAAAAATTATGTTTCGGAATTCTATTAAAAATAATAATTTGGTTAGAAGAAAAATTATGTTTCGGTATTCTATTTAAAAATAATAATTTGGTAGGAAGAAAAAGTATGTTTCGGAATTCTATTTAAAATAATAATTGGGTAGGAAGAAAAATTATGTTTCGGAATTCTATTAAAAATAATAATTTGGTAGGAAGAAAAAGTATGTTTCGGAATTCTATTTAAAATAATAATTGGGTAGGAAGAAAAATTATGTTTCGGAATTCTATTAAAAATAATAATTTGGTAGGAAGAAAAAGTATGTTTCGGAATTCTATTAAACATAATAATTTGGTAAGAAGAAAAAGTATATTTCGGAATTCTATTAAAAATAATCATTTGGTAGGAAGAAAAAGTATGTTTCGGAATTCTATTTAAAATAATAATTTGGTAAGAAGAAAAATTATGTTTTGGAATTCTATTTAAAATAATAATTTGGTAAGAAGAAAAATTATGTTTCGGAATTCTATTTAAAATAATAATTTGGTAAGAAGAAAAATTATGTTTCGGAATTTTATAAAAAATAATAATTTGGTAGGAAGAAAAAGTATGTTTCGGAATTCTATTAAAAATAATAATTTGGTAAGAAGAAAAAGTATGTTTCGGAATTCTATTTAAAATAATAATTTGGTAAGAAGAAAAATTATGTTTCGGAATTCTATTTAAAATAATAATTTGGTAGGAAGAAAAAGTATGTTTCGGAATTCTATTTAAAATAATAATTTGGTAGGAAGAAAAATGATGTTTCGGAATTCTATTTAAAATAATAATTTGGTAGGAAGAAAAATTATGTTTCGGAATTCTATTTAAAATAATAATTTGGTAGGAAGAAAAATTATGTTTCGGAATTCTATTTAAAATAATAATTTGGTAGGAAGAAAAATTATGTTTCGGAATTCTATTAAAAATAATAATTTGGTAGGAAGAAAAAGTATGTTTCGGAATTCTATTTAAAATAATAATTTGGTAAGAAGAAAAAGTATGTTTCGGAATTCTATTTAAAATAATAATTTGGTAGAAAGAAAAAGTATGTTTCGGAATTCTTGAGATGAGGGTTGATAATTCGTTTCGGCCTTCATAACCTCTGACCTTCTTCAGGTGTACCTTGTCGAACTCGTGACTCTGGACGTAATTTTAAATGGAACCGTTTATTAAATCCCCGGTGATAGCATCTCCGCAAGTACACATAGCGCAGTGGATATAGTACTAAGTATAATTCAGTTCTAAGTGACAGTCATCTGAAAGGTTGAAGATTCAATCCTCAGAAGAAGAATTACGAATTACTGAAGACTTCTACCCAGTCATATCAGATAGAACGAAAGCATGCTACCCCCGTGGATTTAATAAAGGGTTCTGTTCGAAATTTCTGTCCAGAAAATTCCTGAGTTCGACAGAAAGATCCCCGAGTTTGGCAAAGTACACTTGAAGAAGGTTGGAGGTTACATCAACCGACATTCTAAAAAGAAAAATTATATTTCTAAAGAAGTGAAAGAAAAAAAGAATAGTATTGGTCTTGTGCCATTCTTGAATTTGTAGTAAATCAAGTAAATAAATATGCACGAAAATTTATTACGTTTTAGAAACTTATGCAAATAAATCAAACACGCTGTCTTTACGCTGTTGTTTTTTTATAGCGTGTGATTTATTAGGTCATCGATTTTTACCATTTTTTAGCAGAAGCCAATGACAGACGGTCGATGTTTACCTTTTCTGTAGGCTGTGTCATTACTAATGTCGTTGTGAAATTAAACGGCGAAATAACCAAAGAAAATAAGTTATGGTTGAAACACTAGAAATAACTAACACAACTAGAAATACATACACACAAACTAATAAATACACACATAAAAAGGAATAGAAAACTTCTGAATGGTGTAAATGACACGTTTGGCATCAAATGATTTACGACAACAAATTTGCTAGGCATTCTGAGACGGGAACTTGTTTCCGGCCGGTCACTGATTAATGAATTGGTATTTTTTTAGGTTTTAATAAATCTTGTCAGATCGACCGACAGCGACTCTCGTGGAAAGCCGTCTACGTATCTGGAAATGCTATTTAAAACTTGAACGTAACAAACCGACTGCATCCACGAATATAGCAGAAAAAACATTGGCGTATATTTTAATTCCGAGTTTTATACAGATTTCTATTCACCTGAATATTTTGTTCGTTAATTATTTTTTAATCAATCCAACGTCGCCTTTTAACATAAGCAACATACCATCTATGTAAATATTTTAGTTGTTATTTTTTTTTTATTTCTTTACATAAAATCACCTGAGGTGTAAATTATTTATTTAAAAAGAAATACTTTTCTTGTGTGTATATTTCGGAAGTGTCCATTTTTAGCGTCCGATATTTTAATCTAAAGGGACGTCTCATTCTATATGTTGATTCGACTCGGTTGGTATTACATCAATATATATTTTAACCCAATAGCGCTGATGCCCCTTTTTTAGGACCAGATGGATAATTAAACCTATCTTGCATAATTACAACTCTCGCCCCGAAATCGAACAGTTTAAGGTTCGCTCCCGCGTGCAACCACTGTTTTCTTGCAGCAGACGCATGCTAATCGTGACCGCTCATCCCGATGTCTATCCGCACCGTCACCACATGTATTTTAGATAATAAAGAAAAACTCGAACTAATCGGATAATTTCACGAAATTTGTTAACGTTTTCGAACAGTTTGGTTCAATTACATGAAACCGTAATTAACACTAACTAAAAATGTGTTTAATTTAAAGAAAAACTAAAAACCGAAATTAAAATGTGAGTAATAAAGGATCCCGGCTAACTCAAGATATGTACAGCTAGTTTTATACAAAATACAATATATTCGGATAATGATCTTAGTTTTGTTATATATTTCATTCATAAAAGTCTTGTATATAGATGATTGAATTCATTTTCCGTAGAATCAATCGCCTTTTCAAGTTTTTACTGCTGCTTTATATGTATTTCTTCAGTACTTAATATATTAATGGAATATTTTATTTTTTTATTACACCACTATGTTTTCTAATATTTTACAATTAGTATATATAAAGAAAGGATGAATAATAAAATAATTACAAGGAGAAATTAATTCTTCTAACAGAAATTCTAAGATAATGAGATGCGAAAGCAAAAAAAGAGAGAATAGACGATATATGTGTGTGTTCGTCTGTATTTCGGTGTGTTGTCTCAGACATTTGTAAGAACATGGCTACCTGCCGAGTAAGTTGTTTGTCCTTTGTGTGCTATTAAACTCTTACTCGCTTTACAACCTAAAAGCTTTCAAAGACCTCTTATAACTAGAGTTTGGAAGTTAACAGAAAGTCATTTAATTGCTCCAAATTAATTAGAAAAGGAAAATGTATTTATGTAAAACAACGCGTAACTCTACAATGTAATTGGAATCTAAGGTGTGTATTGTCCCGGGCGAACTCTGAAAGTGATGTTGGCGTGTCATTGATACATCGCATTTAGTTATTGGCCAGCTTTCAAGCGAGGATCAAAATAGAGGATCGATTCCATATCAGAAAGTCATCCTCCCAAGCATTACCTCCGGAAGAATTCTGCGTGAGTTGCCTGTCCTCTTAGGCTTTTTAATTTGTAAATTAATAACGACAGGATCATACAGATATTTAGATCCCAATCAAGCCTGATCATTTTTGGAGAGCTGGATTTCCAATACATTGAAACACGATTTCATGTCTAACTTTGACCTCTTCTTGATGACGCAAGTACTTAATAATAGAATTGATAAAATGGATATCATCGTAAACTGCCGTCTGTGAGTTCAGTAGATCCACTTCTTGAAGTTATATTGACAACTTTCACGTAGTCCTTTATATAACTACTAAATTGTGAAAATAATTAGTGAAATGAATGCTAACCAAAAATAATCAAAATCAAAATGGCGACATATGAGAATTATTGGTTTACAAAGTATGTTGTCACACAGCGGAATGAGATGATCATCATCAGTTATTACTGTTGTGGGATTGTTCTTCGTCTTTCAATCTAGAGTACAGGGAAATGACCAACACCAGCGCTAACTGACGTCTCGGTGTATCATGTTCGACTTCTTTGAGATGTATTACACAACTTCCACTCGGAGATGTTCACGGGTATAAGATTATATCGTTAAGATAGCAAAGTACACACGAATAGATTGAGGTCCATCAAAAAATGGTAACATTAGAATTCATTCTAATTCGTTTGTTATTCGTTTACCTAAAATGAACTTCATCTACACTACCTCGTCGAATATCATCTCGTTTAATACCGAGATGCGCTTATGCCTCTGATGTACAGTTTACAACTATATTCCGGTCAACATCTGATTTCCCT
>OY744524.1:110112096-110222096 GCA_963556195.1 Sepiola atlantica | reverse complement strand
GATGCATTTCTGTTAGCTATGGTCCCAACTCACAATGCTGGGCAGATGATCCACTTTAAGGGACAATGGCCGGGGTTACCAGCCTTATAAAGGCAATGCCTAGAGAGATCAACTCTATAAAAAACCTGCGTCCCTGTGTGACGAGCTGATGCCATTCCGTATGCCTCGCTTGTTTAATCACCGGGAAATAGAGGGGAATGCTGATAACTGGGCAGCATCTGCATTCCTATATATATATATATATATATATATATATATATAATTTTTTTTTTTTTTTTTTTTTTGCCCTGGCAGCACTTGCACTGGAGGGGAAGGACACTCCAGTCCACTAACTTCACCTCGGTGGAGCATAACACGGATGAAAAGCAGTTTATCAGTTATAAGCTAATTAGAAATATATCATTCTTTTTTTCTTTTTTTTTTTTTTTTTACTGGAGAGGACACTCCAGTCCATCGATTTTACCTCGGTGGAGCACAACACAGATGAGAGGCAGTTTACCGGTTATAAGCTCAGACTAATGGCCGTAATGAGGAGCGCCAGGGGCCTCTTTTCGACGGTGGGAGGGGTCTTCGTGCCCCATTAGAAAGCTACCGCCCATTCCTCAAGCTGGGCAGCCCCCAGCTAATAAGGTGCTTTCTCGTGCCCGTCTAACCTGCATCATCTGGGTGTGTGGGGCTAGGCCAAAAGCCGAAAAATTAGATGAATCGACTACACCAGGCGCTAATACAAAATCTATATCAAAGAGTCCAGCTCTTAAACTGGGAACCTGGAATGTCAGGACTATGCTTACTGGCATCTCAGACGACTTGATAAGCATAAATGATTTGAGGAAAACTGCAGTTATCAACAACGAACTTCATAGACTAGACGTAGACATTGCTGCACTGCAAGAGACGCGCCTTGCTGAGGCTGCTAGCCTGCGCGAAAAAGATTACACATTCTTCTGGCATGGTAAGCCAAAAAGTGAGAGGAGGGAGCATGGTGTTGGCTTTGCTGTGAGGAATAGCATATTAAAAATGGTAGAACCTCCTATAGACGGATCTGAACGTATCCTCACAATGAGACTCAACACCACCACTTGCCCTGTCACACTCATCAGTGTCTATGCCCCAACTCTAATGGACACCCCTGATGTTAAAGATGTGTTCTATGGGAGTCTCTGTGCTACCCTTCTTAAGCTCCCTCCCAAGGACCAAGTAATTTTGCTCGGCGATTTCAATGCTCGGGTTGGCGGTGACCACGAAGCTTGGCCTGCCTGTCTGGGTAAATTCAATACTGGAAAAATAAATGAAAATGGGCAGAGCTTGCTTGAACTATGCACGCGCTTCGAACTGTGTGTTGCCAATTCATTCTTTGACACAAAGCCACAGCACAAGGTCTCTTGGAGGCACCCACGAAGTAAGCATTGGCACCAAATTGATCTTGTGCTCATCCGTCGCGCAAATCTCAACTCTGTCAGAGTTGTCAGATCCTACCACAGCGCTGACTGCGATACTGACCACTCGCTTGTCTGCTGCAAAATTAGGCTCTCACCTAAAAAAAAGATGCTCTTTTCTAAGGCTAAGGGAAAGCCCCGTCTGAATACTGCAAACATGCAGGATCCTGCGCTTGTATCGCAGTTTGCGGACCTATTTGAGAAGGAATATTCCACAATCAAGTCTGAATCGGCTGACACGCGATGGCAGTCTCTGAAGGGAGCAATGCACAACTGTGCTCTGGCCACCTTTGGAAGGAAAAAAGCTAAGTCAACTGACTGGTTTGAGGCGAAGTCCAAGGAACTCAGTCCTTATATCAACAGAAAGAGGCAGATGCAGTGCGAGTACAACAGGCTCTCTAGCAATCAAAATCTGTGCAAGCTCAGGCAAGCCAGAAAAGAGGCCAAACAGATGGCAAGGCGTTGTGCCAATGAATACTGGGTGGAGCTTAGCCATCGCATTAAAAATGCATCTGCCACAGCCAACATCAGGACAATGTATGAAAGCATAAGGGTTGCTACGGGCCCCACTCAGAGCAAGTGTGCCCCCATTGAAATCCTCCTCCGGAGAAATTATTACTGACAAGGGGAGGCAGATGGATCGCTGGAAGGAGCACTACGCTGACCTTTATGCAAGGACAAGTGAGGTCTCTGAGTCTGCACTTGCTACAATGGAACAACTCAATGTCCTGCATGAGCTCGATGAAATGCCAACCATCTCTGAGCTAAACAAAGCTATAGATCAGATTGCCCCTGGCAAAGCCCCAGGTAATGACGAGATTCCTCCAGATCTCATCAAGCAGTGTAAGACAGTCCTCCTGAAACCCATATATGATATTATTTGCTGTTGCTGGGCAGAAGGTGAAGTACCACAGGACATGAGAGACACCAAAATCATTACTATCTATAAGAACAAAGGAGATCGGAGTGACTGCAACAATTACAGGGGCATATCTCTACTAAGTATTGTGGGCAAGGTTTATGCAAGGGTACTACTTGTAAGGGTACAGGCGCTTGCTGAGCGTGTGTATCCTGAGTCCCAGTGTGGCTTCAGGGCAGGGAGATCAACAGTAGACATGATATTTTCATTGAGACAACTTCAGGAGAAATGCAGGGAACAAAATATGCCGTTACAGATTGCTTTTGTGGATCTCACAAAAGCATTTGACACTGTCAGTCGCAAAGGGCTGTACTTAGCACTTTCTAAAATTGGCTGTCCTCCAAAGCTTCTGAGTCTCATCAGATCATTCCACCAGAATATGAAAGGAACAGTACAATTTGATGGGAACCTGTCTGAACCATTCGACATTTGTAATGGAGTGAAACAGGGCTGTGTTCTGGCCCCAACCCTCTTTGGGATCTTTTTCTCAATGCTTTTGAAGCATGCTTTTGGTGATGTGAATGAAGGCATCCTTCTTAGGACAAGATCTGATGGGTGCCTCTTTAACCTTTCCAGATAAAGAGCAAAGACCAAGGTAAGACAAGCAACGTTGAGGGACATGCTATATGCTGATGATGCAGGCATTGCTACTCACACTGAGGGGGAGCTTCAATTACTTATGAACCGCCTCTCTATTGCCTGTAAAGATTTCGGCCTGACCATTAGCCTTCCAAAGACCAAAATACTGTCCCTGGGCTCAACAGGCAAGCCCTCTATCAAAATTGACAACTTTGAGCTAGGTGTTGTTGAAGACTTCCCATATCTTGGCTCAAACATCTCGGATTCTCTCTCGTTGGATACGGAAATCAACAAAAGGATTGGTAAAGCAGCAGGTACCTTGTCTAAGCTAAAGGGTCGAGTCTGGGAAAACTCCTTACTCAAAGCCAGCACAAAAATGTCAGTGTACAATGCTTGCATTATAAGCGTCCTGCTGTATGGCAGTGAGACATGGACACCCTATGCTAAACAGGAGGAAACGTTGCAGATATTTCATCTTAGAAGCCTGCGTTTCATCCTAGGTATCAGATGGGAAGACAAAAAGACAAACATTGAGGTGCTTGAAATAGCTGGTATGAAATCCATGTACACACTACTGAGGCAACGCCGACTGAGATGGCTTGGCCACGTTCACAGAATGGCTGATGGCAGAATTCCCAAAGATCTCCTTTATGGAGAGTTAAAAGAAGGAGAGAGAGACCATGGTCGCCCTCTTCTAAGATACAGGGATGTCTGCAAGAGAGACATGAAGGCCATTGACATCGATCCATCATCTTGGAAAAGCCTTGCTTCTGACAGGGATAAATGGAAAAAAAACCCTCAAACGACAGCTTGACATCGGGGAGGCAAAGTGGAAAATAAAAGCTGCTGAAAAGCGTGTAAGGAGGAAAGAAAGGGCAAAAGCAAGTGAGCTTCCTCATCAACCCTCCCACTTCATATGTGACAACTGTGGCAGAGACTGCAAGGCCCACATAGGCCTTCTCAGCCACAGCAAGAAATGCCCTGATCGAGCCAGTATGCCCCTTGGGATATTGACACCACTGACGGGATTCTAAAGACTGGAACAAGCCAACAAGATCTGCAAGTGCCATTCATGGTCGGACACGACCGACGAAGGCCTACTACTATATATACATATATATATGTGTATGTATACATGAATATATGTTCATGTATATATGTATATCTAGATATGTATATGTATATATATACATATGTATATACGTACACGAATATATGTTCATGCATATATATATGTATATATATACATATACATATATACATATGTATATATACATATGCATATACGTACATATATGTATATATTAATATATATATAAATGTATGTGTATGTAAATGTATATGTATGAATGTATATGTATACATATGTGTATATGTATGTATATATATATATTTATATATATATAAATGTATGTGTATGTAAATGTATATGTATAAATGTATATATATATATATATATATATATTCATATATATATATATATATATATATATATATGTAAAGGAGTAAGGCTACCAACATTTGTAGAATGTATTTTTCAACATTTATTTATGATTTTGTTGTTTTACCATTTTATAATTTTATATAACGCGTTTCAAGCGGTGGTCCGATTTCATCAGATATGAAAATCCATTTGAAGAAATGTCTTTCGGTTTGAGCAAATGTTGTTTCATTTGATGAATTTGTTATTGTTTTTGCGCATGCGTGGGTTTGCGGGTGTGTGAGTATCTTTTATTTTTTATTTTTTATTTGCCATTTTTCCTGCTTCTCTTGGTCAATGCGTGTTACCCATCCATGACCCATCGGTCATCCCAGCCTCCTAGGGTGCGCAGAATTTCTTTTGAAATTTAATACTTTTTATTGCTTTTTGTCGTCTCCAAGAATGAAGTCGCGTCTGCGTGCGTGTGTGCGCCCGTATGCGTGTGGTCTAATCTTGAGTCTTGTAAATAGGTGAGCGATACATACACACACATATAAATACGCACACACACACCTATGCGCGTACATACACAGGCGTGTGGTTATAGTGACAGAGAGGGGGATAAAGGTTGAATTATATACATATACATACATACACATATATATATATATATATTCATACACACATACATACACACATATACACACATATTTGCAAAAAGTTAAGGTAATGCAAACGGTCCAAATAGATTTGACCTTGATTTGGCCGATTTCATAGTCCGGTATTTAATGTGCAAATTTAATGTCTATTGTAAATGATTCATTTAACACAAGTTGCTATTTGACTCATAGCTGTGTAGAAGTGCGCAATAAGAAGTTATGTACTAAGATTATCTTCCTTCAATAAGAATTTTTCAGTCTATAGATAACTATAAATAGTTATTTGCGTGTGTACTTAACTAGAGGTGGATAAAGTGTGATCAAAGTGTGTGTTGTTAGAGTTATGATCTGTTTAATGTTGGATTAAATTTAAGTATGAAGTTCTTTTCTTGTGTTAGTAAGTAAGTGAAGTCTTGGCTTTGGAAAATTGGCATTATTTTGAATTTTCCTCCGCTGCATGAGTGCACATGTTGGGAGACTAATAATTTACGATTTTCTTTGATTTTAATGTTGCTTTTATGTAAAGATACTCTATTATTAAATGTTTACGTTGCACCTATATAAGCTTCATTACATGTTGTACATTCTAGCACATAGACAACGTTCTTGAAGGTGCAGTTAAGTTTTTTTTTATTGTGAATGTTTGTGTTGGGTGTTTAAATGTGTATGAGTTCCCCTCCATTATTATGTCACAGACCCCACATCTTTCCTTGTTGCATTTTGTGACCCCTTGTATTGTGTGTTGGTTGAGTTTAGATGAGGTTAAAATTTGTTTGAGGTTTTTCGGTTGGCGTTTGCTTTTTATTATTTTCGTTGTTTTTAATATGTCGTTTAGTTTGTTGTTATGGTTGAGTAGGGTTAGGTTTCTTGTTATTTCTGTGAATAATTCTGGATTGTTTTTGTTGTGTGTAGAAATGTATGCTAATATTTGTTCTTTGTTTCGTTTTTTGGGGATTCGTAATTGTTCTAATGGAATGTTTTCTGCTAGTTCTATACCTTTATGTATTATTTGTAGCGGGTTTATATATTTATATATATACATATGTGTATATGTATATATATATATAACGAAATGAGTGATGAGAGTAAAAGTTGCAAAAGAACAATATATATTGAATCATGAATTAGTTTAAATAATGAATATATGCATATACTTATTCCTTAACCCTACAAATTCAAGCTATTATCATCAGATGAGAACATAGGGATTACTCAGTAAAATTATATTACTGTTTGCAATGATCTGAAAATATAAAAAATACAAAAAAACACAAAATCTTTGAGCTAAGAATATGAAATTCAATGAAAAAATACAACATGTCTAAGAAAGCTATATCCCATATAATATGAATGTATAGCAAATATAGCATAATGTCTTCCAGAAATTCAAATAGTGAAAAACTCCGGGCAGGAAGTATACGGATTCAGAGTGGATGTTAAAGTACATTAATAAGAAACGGGCGCGGCTTACTAGAACACTATAAGTGTAAAAATCTAAGAAAAAAATGCAATACATTCGCAAATTTCCCAGTAACATATCATCTACAGGCAGATAAGAAAATGAGATTGCAAGGCTTTAAACGAGCAAATTCCGAATAGAAAACATTTCAAAAAGTATAAGATGATAAAAAATAAAGAAAAAGAAAAAGGGAAGTAGTATTAGTTAGGAAAATGATGATTCAATAAATATTGTTCTTTATCTAATTATTATTCTAATCACCTATTTTATTTTATTATTGTCTCTCTTGTATATTGAGCATTGGCTTTTCAGATAGGATTCATTTAAAGATACAATGTTATCTCTCTATTATATATATATATATATATATATATATATATATATATATATATATATATATATATATATATATATATATATATATATAAAAGAACGTCGTGTTTATACTGGGGATGTAGTCTCCTGGCATCTAATATCAAATCTACGCACATATATGAAATCACCATCTTCGATCTGATGCCCTTATCAATATCAGAAATTGATTAATGGAAAATATAAAAATAATAAGGTCCCTAACTATCAACCAAGCTCTAGCCCCTGTCCCATTGCCACAATGTTGCATCCTAGTGCTTGTTTTACAAATACTTCAATGGATTGTGCTCCAATGAGCCTACTACTCTTGTGCCCCCTCGACGTATATTCCCTAGGCCAACTCGACAATCAGCTAAATTCTTTCCCATTTACTGTTGAGGTCCCCAGATTCCGGAGAGTCGTCTGCTCCAATAGCTTCTTCCCTCGTGCTGCTGGCACTTGGAACTCTCTCCCTGCTCCCTGTTTCCCCGACAGTACCGACATACAGAGGTTTAAAACTATTGTAAACAGACACCTCGCTACACTGCTCTGAACTTGGGGTTACACCCAAAACCTACACTCTAAGTCTCAGTAACCCCTGACGTCTACAGTGGCGGCCTGCCTTGTTCAGGTTTAACTATGTTTTAAAAAAAGAATAGTTGATTTGGTTTTAAATCATTTACGTATATTTTTAATTTTGAAGCTCTACGCCTAACTCATAAAAACTGTTTAAGTAGGTTAAAATGACAGACTTTTTTTTCGTTTGATTGGTGGCTTTGTGAATAAAGCGTTCGCCCTGAAGGTTAAAATCTCACATAAAACGATCTTGCTATAGCGTTCTAGTTATGTTCTAGTATAATCTTTTCACATTCAAGTAAAGTAGAGAAATCAAGCATAGACGGTTACATCAGCTAGTGTGTGTAAGAAGCATTATTGCCCTATATTGAAAAAGGTTATCCGAAATGTTATCAAACATACGGGTGCTATAATAAGTTTAGCGATCAAGGCGAAGTTCCGTATAATAGGGATAAGATTCCTGATTGCTGATCACATTTGGTAATGATTTTGGCGATAGTGTCTCAACCTCAGCATGAAGCATTTACCACATTTAATCACACTATATAGTGCTGATTACGGATGTCTGTAGATAACATTATATTATATACTAGCGGAACCCGTCGCCCGGCGTTGCACGGGAGAAAGTACTACCTATTGCATGACGTCGAATAAAAAAAGAAACGGCCTATTGTTTTTCCCCCGTCCCCCTCTACCTCTTTAAATTTAAAAAAAAAGAAAAAAGTGGTAGAGTAGGATGGGATCGAACACTAAAACTGGCGATCATGAAACCCGCCTTCTTAACGACTACACCACGGGTTCGAGTTTAAAATACTCGTGAAAATAAGGCAATTAATCTAAGCTTGTTTACTGGCATGCGTGTTATGTTAACATTTAGCTTCTGATGACCACATATTAAGTTCAACAGTGACACGGTTTAGGTCATGGTCAAGTTTTATATAATGTGCGTGTTAAAGGTGTATGATTTTGAAAATGTAAATGTATCGGGGTCTACCAGTATCTTGGCGCTTATTGAATTAAATAGGAGGTCGATTCGATCAAGAATTTGTAGCCGCCATGTTGAATGATTAAATGTTGCAGGAACTGTGTTCGTTAATTTCATTCGCTTGATTCCGGAATGCATATAAATGTAGAAGTTATAGGTAAAATAGAAATAACGTAATCTGATATTCGCGGAAAATTATCGGAGTGAACGGGAGAGGTCATTGAGTTTTTTCGTATTGCTTTATATTATGTAGTTAATTAATACCAGGCAAATAATAAATAAGAACCGGTGTTTTGTGAACATTAAACTCTGTGTATTAGTTCCAGGTGTCGATTAGTAGAGTGACAGTACAGAATTGTTAGGGAGAATAGGTTTTTGCTACCACCTATATGGAGTTGGTTTTTCGGTGAGACGTGGATGGTGGGCCAAATGTAATATTAAGTGTTAGGTAGGAAAAATAATAACAAATTTACTAAAGCACGCTCGAGTGAATAAGTGTAATATAGTGGTGAGTTTAGTAGCCTGTGATGCATGTGTATATTTTCTATACTCCGGGAAGGTACAGGGGAAACATCGTCTCTATCTCTCTCTCTCTCTCTATATATATATATATATATATATATAGAGAGAGAGAGAGAGAGAGAGAGAGAGAAAGAGAGAGAGAGAGTAGGATAATATTTTAAAGATATAAATAATATCTTTAACTAGTAGACTATAAAGATAAAAACAAAGCTCAATATAGTGTATACAGCAATAATATTAATGGATTTAATTACATAATACAATGAGAAATTAATAAGCTTTTATTAAAGTTCAAAAACAAGGAGTGATACTGCGTCATAAACTCATGAGTTTTCAAAAGAAAGTATTTTCCTCGGATGATAATTACCGCAATGAAATTACTGCGAGTAATAACACTTAAGCTTTGAAAATATATTAAAAGTATATAAAAACGGTCCTCTGATGAGAAGAGTTTATTTGAAAACTCACGAGTTAAGGACGCAGTATCACTCCTTGTTTTTGCACTTTAATAACATCTGATTAATTTCACATTTTATTATGTCATTCAATCCATTTATTATTATAGAAATATATATTTTTTGTAAAACACTCCAGGATAACATTATCTGTAAACGTTGTACTATTTGTAATGTGTTAATAATTGTGGTCCTTATCAGAGAGAAAGTACGTGATTGCCTGCAAGATAAAAGAAATTGGTGTAATAAAAGCAAACAACATTTGTCCATTCTTTTTTTCATCTCGACTTTCATATATTTGTAATTAATTATGTATCGATTGAATTGTTTTGCTGGAGGAATATTCGTTTGTTTTTGTTACGGTTGTTTTAATATTTTTTTATGATGAAACACAAATTTGGATGTTTGAATGAAATTATTGATAATTGAATCAACGTAAAAATAAGTATCCGAAAACATTAACAACACTCACTTCTTATATGACATCGTTGCATTTATCCAACTCCGTATTTATGTAGTTTACATACTTTACGAAACATGCGCTTATTTAGTTATATGTATAAAATTTACTGTGGAATTATAATATTACTTTGCAGTCATCCTTTTAAAGTGTTGGTGTAGGAGTTATTAATTGACCTACTATATCGTCGTCCTGAAGCCAGGTTCTTCTCGTTTGCTGAGAAACCCACTCGGCCGCCGATGTTTATAAAATAGATCTATTTAAAAAGACAGTCACGGAAAACATCAGAAAGCAAATTGCTGTTATACGCGTGAGAGAGAAAAAGACGGATGGATAGACAGATAGCTTGCTTCAGCACACCCTGTGTGCGCTTCCTTCCATTTGGCACAACAGCCAGCCACGTCTTTTCTGCTTGAAGTCTCACCAGGCAAAGAGACATAAAATCTTCGTCCGGAATTTACGTGGTTTCATAAACTTCCGCTTTTAGGACCCTTGACCTTTAAAGTGTTACACAAACATTTCAATTCAAACACGTGACATGTTATATTAAATATGGTTTACTGGTGCTGATCTTGGATGATTTGATTTAGACCCCTTATTTGGACTAGATAATTGATTTGTTATTTTAACGATGTAGCATGACAAATATTTAGACTATTGCTGAAGTTTCTAAGAAAATACGTAATGATAAGGTCCTGCTGGATATCTACGCTTTGATATCTCGTGACTCAATTGAAGAGAGCGACTTGTGATTCAATAAACTTGAAATGATCTGAGTATATCGACAATCCTCAATGATATATCATGTATATTTAAATAGTGAATAACTTTTATCAAATTTGGCTGATCCGAATTTCGCATGTTGCAAAGGAAGTAAAGTGTGTTACAGGTCTAGGCTAGATAAGTAATATGCCATGAGACATATCTTAACCACACAACCAGATGCATAACACTGTTTCTCTAAATTCTGCTGAAAGAAAAACTCGAATTCTTATTAAATTAATTCGTATTAATTTGAGGTACTTTCATAGAATCGAGACAGTGCGATCATCAAAATGAAATATTATTGTCTCAAATTTGAGATTAGTTTATTTTACATAGATCTTAAATAGCGATAAAACGTTATGTAATGCTGATCAGTCGTTACGCTTTGTCAGTATTAATAAATATGTTCTACATAACGCTGTTTTTATTTACGCAGGTAATACAACTATTAAGTAAATGGTTATGTATTGTTCTGGGTTGGAGAACAAAATTACAAGAAGAAAAATGAGAACTGAGAAGGATTGGAATCTGTCTCTACAAAAGGGTCCGTCTTTAGGTGACTACGATTTTAAAATAACTCGACCACGAAAACTGCGATTCAACAAAGGTCGAATAAAGATGATTCAAATCTCTGTATTATGACGTGCATGTGTTTTATTGTTTTTATTATTAGTCTCTATTACCTTAGAATGTTTCTTATGCATTGAACATTTTATGAAGTAAGCAAATGGAATCTATTTCTTGCAGTTAACTATGAGCAATGCGGCATTTTATTTGACGCCCATGATTCCACTGGTGATATCGTTATTAAAGTAAATATTCGTTTACTAATGGTAACAAGTGGATATTCCATAGTTATTTTTACATCAATCTTTTTAAGTCAATGATTATTGTTAGTAAATTTCATTTTGAAATTATTATCTGACAGGATCAATACAATACAGGGAAAATAACTTTTTTGTGTAATAACAAGTGTAATTGTCACCATAATATTCTCTGAATAAATAAAACGAATATGTCGCTTCATTCAACAATTGAATTAATCAATATAACAATTGGAATTAATTAAATAAATATGAAATTAATGCATATTATCTGTATTTTTATCGTAAAAAAAAATTTCAGCTAAATATTCTTCAAATACATAAAATTTATGTTTCTTTTTTAAATATATTTATTTCAAACTCTTTTAGCTGACGGAACGATATAATTTGGTTTTGGAACAATTAATTTTAAAATAGGTAAAGTCGTTTTTACTCTCCTCCACAAAGAAATAGTTTTAGTTTTAAAAAAATATATATATATCCCCCCCCCAAAAAAAAAATGTTTACCCCCATCCAAAAAAAAAAAAAAATTACGCTACCCCTACCCTGAGAAATATTTTAAGTTAAATGAAAAAAATGTTTATTTTAATGTGCGTGAAAAGTGATCATAGAAAAGTGACCAGGAAAGAAGGTATTCTTAAGAAACGAATTGAAAATCTAGAATATATAAGAAACATCTGCGATGAATTATTAAACGACATTACGTATAATCAACAAAAAATGAGGTATACAGCTGAACTAAATTACTGTAGATGGAGTAATTCATGGTTCATTTGATGCCGTGACAACTCAAGTTTCATCAGGATAGAATCACTCCAGCTAGCCTAAAAGGCACCCCTTTCAACGTTAAACATTAATACAAAAACACTAGTTAATTTATTCCAGAATCATTAACGGGCGCCACTGTGTTCGTTGAATTAAATTGATTGTCCGTTTGGAAATATTATTTTCACATAGAAATCAAAAATCAATAATCTGAACTTAAAAACGCCAGCTTAAAATTATAACTATACCGAGAAATTTGAGTATATTAAATAATTAGGAAATTAATAACGACTACATGCGGACAATTAACTCTGTTGAAAATTAGATAATTGAATAAATAAAAAAATGGAAATTTAAAAGATTGGTTACAAGATGCTGGCTATAAAATAGTACTTAAATGCAAACACTGTTTTATTGTCTGTTAATCTATTTCACACACAAGTAATTCCTGAACTCACAAGCTGGCTGGTTTATTAATTAATTTACTTGTTTCTAACGTATCAATACTAATTGACGAGGCAGGCAATTGATTTTACTGCTATTTTCAAAACAATATATCTCGATCACCCTTGATACTCGACCAGCGATATGCAAATAATAATAATAAAAACCTTTTTATTTAAAGCAAAGGAAAAATGTCTTAAAACCGCGTGAAAAATAATACCCCCATCCCCGTAAAATTCCATCCTCAAATAGGTGGCTCTCCTCCTGTTATGGTATTTTCGTAAGCTAGGCGCATTAAGCAAGACCCGATATGTTTCCATGCCATCTACGCGAAGATAAACCCTATTTCTTTTTCTCTCCTCTTACATTTTGGCCACTCACACACACACATATATATATATATATTTATATCATAAAAAAACATTGACACCTCCAACGCCTGTGTGCCTGATCTTATACCAGTAATAGTAATAAAGAAATGCTCTGCTGAACTAGCCCCTGTCCTCTCCAAAATTAACAATAAATGCATTGCCGAATGTTGTTTAACTTGTAGCTAGAAAATAGCCTGTGTTGTAGTAGTCTTCAATTCTGGAGATAGAACTTACCCTCATATGTTTCGCCCAATCAGTCTACTCCCGATCGTTGCTAAAATCTTTGAATCATTAATCAATCTTGCTATAGTCCGGCACCAATGCTAAACTTCTTTCTGATCAACAATACGAATTAAGCCAACCACGATCTACCGCAGATATCCTAACGGTCATGCCTGAATTAATATATCATACACTTGACAAGGCAGATGAAGCTAAGGCGGTAGCGCTTGATATATGTAAAGCCTTTTACAAGGTCTGACATGAAGAGTTTCTCCTAAAATCGGACTCATGTGGTATTACTGGACAAATATTTAATATAATTAAATTCTTCCTAACAAAAATAAGATCCAGGTTGTCCTCAATAGCTGTTCACCTAAGCAACATGACATAAATGCTGGTGTACCCTACGGATTAATCCGTGGATCTCTACTGTTTCTGATTTTCATAGAGGACTTCCCGTATGCAATTGAGACTGAGATAGGAATGTTTGCTGACGACACCACGCTCTACTCTCTGCGGCAATTGCTGAATCTTTAAAAAATGACCTCCAGTATGTAGTTGATTGGGGTTAAACATGGATGGTAACTTTTAATGCCGCAAAGACAAAGCTACTGTTCGTCAATAACTACAAGAAACTTCTTCAACTACCGATTGTCATCGCTAATAATACCCTGCCTGAGAGTTCATCATTAAAACTCCTCGGCCTAACTTTCACGGATAACACGAATTGGAATAAATACATTGAAGACATTGCCAGGGCTGCTGCAAAGAAGGTTGGCCCCCTCTACCGTGCTAGTAAACTTCTCGCACCTGACATTATCCTCTATCTCTACAAAGCCACTATCTCCGAATGCATGGAGCATTGTCTCAACATCTGTGTGGGGGGTACATCATCCACTAGTCTCTCCCTTTTAGACAAGGTAAAAAAAAGAGTCGCAAACTTAATATGTCAATCACTATCCACCAATCTCCAGCCCCTGTTCCATCGCCGCAATGTTCCTTCTTTGTGCCAGTTTTACAAGTACTTCAATGGATTGTGCTCTTATGAACTTGCTGCCCTGGTGCCCTCACGACGTAAATACACTAGAACAACCCGACACTCTGCAAAATCCCATCAATTTACTGTGTATGTCCCCAGATGTCGAACAGCTTTCTACTTCAAAAGTTTAATTCCCAGTGCTGTTGGACTCTAGAACTCCCTCCCTGCTCCCTGTTTTTCTGCAGAAATGTTAAACTAATGTAAACAGACATCTCGCTGCGCAGAATACAATTTAGGTTGATCCCCTCCAAACTTTCACTATTTTTCTCAGTAGCGCCTTATGTCTACAGTGGCGGATTGCTTTGTTTGGGGTGAACTATGTTTATGTTTAAAAAACACGAATGTATCCGTTGGAATTCTTTTAGTAAAATGGCAGACGCCTTGTTCAAATTTTTAGAAAGAAAATCAAAGTTTATTCGATCTTTGATATTCATACAACATAATCCAAATCAATTGTCAAAACAAATTAATTAAATTCATTTACGATACGTTTCCGATCGCAATCTCTTTAAACTTCATATTTTCGGTTTTACAAACTATATATATAAAGTGAAGTAATCCTGATTATCAGAGTTTGTTATCGATAGCATTAATCTGACAAATTGATATTTGATTCTGACTAGCTATGTGTTCCTTGTCATTATTGCAGCATGTTCTTTATTCTAAGAAATATAATTCGCTATAGTTTCTTTAAGAAAATAATTATCCCGAATCAGAATCATATTTCGTTTTTTATCTAAAAAAGAAAAAGCTGGTTATGAAATTGATAAGGAATGTTTATATTTATTTACATGTGTCTGGCGTCATATAAATAATTTTATGTTTTGATTTATATTAGTGCATTTATTATTTTATAATTACTTGGATATCGCAACAGAATATACAATAATTTTATTGCTAAAACCTATTTTCTATGTTATCTCTATCAAATGCTAGAAGGGGACTTCGTTGTTATTCTTGGAGATTTAATAACTAATGGATTGGTTTCAAAGGTAATTCGACGTGTACTGTTTTCTTGTAAAACAACTGCAACTAGTAACACCGATTTATAGCAAACAAACAAACAAAATAAATTGGTAGCGCAAAAGGTGTGGAATAACAACGTCTTCTCTACCTTGTGTACTACAATTTGTTAGATAGTAATAATAGAAACATATACATAAGTGACGTGGTTAAATAGTTAAACAATTATTCAAATATGTTAATTCTAAAATTACAAAAAATTAATATAAAAGCAATATACTCTCTAATACTGCACATAATTCAAAGAAAAGTCAATAACCGAGGGTCAACATAATTAAGGTACTATGATATATATATATATATATATATATATATATATATATATATATATATATATAACTATTTTGAATAAATGTGTTTAAATATTTTTTTCAAATAATTAATATTAAGAAAGTCTTCAAGTAAGATGAGTGTATAAATAATTTTTCCTTTTCCTTTTTGATTTTACATCACATTGATGTATTATTTCCATAAGTATCATTATATATAAATATATAGCAGTGGTATTAACATATATTTATGGCAGATTAAGCTACACGGAGATGTGCATGTTTATATTAGCTCATATATGTATTTGACATATGTCTATATTTTATGAAACAAACATATAAATTTATATTATATAATATTAAATAGATCACAAGCGTCTCTCTCTCTCTCTCTTTATATTATGTTTTGCTTGTCTATAGTTTTATTTCACGTTCCTGTATCTATATGTTTGAAATTTGTAATTATGCAGGTTTTAAATTCACTGTGAGGATATGTACTATAGCTATGTAACACCGATAGATGGTGAAAATATTGCAGTATATTTGAAATGGATAATTTACCTGATTTGATTAGCGGGTAATTCCAAGTTTGGCTGTAGTTTGATGTTCACGAACAGAACTGTCTTGAAGGGTTAAGTGATCAGCTGAACGTGAGAACGGAAGTAGGAAAAGCGTATTGATTGAATATTACGTTATTGAAAGCAAGAGAGGTTTTGTAATTTAAGAGAGTTTTCAATGGAAGGGGCGTAACTAAGCAGACGACGTTTAAAATAGTTAAACAAATGCATGACTTTTTTTCTGTTTACAACCAACATTTTGATACTCGTGCTTTTCCTTTTGAATAGAAGGGAAAAAGTCTCTTCACAATTTCTTTAGCTTCCCTGCCAACTATGTCATGACTTGCAATCACTACTAGACGAACAATGGTAAGCAGAACGTCGAGCTGAGAGATGCGCTGTGGATCAGAAAGAATAAAAGAACTGTTTCGTTGAACTTATGTCCTCGATTTATTTTTACAAACGAATATAGCATCTCTGTATATGGCTTTACCGTTTCGTCGGTCCGTCCGACTTCCATTTGACGTTAAAAGTAAATTAATGTTTATATTGTTTTATATTTATAAAACTGAATTTAAAAGAAGTAGAATTACTTTCTTTAAACTTTTAACAGATGTGTATTTCCAGCAAGAGTGTATCAATAATTATACTAAATCCTAGTCCCTGAGCATTTATTTCCTCAAAGCTTTTGTCTGTAGACACTAAGAACACAACATGGATGGTTACCTTACCATGTTTCGGAGATTGAGATGTTTGAAAATAATTATGCTGTAATTGTTCTTATTATTGATCTGTAATCAACTGAACAAGTAACCTATCTCACTTAGCTATCGAAGTGTATTTCTATCGCCATCTCTCATTCTATGTTAATTATACAACCCTATGATATATGAGCAAGAGAAAGTGTGACTTTTTGCAGCGTTCACTCTAATTTGCAGTGTATGTCTACACCACTAATACGTATGTAAATTAAATGGCAAAATAATAAGTATCTTTTCTTCTATAGTCGGCATGAGTAAAATATACATTGACAGAGAGTTATTTCAGTAATGCAGGAAAATGCCTTAACTGATATGTTACTTAAGAATTTCTTAATTAAATCAAAATAAAATAAACAGTGATAATGTTTTGCTCCGAAAAGTCACGGGTGTTCGTATTTCTTTCATATAAATAGTTACTATAAATAAATAACTTTTTAAATCAATTTTATTTATGTAATTAACATAATTTCTAATCTCAGTACCATTTAAATATTTTACGAGTAGCTTGGTAGTCAGGACTTTACAATAAGCTGGTACTAACTATTCACTTAAACATTTTAATTAATGGGATAGATATTGGAAATTTATTTAAATATTACTATTAGTAAATATCGGGCGTCATACTTTGATTATCTTTTTTAAATTCAGAATTTTCATTTAACTTTCTATCTGCAAGAATTGTTGTGTCTGGTGCTTGTTTTTAACTTTTTTTCTGTTTTATTATCATAATTTATATTGAAATTGTCTTTAAAAAGACAACGGAGTTTTACATTGTCTTACAACCCTAAAAACATGAAGAGTCGAATAGACAGGTTTATTCGGTTGAACTATCAGCACGTTCACGTGAGCGGAATATAAAATTTGAGAAAAAAAACAAAATGGCTTTTTATTACTTTATAATAATCCAACTTTTAAATGCCTTCCTCTTGACATGTTTTTTTTTCACATTGTATAAAATTAAATCTTTTGAGATTAAAATTAGACACGAAATTAATCGATAGTTGTATAATATCGACATGTTCTAGATTCCATCTGTTACAACTATGAACAATGGTGGTAAGTGTCGGGTTGCTGCATAAAGTGACACGCGATCCGATAACTTTACCTTTTAGAAGATCAAATTAAAAATAACTTACTTGAAAGAAGAAACTTCTCAAAGCATCGGTTGTTTAGTTGCGTCAATGTATTTTAACAAGTGGCTCCGTCTGACTGTTTCAAATACCATTTTCAGCGCTGACTTGTGCAGATTGAATGCTCGTAGTATATTCGAAAAGATGATTTCACGTATCCCTATAATTAGACTGTCACACTTAATGTAGACATAGGTGTTCCATTAGTCTGTCACGTTATAGTTTTAAGTTGTAATTATTATCATTAAATGAGCAAATTAATAGGAAGCATGTTAGTTTTTCACCATTACTCTCGAGTGGATTTGGGCCCTGATAAGCGATTACTTATTCGTACAAACACACATTTTAAAGGGTTTCCTGTTATTAGGTCTGTCACGCAAATGTTTGAAATAGTTTTTCTTAGATGCGGTAGTGTCATTTTATAAGAGGTCAAGTCCTGTTCGTTCATTACGTCCGCTTAAGTTTTAAAATGCCAGCGTTGAACACGCAGATAAATGAGACCCTACATATTTTAACCATGTACAAACTTTTATAAAAAAATATCTGTCGGTTTGTGTATCAGACTTAAGTTTTAAATAGCAGTTTTTTTTGTTCGTCTCGCTTAACTTTGAAATAGAACTTTCGTTCTTCTGTCACTCCTAAGTTTGAAATGATATTTCGTTGGTTTGTCACGAATGAATTTTAAATAGAATGTTCATTGTTTGTCAAGCATAACTTTGAAATATCATTTTCGTTGATCTGGCACGCGCGTGCCTGAAATAGTATTTTCGTTGGTACGTCACTTTCGTTCTTCTGTCACTCCTAAGTTTGAAATTATATTTCGTTGGTCTGTCATGCTTAAGTTTGAAATAATAATTTCTTTGGTCTGTCATGCTTTAGTTTGAAATAATATTTACGTTGGTCTGTCATGCTTAAGTTTGAAATAGTAATCCGTCGGTCTGTCATGCTTAAGTTTCAAATTACATTTCGGTGGTGTGCCACACGTGGCTTTTAAATAGCATTTTTGTGTATCTCTCACGCGTAATTTTCGAAAAAGTTTTTCATTAGTCTATCACACTTAAGTTTAAAATTGTATTTCGTTGGTCTACCATGTTTAAATTTAAAATAGCAAGTTCATTATTCTTTAATGCTGTAATTGTATTTTCGTTAATTTGTCACATGTAAGTTTGAAATGGCATTTTATTGGATCGTCACGTTTAAATTTGAAATGCCATTTTGGAAGTACGTCACAAGTTCCAAATAGAATTTTCGTTGGCTTACCATGCATTAAAATAGAATTTTCGTTGGCTTACCATGCATTAAAATAGAACTTTCGTTGGTCTGTCACGCTTAAATTTGAACGCGCAGATTGAATAGACGCACGTGTAGAATATCTGTTCTCGTTTTTAAATGCTTGAATGTAAAGTATAAAAAACTTTCCTCTGTTCCAATATGGAATCCCTTTCTAATAATGTATATTATTGAAAGTAAAAACGTCTAGTATAGAAAGGTGCTAGATAGGGATATAGCTCAGAGCTGTATACCGTGAATGACGTAGTAAGAATCACAGGCGAAAGATGTCTAACACCATTTTATTTTCCATTGAACGAGCAAACGCGAAACAGGAAGTTGAAGGCGCAGAAAATCGCTAAGCCTCACTATGTTTCCTATATACCGGTGACGTCATCGGCGATAAGCAATCTCCTTGAATTTCCTACCGGTAAGAAATAAAGCAAAAGCAAAATAAAAACCTTTTTATTTCCTTTTTTGTGGGGAATTTTGACAGCTATTTCTAATATAAAGCACTCTTCATATTTAGCAGTATAAAGTAGCAAATTAAAACACATTCTGTACATTACTTTGTCTATTACTTATATAACATCGGGATCAGAGTTATCTCCCTTGGATAGAATCTGGTTTTCGGGTCACCGTTATCGTCGTTAGTAGAAAATTAAAATTTAACTCCTAAAATAAAAAGAAATCGTAAGACGAACATCATATTTTGTTCATGCACTGACGCTTCAGCTAGAGGTCTGTATCACCGAACACAAATACACAGCGAATTTAAGTAAGCTTACGTGCGTCGTGAATAGGTGTATCTACATATGCGTTTCAATATTGAAAGAAATAAAATATTGAAAATTCTAATTATTTTTGTTTTGCCATTTGTCCTCATTATAACCTTCAACAGACATTGATTCGTTTTGGTGATAACACTACATAATGATTTTACTACGGACAATGATGAATCAAAATAACGTATGTTGAGAGTACATGGAGACCATTCTCTACGGAAATGTATGTATGTCAGTACTATAATCGAAATTTATTATAAGTTTGGCCTTGTAACATAACTACTAACGACCATAATACTTTTGTGGATAGTGTATTTTTTTAATTATTCTATTTGATGGTGTTCTAGCGAGGTTAAACATTATTTTAATATCACATAAGAAACACAACACGTGTCTAAATTAGCTCTATAGATATTATTCAGATATTCATGGGGCATAATTTTCTACATTGTGTTCTTTTAGCTAAGATCAAAGTGTAGTATCTGGTCCGATGGATACTGCACTCCATAGACTGGTATTGTCTTAGCCTTCGGGGCTTGATTTACGCCGGTCTATGAGTCTGTCCTGTGCAGTTCTAGGAGGTCCACCCTCCCAGGCTTTGCCTCCCCTCTTTGGGGAGGAGTAAGTTTATTGCTTACTGCCTGAGGCGCCCCTACCGGGGAATGCCGACGGGGATGCCCAGACAATTTTTAAACCCCACTTTCCCGAGCCGACCTTGGGTCACATCTTACTTGTGGGAGTAAGATAAAAACTGGCCTTGTGCCTAACTCCTGGAGAGGAGTAAATCAATACTTATTGCATATTTTTATTGCATTGTAAGGTGGACGTTGATTAAATAACATGGGGGCAGGTCTGGTAAATATGGCCTTTTGTGGTGTAGAATATTATATTGCCCAGTAGTTCTCGTAACCAGGTTCGACAAAGTGTTCTCAGATTGCATCCAAGTTTCACAAACGCTTGTCAAGATTGTCCAAATAACTGTCAACTTTCTTGCAGATAGTTAGAATTTGAGTCATAAAAATATTTGATTATTTTAAAAGATTAACGCGAAAGAAACAAAATAAACATCGTAGATATACTTAATGTCTGTTTTAATCATCATGTGACAAGCGAGGGGAAGAAATATCAACTGTTATTCCGGAAACGCGTTGTCTGCAATTCTTATCGGATTTTTGTTTATGTTTACTTCATTTCCTCCCACACATATCAACCCAACGACGGCTTTAGTTTTACGCACACTTTTGCCGATAGAAGACAAATAACAGGGTACAGCGATACGATTATCGAAATGGTCTGCCCATGAGCAGTTTAATAGACGTTAGAAACGCGAGCACAATTATATCTGAGAGGGTTCATTTTAAGACCATCGTCCGGCCAGTTATATATCAGGGACAGTTTAAGTGCAGCGGTTTCAACGGAAGCTGTCCATTTTGAAATGGGCGCGATAAATAATGAACATTGAAGAAAGAGAATAGACAAAGATGATTATATTGACAATTGAATTGGTCGTCCGTCTATCGAGACAGAAAGAGGAAGCGGAAAGTTAATTCTAGGATAGCCCGAATGCATCTATACATTAACAATGGCTGCCTGTTTTGTTACGTCTTAGTGGAAGGAATAAGAAGAGCGAAGAAAAGGAAAACAGATAAAAAAGAGAAAAGGAAAAAGAAAAGATGGTAAAATGAGTAAAGCGATCAACGAGCGGCCACATTTAAAATATTCGAAAATTATAACAGGAGAACGCAAGCTTAACTTATCAAACATTTAAAAACAAACATATATCATTTTGATGAATTTTTTAAAAATGAAACATCTCAACAACAATGTTGTCAATTCTATGATTATTGTTATCATCTATATATTAATACGATAGCGTGTGTGTCACGCTTACATCAAAAGGTCTACTCATGCGTGCCGCACCCAGATTTGAAAAAACATTCAAGTCACATAATTTTCGTGATATTTTCAAGTATTTCCTTTTAATGCAACGGTTAGCGACATAGGATTTTAACGTCGGTTTTTGACGTCGGTCTGACTAGTTTATAGTTTCATCCTAACTAACCTCGAATATGTTGGTTTCTACATCGAAGCGAGAGTCGGGAGGGGACGACCGGGAACACACATATAAATACGATAGCGTGTGTGCTATTTTGTGTGTCACGCTTACATCAAAAGCAACGCCCTTCCAATCTGTGTATGGTACTCATGAATTGGGGACACATTTAATTTAATCTAAAGCATTTGCAAAGTAAGGTTTAGTCGTCGAAATATTACCTTCACAAGAAATATTGTATATAAGGAAGTTTTGTAAATTGTGTCATGTATTGTTCATTTTTTAAAATAAATATACAAGTCAAATTAATTAGTATTGAACAAATCATTTCGTGCTAGTTATTATTATTATTATCATTATTATCATCATCATCATCATCATTGGTAGTATTATTATTGTTATCATTATCATTGTTATAATTATTCACTCACTAGGAGTTATTATTATTATTATTATTAATTAAAATTATTGGTCCTTTATTAGATTAGGACCCACCCTAAAATCGACTTGGCGTTGGTACTTTTCGGATGTTTACGTAAAACGCCGGAAAGTACCCAAATAAAATCGCGGACAACATGTCTACATTTCAGCTGACTGAAACGCGATATAATTGATTGAAACGCCAAAGTACTGCAAATAATTGTCACGAGCTATCACAGGCTGTTGCTGTTACATTATGGATGGGGCCCCAGATCTCCAGATACGGTATAGTTAGCTAGGGTGAATTATGGCTGGGGTCAAATGAGACAATGAGTGCGGGTCAAGCTGGCATGCACCGAAGGGAACCGTTAAGAGTCAATCATGTTTTTGTAAAACCATAAAGTTACAAATTCGACACCGACACAGGGAATCTCGGGTCAGAGAAAGTCAGTTATGGTTCGATTGTGAATATCGTGTCTGATTGGACGACCCGAGGAAGTGCCTCTTACGTCATTTGTTTAGATCAGAAACGAGAGTGTTTGAAAGAGTCTGGGTTTTGTAAGCGAGCCGGACGGTCGACTTCTCTATGTGTCTTCAAATGAAAAAGGGGACTTAAGATTCCCAAGGAGAGTTCGGTTTGGGAGCTGCGAGCGTTAAGTCAAAGATGTAGTCGCTCGTCGTAATGGCTGGATCTCGAATGAGATCCAGAAGATATCCCCGTGCATCGTCGCATTCCACAAGAGGTATGAATGAGAAGCATGGCAGAAACGAATGGATACTCCGCCCCCCCCCCCCAACTTAGACGTCGAATAAAAGAAAAACAAACTGTCTCCGCGTTTGTCTCATGCCTGGAAACAAAGTTTATCCACAGATCAAATACCAACAGACTCGATCACGGCCAGAGACTCAATGAAACCGCCGGCATAGATGGTGATCCCGACTAGTGGACGACGAAAGAAACTGTAAGGTAACTTTTTGTATTGAACATTTTCGGGTCCTAATCTGATAAACTGAGAGAGTTAAAACGGAAAGAAGAAGTGTACGACGTTTAAAGAACAATGTTTAAGAGGAAAAGTGTGCCATGTTTAAGATGAACAATGTTTAATTTGAATCTAATTTGAAGGCGAAAAGAAAGTCTGTTACGTGGTAAAAAGAAAAGTAAAATGTGTGACATGTTAAAAAGAGAACAATGTTTTAAAGTAAAATGTGTTAACAAGAAAAATTGCTTAATGTAAAGAAATGCTTGAAAAGAAATGCTTGAAAAGAAATACTTGAAAAGAAATGCTTGTAAAGAAATGCTTGTAAAGAAATGCTTGTAAAGAAATGCTTGTAAAGAAATGCTTGTAAAGAAATGCTTGAAAAGAAATGTTGTGTTTAATAAGTAAAATGCTTAAAAAGTAATGTTTAAAAGAACTGTCAGTTTAAAGGCTTAAAATGAGTGTAAAAAAAGTTTGAAAACGCTTCTAAACTTTCGTATGGTTTTCGTATTACGAGAAGCGTTTAAGAGTCTATTGGTTCCGTGGCGATGACTTCATTGAGAATATGACTATCTATCAATTGTGATAGGACGAGCCTTTCTCGTCGTTTCCGAGGGATTTTGGTATGATTTGGTATTTGTTGCGGGAAGCGTTGGCCACGAGATGTCGTCAGTTCGAACGAGGTAATGTAACAAATCCCGTTTTGGTGACCGTGACCAGTTGTCTAAGCGAGAACTGCCACGGCCCATTCCGGGACGGCTATGTTACATTGCGTCTTCCGAAGGAGTGATTAAATTTAGTTGTGAAGAAAAACTGATCGTAAAAAAATGATTCGTGAAAAAACTAACAAAAAAAACATTAATACCTAACCCTAAACTCTAACCCTAACGAAACAAAAAATAAGTTTCAGTAAAAAAAAAAAAACTGACCCTAACGATACCATGTTTACCTGATTAATAACCAAAATAAAATTTCATTAAAAAAGACACTTAAAAATATAATGTTAAACTTGTTTATTTCTTCTTCCTTTAAAAAATGATATTTCTTTCATACAATTTGTATTTGTTTTTTTTAATCTTTTTTGTTGTTGCATTAATTTTTTACCTTAAATGTCGATTAATGTTTTCTTTTCGACTTTCAGCCTCTTTTTTTATTCTTTGTACGCAAGTATATAAACCGACTTGGTGTCGCTACTTTCCGGCGGTTTACGTAAACACAAAGACCTATGCAAAGAGAAAACAACATCTTCCAGTAAAATCTTCATGTCTCACCTGCAAAATGTTGTGTTATAAAATAGAAAAAATGAGAATAAAAACATTCGTACACTGTTCTGGGAACGGAAGAGAAAAAATAGGGTTCGACATTCAATCCAGGTCAACGCCGGATCTTACTGCCAGTACGTAACTAATGTGTTGTGTTAGATTCTGCCTAGCCTAGGCAATTGTAAGAGACCACGTGTATGCATCACTAACTCATGGAAAATAACACAGGACACACATCTCGAGTTGGCGATAGGTTTTCAAAGGATTGTCCCGAAAGAGTTTCAAATGATATCCGTCATTGGCGCTGTTCAGAATGTATCACAAACAATAAAGTGACATTTGAAAAGCTTTCTGGGAATAGGATTCCAATCTCAATTTCAAAAGGAAGAAAAGCTTAATCTTTTTCCAGACCGGATATGACGTAATTAGCCACTATTGTTCATACTTGACCTTATTGTTGCTTCCGTAATAAAATATATTTAATTCATCTTTTTTTATTATTTTCTTCTTTCTCTTTTCTTTAATCTTTGCTTTATTTAAATAATTTAAAAATGCGTCCAGGGATTTATTTAATACATCTCTGACTTAGTTCTATCCAAATACCACTCTTCGTTTAATTGCGATTTCATTGTCACCTGTTACACAAGAGGCGGTAGTGATCAGACTGACAGACGAACACATATCGTAATTATGATTATTGATACTTTAAAGATTCTGATGTTTGCCAGTTGAACAACACTTTGACTGGATTGAAGGCTAACATTGGGCAGGATTTGATTATTTAAAATGTGTTAGCATTCGTTGTGAAAACGACCATGTTGTAGTCAGATGGGAAGCAGCCCAAACACGAGTAGAAATAAAATTTCCTCATGGGAATTTCTTGTAGTTTTAGGTACACTGAGGAAAAAATAGAAAATCAATTAGAATGGTTGTAGAGGGGCGCGTTTTGATGTAAATATTTGACAGGGAGAACTAAAGATTCGGGCTCAGTTGAGCCACTACGATGAAAATATCCCTCGAGTAGAGAAAGACTAACAACGACTCTTCTATGTAAAAGGAGATGTATAGAGGAGAAGAGAACACGCCTCGCAAGATTCCGAAGTCGACTGTGTATACTGTCAAGCCAAGAAAGAGTGCTGGGTCTGGCACATGCTCAATATTATATTAAATAGAGCTATAATAATAACTAGGTGAACCTGTGTTATTGATAATGTATTTCGTACCCGAAAAGGAAAATGCACGACTTAATAGTTTTTTAAATAAAAGAATAATCTTACTCAAATCAAACTGACAGTAAAAATTACCTTGTTTCGCCGAAATCGCCGTAATTTTGCAATCCATATTTTGATTTATTTTCGTAAGTTACTCCCGTGACCATAAAGGGATTGTGTTCGAAAATCCAGACAGACGGTTCCCGCGTTCGGTACAGAGACTCTGATGAAAGTCGGAGGGCAGAACGGCCGAAACGTTGTGGGCATGGCAGCCGATATGAGGAAATCAGTCCGTACACTGAAATCCATAATGAAAACGCCTCATCTCAGAAATACAGACAATTATATATATATATATATATATATATATATATATATATATATATATATATATATATTACTCTCTGTAAAAAGAAATCGTAGTGCATACTTCATTTGGGTTTTGAATTTATTCTGGCCAATAGTTTTGCGATGCGATTGAAACATTGTGTTGTACATTCAGAAACGTCATTAATTATTTCGAAGGTCTCTAACTTATCGCTTTTTATCTAGTAAATTAAGTAAACATAAATATACTAACCTATTGTTTCTGATTGATATATTTTATTCATTTAATAAGTGTAGTTCTTCTAAATGGCATATCACATTCTAATCAATGTGTATGTTTATTGAAATCAAATCAAATAAAACTGACTGACAGTTACCTTTACTTTCAGAATTGCAGAAATAGTGATTACAATTGTTCCTTTAATATAAAAGTAAATGTAGCCAAAACAAGAGTTCTTTCAAAGAACTTCCATCTGTGGAACATAAATACTGAAACTACTTCCCTGAAGACTACAACATAGTCGTCTGCAAATCTAACGTTAACAAATATTTGATAAAAGCTTTGATCTTCAGCTTTAGTAATGTAGCAATGTGTGGTCGTGGGTACGTTAAAAACGGAAGTTGTTCCATAAAATTAGATTAAGTAGAAAATTACATTAGAAGATACAAGTCCGAATTCGAGCAACTTGTCATGATATGACGTCATGTAATGGAACTGCAAATGACGCATAACGAAGAAGATATCAAGCTCATTCTCTTTGGCTGGAGGGTTAGGGTTCATACAATCTTTTTTTTTAGCTATATCTCCACCACCTGTCCTAGGTGCGTGTAAGCTTATACGGGTAAATTAAGAGTACTTTTTTAAAGTGCAGTAAATTTATCGGAGAATGTTCCGTAGAATTACGTATAAAACAAGCATACATATACAACACTGCGGTGATGAAACAGAGGCTGCAGCTTGACAGACAGTCCGGGACTTATTAAGTTATAAATTCTTTGTTGCATCCTGTCTAAAAGAAAGAGACTAATGCTTAGTACATCAGCTCAGATGTGGCAATATTATTTCATGCATGGGGGATGGTTTTTAATCATGATTTATAGGGTGTGCACCATTAATTGTCTATATTATCTTTTAAATATTGTCTTGTATTTTGTTAGGGTTAACCGATCTGATGAACTATTGTTTTTAGGGACGGCACAAGAAATCGTTAATGTGGGCGTTACAATCGACCAATTCCTTAGTTCCAACATCTTGAACGACGCTTCGTCATGTAAATAGCTGAGTCTTATTAAAAAAGAGAAACGATCGGCTCAATCGCTGAATATACTTCTCTCTTTTTCTGTTCCTTTTCTTTTTTGTAAACAGCAGTTATCAGAGTCGTATCGGAAATTTCTCTCTTTTTCTCCCCTCTCTTTTCTACAATATGTTAACAATAAAAAAACGCCAACAACATTAATGATGTGTCTGAATATTTTAGATAAAGGTTGATAATATGTATTATTTGTATTACTCCGACTACTCTTAACATCTTGGATGGTATGCTCACAACGTTTCGGCCGATGTAACTTCCGACGTACTTCAGGTGCATCTTGTGGAACTCGGGAATCTTTCTGTCGAACTCGGGAATCTGTACGGAATTTCGAGTGGAATTATTTTATTTAATAAACGGGGGTAGCTTGCTATCGTTCCTTCAGCAATATTCCGGGTAGAAGTGTTCAGTCTTAAGTAATTTGATTTATAATGGGGCAACCTGGGTGATGATATGGGCAGCAAGATGTTTGTTCAAATTACATTAAAATATGTGCATGTTGGTACTGTCATGTTGGTATCAGATTAGAAAATTGTCTAGCATTTACGGACCTCTACAGTTGAGATGAGGGATTACCCAACTAGTCGAGTCTACCGGGGGTATTTTCGTTTAATGGTACCTATAAACGAAAATACAGCAGACTAGCTGTTAAATCCCTCCCCTCAACTGTAGAGGTCCCTAAATGCTGGACGATTATTTAATCTGATAGCTAATCCGTCGACAGTATAAATCTGTCCCCTGCCATACGAGCCCCTTGCGCTTGAGGGTCACTTGTTTGAGATGAATATTTTTTTTTAAGTGTAAGGCAGAAACGCATAGAACTACGTTGTTCGCAGGATAATATTAACCAAGTTAAGCCATATGGAATGTTGACTTTTGATTTTGCTATTCTTTTAAGGCAAGTGTTCAGCTGAATCTCTTATTAAGATTACTAGAATCCTACCTTTGCTGACTGGAATCATTAAACACAGAACGATACTTTCGGATTATATGAAGTGTATTTTACGAAAGAACGGTCGCTAATAATATTGGCTTTATGTTTGGTTGGTTAATGGTAGCCATGATGCTGTCCGTTCATCTTAGATTTTTATTTTGCAAAGGAAATTTGATACCGACGTAAATTCCGGGAATCGAAATGAACCACCGACATTAGTCATGAAAAATAATATAAAATAAGATGGAAGCAATTGAGTGGGCGGTCGCATGAATTGTTGTGGACGTTTGGCAGGGGAAAACTGGCGCGGGTGAATTGCCGTGATAAATGGGTAAAAGATATAAACAGTTACAAAGCAACAACAAAAAAAGACTTATTAAAAGGAATGACGGAACCAAAGATGGGAAACAACGAATATGAAAATTAGAAATAATGCGAAAAAAAAATAATGAGAAAGATAGGAAAATAGATAATCAATCAAATACGCTTCAAGGAAAGAGAAGAAGAAAGGAACTGTATTTTCAGTTGTGGTAGAGACGAGTTCTTGCTGTGACCGGTTTACAAAGCAGAACAAGAGATTGAAGCTCAGTCGAGAATCTTCCATGAAAATAACGATAGAGTATTGATTTACTCCTCTCCAGGAGTTAGGCACAAGGCCAGTTTTATCTTACTCCCACAAGTAAGATGTGACCCAAGGTCGGGTCGGGAAAGTGGGGTTTAAAAATTGCCTGGGCAGCCCCGTCGGCATTCCCCGGTAAGGGCGCCTCAGGCAGTAAGCAATAAACTTACTCCTCCCCAAAGAGGGGAGGCGAAGCCTGGGAGGGTGGACCTCCTAGAACTGCACAGGACAGACCCATAGACAGGCGTAAATCAAGCCCCGAAGGCCAGAACAATACCAGTCTATGGGGTGCAGTATTCATCGGAACAGATACTACACTTTGATCTTAGCCAAAAGGCCAAAGAGAAAGACTGGCATCGATTTACTCCTCTCCAGGAGTTAGGCACAAGGCCAGTTTTTATCTTACTCCCACAAGTAAGATGTGCCCTATGGTCGGGTCGGGAAAGTGGGGTTTAAAAATTGCCTGGGCAGCCCCGTCGGCATTCCCCGGTAGGGGCGCCTCAGGCAGTAAGCAATAAACTTACTCCTCCCCAAAGAGGGGAGGCGAAGCCTGGGAGGGTAGACCTCCTAGAACTGCACAGGCCAGACCCATAGACCGGCGTAAATCAAGCCCCGAAGGCCAAAACAATACCAGTCTATGGGGTGCAGTATCCATCGGAACAGATACTACACTTTGATCTTGGCCAAAAGGCCAAAGAGAAAGACTAGCATCGTCTATTATGTAAGAAATGAAGAAATAAAGACCGAACGAATAAGGAAAGTAATCGCTCGATAACGATAAAAGACATCAAAGAAAATAAAACATAAATAATGAGTTTCTACGAGTGAAAAGTCGACAGACTAGAACGAATTTTATTGACCACGATCAGTCAATCTGCGCGTTTAGCGATACAAATCTGATTTCAAACTGAAGCGTGAGACATCCAATAAATAACCTACAACTGCAACCAATCAAACCCAAATTGTACGCGTATATTCATGACTATTTTCACAATCGACGCACCATAAAGATTAACCTTGTTCAGGGTCTTGTTTTTCCAGTAGAGAATCTAAAGCGTGACTGACCGATGGACAAAAAAGCCTTTAACGGACATTCCAGGACGCATTTAAAAATACCAAAAATAAACGATTGTTTTACAGTGAATGGCACACAATTAAGAAAGAAGATGAAGAGAACAATGCCCTGTTCGACATCGAATTGGAAACTGACTCACTGACTTAAAACAGCAGATGAATTGGCCCTAAAAGACAAGGCAAGTAGAAATAAAAAACGGTGCACGGGCAAAACAAAATAAAAAAAACACTTTCGAAAAAAAATAAATAAATAAATAGCGCTAGTTGATAAAACGAATTATTAAAAAAATGACAACTCCGGAACATTGCTCTCACCATTATTAAGATTTGAAATCGATTTTGTACATTTCATCGAGAAGTAAAATCTGCACGTTTTCTTTCAGTACAAATAATGGTGTGTTACTCGAACGACAATCAGAATGACGGGACTTTATTAATCTCATGGATGCAGTTGAGAAAAATAGAATCGGTTATGCCGATTTCAAATCGAATGTTGTGACAATATACAGGAACACTCACCGGCAGGAAAAAGAATGAGGTGCTTCGCATGTCGTGGCTGCAGGCTAAAACAGAGCTTATCGTTATAATTGCAGGTTTTTATAGTGGTGTCTGATTTGCATATGTAAAGATCAGCTGATATAAATGAAGAGGGCAGCTGAGAAGCGGAGACAGCGATTTGGATTGCAGAGACAAAAGCAGAGAGAAAGTTGTTGCATCGAAAATCGGTTGTAAGTTGAATTACAGTCAACACTTTTATTTATTTATTTTTCTGGCACAGTTAGGTAACACATGTATCGTGTGTATCTGAAGTTTGCTTATATTTTGAAATGTTTTAGTAGCAATAGTTGTATCTGTTGGAGTAATAGTAGTAGTAGTAGTAGTATTTGTAGTAGTTATGCTATCCGTTCGTTTTGATACGTGCGATAGATACTTAAGATCCAGATACTTAATATATTATTAATACTTAAGATACTTAATAAGATACTTAAGTATCTGGATACTTATGGATCTGGATACTTATGGAAAATACGTATGATACTTATGGATCTGGATACTTAATGATATTAATAAGATACTTAATAATATACTTAATAAGATACGTAATAAGATACGTAATAAGATACTTAATAAGATACATAATAAGATACTTAATATATACTAAAGTATCTGGATACTTATGGAAAATACTTATGATACTTATGATACTTATGGATCTGGATACTTAATGATATTAATAAGATACTTAATAAGATACGTAATAAGATACGTAATAAGATACGTAATAAGATACTTGATAAGATACTTGATAAGATACTTGATAAGATACTTAATATATACTTAAGTATTTGTAGTTGTTATGCTATCCGTTCGTTTTGATACGTGCGAACAAATCAAGAGGGCGCTTATTCTTAAAACAGCTTGTCATAGATAGTTCAATCCAAGTGTAGAAATGGTTCTGTTCTTCGGTCATATAATGTCATGCTTAAGTTCAAAATAACATAACATAATATTTATGTTGCCCTCAAGCGTGAAATAACATTTTCGGAAATTTGTCTAATAATCTCTATAACGCTTAATTCAAATCGCATTTTTATCATTAAACTCACGCGTGAACGGGGAAAGCGCAAAGATATTTGTTCTTGTTTCGATTTAGTTCGAGTTGGTTCCGTGTATCATCTGTTGCAGGTGGTATTTCAAATTCATGTGTTTATTATTACTGCTGCTGTTGATTGTCTGAATGAAATGCAAAGCTTCTTGAAGATATCTGTAAGAGTTTTCTATGGATTTAAACCCGTTATCTTCGAAATGAGGAACTGCATATCTAAGAGCTCTTAGGTAAAATTAAATTATCTTCTGAATCCTTACTTTTGTGGCGTGAAGAGAAGTTTGTATTGTTGTTCTTGTAGTTCGTTTCTCTCGTGTGTTACTAGGTGGAATAAAGATTTCTTGCCAGAAGAATGTTTTGGATCCATTAGTAATAGTTTCTTCTATTGTATCAAGTTCATTAGTGTCGTTGGAGTGTCGTCTTCAGGGAATATAAGTAGTGCATCATCTCTGCAGTGGAATAAATGCCAGAGCCAACCCTACCTCCGCCTTCTAACCGTGTGCCGTAACTTTCTTTAGAAATAAGCAAGTAAATCTTAACTCTCACGATGTAAATCTTACCCTTAGGATAGCAAATCATAAAAAATAATATTGAATTTCCTTGTGAAAAACGAGTTGTATCTTAAGTTGACCGCAGTGTCACCGGGAAGCTTGTTTCTTATGAATAATGTGAAAAAGTATATTGCAACCCAGATACAAAAAAGGAGGAACCTTCTGGGAAGATTACCACCTTGAGACAGAGTAGATGTGAAAAACTGGACGAGATAGTAAGATCCGTGAGATCTCGTCGTTTCCTGTTCTTTTTATAGGACCAACACGATTCCATTTATTCACCTATATCTAATCTTTGCCATGTGTGTAATGCTGAGAAGTTCCATATTTTTAAGGCCATCATGAACCCAAACACCAGATGTTTAAATGTACGCGATGAGGTTTTTAAGGGCTGTATACATCGTAAACAAGCACTCCTTATCTATTGGATGGATCGAGTGACTTAAGCCTTCCTAGAACCCTACATACATTTTTCAGACACTTACACACTTCCACTGCAGACTTCTCGTTCTACGAACCTGATCACAACCCTTTTTTCCTTTCTCCATTTTTTTCCCTCTTTATTATTTAAATTTTTAAATTTTTTATATTTTTTTATATTTTTATATTTTTTAATATTTTTATATATTTTTTTTATATATTTTAAAATTTTTTATATATTTTTAAATTTTAAATTTTTAAATTTTAATTCTCGAATCTTTATTTATTTATTTATTTATTATTTATATATTGATTTTTATTTATATATTGATTTTTGATTTTTTATTTATATTTATATATTGATGATTTTTTATTTACACATGCATGTGTTTGTGTGTGTGTGAGTGTGTATATAATATATATATATATATATATATGCATATATATATATATATATATATATATATATATATATGTACGTGTGTGTGTGCGTATGTATGTGTGTATGTGTACATGTGTATGTGTATATTTATTTTTGATTTTTTATTTATATATTTTTTTTAATTTTTATTTTTTATTTATATATTGATTGATTATTTATGGTTATATATTGATTTTTTTATTTATATATTGATTTTTTTTATGTATATGTATATATATTTTTTTATTTATATATATATATATTTTTTATCTATATATGAATTTTGAATTTTTATTTACATATGAATTTTTTTATATATTGATTTTTTATTCATATTTTGATTTTTGAATTTTTATATGATTTTTATTTATTTATATATTGATTTATTTATATTTCGATTTTTATATTTACATTTATTTTTATTTTTATTTATTTATTTATTTATATATATTATATATTTATATTTATATTTTTATTTATATTTTTATTTACATTTTGACTTTTGATTCTTTATTTACATATGATTATATTTATATATTGAATTTTTTATTTATATATTGATTTTTTTATTTTATTTTAATATTTTTTCTATATAGAGATTTTTTATTTTTTATTTATATATTGATTTTTTTATTTATATATATTTTATTATTTATATAGATTTTTTATTTATATTTGTTATCTATATATTGATTTATTTATATATTGATTTTTCATTTATATATTGATATTTTAATTATATATTGATTGATTTTTTATGTATATATTGATTTTTTATTTATGTATTTATATATTTATCTATATTTATATTTTTTATTTATATATTTACCTATATTCATGTTTTTACTTTGAATTGAGAATTATTAATTGAAATGATCGAAATTCATAAAAACATATATATATATTTTATATAATAATAAATAGTTACCTCCCCTTTTTTAGATAATTTAATTAATTAGAGTTGCGTACCTTAATTAATTATTTTCTACATATATATATATGAAAATAATATATATAAATATAAAAGTAATATTGTATTATTATAAATTTAATTTTTTTATTTTTCCACTCCTTTCTTTCTTTCTTTCTTGCTTTACTTCTAAATATAGAATCTTTTAACGGCTTTTTCTGTCCTAAGCGTTTCTCGTCGGCTCTCCATTTCAAAATTCTGTGTACATAGCGTGTCATAACAGTTAGATGTGTTTTTTTGAAGAAATTCCATCATTTACTATTTCAGACTATGCTGAAGACGACGGAATCGGGAATTCAACCCGTTTCTTGTCAGAAACCACTGGTCCATGTCTGATTAAAATCTGTATTTAAAAATAAAAATTAAAAAAAAAATATATATATATATATATATATATATATATATATATATATATATATATATAGTCTAAAGAAGCTTTGAGTCATTAAAAAAAAAATTTTTTTAAATAAAATAAAAAAAATTTAAAAGTAAAATGCAGTTTAAATTCCCAGACAAACTAACTAAATCCAAGATATTGCAGACTTAACATTCGTTGGAAAATTAATAAATGAAAAACTATAAGTAAAATAAAAAATAAAAAAATAAAAATAAAAAGGGGGGTTAATTATCTAAGAGTGAAACAAAAACATGAAACCTTAAGCGTCTAATATTAACACGGGGATCATCAGCTGTTTACCATGTAACTGTTTCGAAGATTTAAAAACAGGACAGTTTTAATATTCATGGCTCTCCAATGGTACTTATTATACGACCATTTCCCCAATAATCAAGTGTCGAAATAATTCAGCTTAAAATATCACTAATATATACATAAAAATAATAATGATAAAATAATAACAATAATATATTACCCTTAAGACTACCGTATGATATAGTAATTTGCATATCAAATAACATTAATTATAACAATAATAAAAAAAATAAAAATAATAATAATACTATCTAAACACTATATCCAAGAACCATTCTGCAATATGGTAGCTAGTAATAAAATTATATAGGAATCAAAGTTGCATTAAAAAATAAATAAAAAATAAAGCTTAAGTACCTTTGGTACCAGAAAAGTAATTAGATAAGAGGAAGGAAACCTAGCCATATATATATATATTTGGATTTCCAATTTTCATTGAGGTTTGGTTCGCTGCTTTTTGCCTTTGGATCTGTTTACTTGAAAACAGAAAGAAATGCGTTTTCTTAATATGGCTAATGTTGTCTGATCTCCCCTCTAAGGACTAAGGACTTTGGTGGAATCTTCGCCGTTGGATTTTCTTGCAGATTCTTCTGGATTTACCAATTACATTTGAACCCTATACAACTTGGATCTCCGTGTTTGGTGACTTTCATTTACACACCCGTTTGAACTTTTAAAAACTTTTTAAAAAGAACTTTAAAAAAAAAACTTTTTCCAAATTTTGAATATTGACTGTTCTTATCTGTCAACTTATCAATCACTACTTCCTCTGATGATAAGATTTTGATCTTTGAAAAGCCGTGCTTAAGGAATGCAATTGAAAGAGAAGAAGAAGAAATATTTTTATCTACTAAATGCTCCTTGTTCTGAACAACTGAAGATACTGATCTGTTTCAATCTACAGTTCTAACTATTTTTCATTGACTCATATATATATAACAAAACAGAGTTATTTTATGTTTTGTAGTTTAGCAGTTATTTAATGAGGGTTAAAATTCTATCGAGTATATTCAATTAAAAATGATATTTTTTCGCTAATAATACTTTTTTCCAAATAATTGCTGAAACATACAAAATAAATCATGCATAAAATTAATTTAGTTAATCGGAAATAGTGTACTTCAACTTAAATTGCTTGTAAAATTAATTATATATTATTTCTTATAAATAATTAGATTCTAAATAATAATTGGAATTTTCATAAGGCATGAGTTCTTTGCCATTGATTGTAACAGTCTTTAAAAAAACTATCTCCTTTACTAGCTAACTGTTTAACATTACTGGGAAAATCCATCTTTGTTTTTATTTTGATTCTTTACAGATGGCGTACGTATTTTGTACTTTTGTCTGGCGTTGGTATTTCCAACGTTTGAATTTTCTTCTAAAAATGGTTATTATAAACTATTAATTTTCATCTGCTTCTGTCTGCTTAGCTTCGTTACCTATCGGTTGCTATGTGTTTGTTTCTATCTGTAATCTTCTGACGAGAAGCATCTATGTTCGGTTTGGACCGACGAAAATGACGGGTGTCATGCTTTGTGCCAACCATGGATAAATGATGTTTTGAAACGCACGTGAAAATTACTTACATGACTTTTCCATCGTAAAAATTAATTTTAATTAATTTTAAATTCATAAAATATTATATATTAGCCTTATCGTATTGAAGGATAAAATATTCATCTTATTTTATTTTCAGGTCGATAAAAATAGTTATAGATATAAGCGGGTCTTTCTGAATAGATTTGAATCACGCTATTCATATGATTTGTATATTTATAAATACAACTCCTCTTTGTTGAGTTTTACTCCATAATCTGCACAAGGTTCCGGAATTCATATACCATCAGGTGACATTTATCTGCGCCAATTTATCAATATCATCGACACATTTATAAAGATCAATAATATGGAAAGATTTCCACCTGGAATATGGTTTTGAAAATGGGGAGAATCGAAATGAATTGCAAAAACGTTTATAATAAACCTGTTTTATCATTGTATTCTATAGGTGAGTGAAAACAGAAAATAGAGTTACGGTTTCAAATCTTTCATAACCCCCTGCATGATATGGCACTAGATTTTTTTATTAATAATTTAAGTGAATAAGCCAATAGGATTAAATTTTAAAAACAGAAAAAATATAACATTACTTTCAGAGAAATAAATACATTCTCAAAATATATTTAAAAATGATGATCTAATAGATACTACTGACAGACCAAATACCTTTTATTCAATGTATATAGGAATAGTGTATACAAGGAATTACATAGAAGTCATAAAGTCACACGAGTAACCTTAAAATCAAGGCATTATTAGCTACATTGAAATTTCACAAATATACGGAAACTCTGACCACTCCAAATACCTCGATTCAATTTAAAGTATCATAAAATGGACTCCGCCATTATATTAATCTACTTTTCCGGCTCAGATATAGATGGAATTCCTAAAAATACTAGGTATAGTGATGTGTAAAATAAACGATAAAACAACATATATTTTAGTAAGTTAAGGTAACATTTTTAGTCAAGAACATCTGTCATTCAGTTTGATAATAAACACATAAGCATTTTAATATTTTCATAGAGACTACAGCTCAGCGTGTTACTGACTTAGTCGGTTTGTTTCTTTTGTCTAAACATATTTGGAACCTTAAACGCAAAAAGTTTATACTTCATAGAATTTTCAATCCATAAAAAACAAATCCTTACCACCCAGGCTCATAATATTACAATCCCTATATAGATGGTGACTTTACTAATCAGGAAACTTGCTTAGACAAAAAGAAATTCAGATAAGACAAGTTTAAAAGATGTACATAAAGTATAACCCCCATTATTTATCCCGGCCATATTTGAGATATTATTTAAGGATAATATCACATAAACACTATCATAAACAAAATAATGTTTTACTAGAATTATAATAACACTAAAATAATAATCTATCCAAATTCTACCTGACTGAATACCAGGCAACTTTTATTATCTGATGCGGTTTTATATAATCATGTAACATTACCTATTAAATAGAAAAACAGAAACTATCCCCTTGAATCCACGTAAGGTATAATCTTAAATATAAATTTTAATAAATTAACTAAACCTAAAACTGTCATTAAAAATAAAATCATCTACATTGATGACATTTTATTTTTTTCCAAACAATCTCAGTATAATTAATAGTAAGAAAATAAAACAATGGTATATTGCTCAGTTGATAAACACTTTATTTTAGAATGATTAATTAAGAATAGAATTTACAATAATAGTTAGTAACTCCAGAATTCACATAAATTATTAAAGTTCATGACATAAAAATACTTAGCAAATATAATTTACTTTTTATTGATTATATTGCAATAATTCAAACCATAATTAAAAGCCTGCTGCAATAAAAAAATTAAAACATGCATAAAATTATCTCCATTCATCTAAATAAATTCATTATAAAATAAAACATTAGTGAACATGAACTTTGAAATCCTGCAAAAACATGAGTTATTTCTCTTAGATCGTACAATTCCTTACAAAACTCTTATTTGCCTTAGAAAACTCTAACGAAACGTTGTTATGGTTGTCATTCAATTTCTGCTAATATGCTGGATCTACTTTGAATTCTGATTGACGTTGGACCAATTAATGCCGGGATTCCGTTGTGGAAATACTTATTGCAAACAATTATTTCACCTACTTCTTTCTGCTTGGCTACATGTTGTCTATCGCTTAGTATGTGTTCGTTTCTCTCTGCAGCCATCTCACAAGAAACATATATGCTTTCTATGGATTAAGGTTAAGGGCTGATTAGTTTTTTGTTTCGTGTCAATAAATGATGTTTCGAAACACGCTTAAAATGCCTACACAAATATCCCTTACTAAACATTGATTTAATTGCATTATATATGTGTGTGTGTGTTTCATTTATAATGTTTTTTTGTATGATTGATTGTCAGCGTTGCTAGATAAAGAACCGTTTGTTTCTAACTGCTTGGTTGCTAGGTACGAGCCAGGACTTACTATATATATATATATGTTTATATACACATTATCAACACATGATAAGTGCTTCATTCGTTCTTAAGAAAAACTTTGCATTATTTTAAATGTTAGCTGGTTATTTTACTTACCAAAGTGTTTAACACACGGAAGAGGGCATACATTGCCACCAACAGATAGATGTGATAGAGCGACACAGGCTATTTAATGATGTAAGACAAGCAAGTACTTTAAACCGGAACTTCACTATGTTATCAACAGTCAGAGATTTTAACCGTTAATTCGTCAAGAATGAGATAATTCCCAGTTCAGCATAATGATTCTCAAGTCTACCAAGAAATTCCCCAACTTCTAAAAGAGTCAGCTGAAGAAAGTCGAAGGTATATCGACCAACACGTTGTGCCTATATTAACCATAATTAGAATAGCAGTTCCAATGATAAATATAATAATATATGCAATCATGAAACTGAAGTTTTATAGACTTTATTAGCAGACTAGTAAATTTTATTTGGCCACCCATGTTATATTGTTGTAAATTTGATAATTCAACTGTTAGATTCACCGCCCAACGCTGAAATGTTATAAACTCCGAGTTGTTAACTGAGATAAGTACTTCGAGTTTCGCGATTCCCTCATTGCTTAGAATATAATTTAATTACTCGGCAATAATGAAAAGTGAATTGGAATGTTAGCTCAGAACTAGATTACGATATAACAGGTCGCTTAAAAGATTATTGGGATCTTGGTGATAATCTATAAAATGATGTAGTTAATATATATTTAACGTTAAGTTTTGCAACCAATCTTATAATTCGAGCAGTTACATGAAACACGTGTTGTTCATCACTAAAGGGAATCTCGAAGTATTAAGTCTGTGTTAGCTTCTACATTTAGGTTGATAGACCAGATTGAAAAATTAACTAATCAATATTGAAAACCATATCAGTTTACCATTTAATTTAATTAGTTCTACTTATTCAAAAAGCTAAACCTTAAATTGAAAACATTTTTAAAAACTTGGTTAAAAACTGATGAGACCTGAATTCCAAATTAAAATATTATTAAACAACATTAAAACTTCGAAGTGAATAGGCTCAACTTCAAATTAAAATGTTGAACTTAACATATAAGAAACGCATGGATTATACCAACACACTTAATATTAAATACATATTTTATTTTCAATTTTTAATTCAGCATTTGGAGTTTGTTTGTTTATTTGTTTGTTTGTTTTAATTTGGAGTTCATTTATTTAAATTTGCATTTGATTATAGAGTTCGACTAAACGGGATACTTACATTCAAACATACGAGTTTATCTTGTCGGATTTTTAAAATCTAATTGATTCGTTTTATTTTTCACTATATTATTGGTACGAATATTTGTTATTTCTCTTTAGTTCTATCCTGAAAATATATATGTTCTAGAGAATTGGTTCAGTAGAGATATTTCCCTTATTCAACGACACAGTTTAAAGTGTAGTTTCGCGTCCAATTAGACATAGTTTGCTGCCTTGAGTTCTAAATCTAGATACATACATATATTATCATATATAGAACATATTTTATTTAATTAAAACCTTGTCAAATGTAAGGAAGCAGAGATTCACACAATTTAAAAAAAAATGTTGTTTTTTATTACCGGCATACAATTGTTGCGGCCTACTCACAGGATATTTATTGCTATTGGCTTGGCTTTTTGGCTAAGATCAAAGTGTAGTATCTGTTCCGATGGATACTGCACTCCATAGACTGGTATTGTCTTGGCCTTCGGGGCTTGATTTACGCCGGTCTATGGGTCTGTCCTGTGAAGTTCTAGGAGGTCCACCCTCCCAGGCTTCGCCTCCCCTCTTTGGGGAGGAGTAAGTGTATTGCTTACTGCCTGAGGCGTCCCTACCGGGGAATGCCGACAAGGCTGCCCAGGCAATTTTTAAACCCCACTTTCCCGACCCGACCTTGGGTCACATCTTACTTGTGGGAGTAAGATAACAACTGGCATTGTGCCTAACTCCTGGAGAGGAGTAAATCAATACTCACAGGATATTTATAAAATGCTCCTGTATCCTATTCATTTATTTTTTGGCTGTGGTAATCTTCAGTGTTCGTATATAAACAAGGAAAAACAGTCCGTACTCATCATGTTTTCATTGTTTGCATACGAGTATTAAACATATCAATCCCAAGAAATACATTCATAGATTGCAGGAGCATTTAATAAATATCTTGGTAGTAGACATAAATAATTGTATGCCGGTAATACATAACATATTTTTGTGAAATGGTGTAAATCTGTTTTACCATTACATTTGACGTGGTTTAAATAATATGAAAATAGTTCACACTATAGCTCTAGCGTCACACTATTGAGCTATTACAATCGCTACATGTTGTAATATTAATATTTTAAATATTAAAACTGTAATATTATATATATATATATATATATATATATGTTATCGAAATGAAAAACCTAACTCTGAAGCAAACGCTCACCTTGAAAAGTCTTACTTTCCATAATCATCCTCATATATAGAATGTGTATGTATTAAATAAGACGACTTCAAGCGTGTCTATGTGAGGGTGGGCTTTTGCGTGTGTTTTTCCCGCTTACACATTAATTAAAGATTATTATTTATTCTTTCCTATTAATTTAATAGCCTCAAGTACTAAAACCAATGTTTAAAAAATTATCATTTCACAAGATGATTTGATTACAAAATTAAAGTCACAAAAATTAATTTCCGTTTCTTCGCAAACAAGTCAGCCATGTTGACGTTACTTCGGGGCAACGCCGGATAGGTAAAGCTACCTATAATTAATAGATATAGAACGGCTAGTAGCGTGGTTATATAATCCTTATACACTATTGCAATCTTACGTAAGTTAAAAATTCGAACGCTGAACTATTTGAAACTGCCTTCCCTGGTAGACACTGTATTTATACAGCGTTCACGTCGGAAGTTATCTTCATTCAGTGTTTAAAAATGTAAGGTTTTTAGAGCATGATTGAAATGTTATAAATATCGTTGACCCCGTAGAGGTTTGTGCCATCAAATCATAGTTTAAATTGTCTTCAAAAGTTAATCAAGTCTAGTGATTGATTCACGAACACCTGTGTTAATCTAGCACACATTTAAACTGTGAAAAATTGTGAAAAACCTCCACTCTTTTGAAAATTGTTATGGTGTTAACTAGTTATATCTTCACTTACCGATGCGTGTATACACATTATACACCTGTATCGTCGCCTAGGCTCTTTCTCTTATCAATAGTTAAAAAAGTATTAATTATTTCGTTACCCTTGGAAATTTGAAAGGAATTCAGAGGAATTTATTCTCCTGCATAGAGAATAATTAAAAATTGCTTTAAATTTATTAGCATTTATTTATTAAAAGATTGAACGTTTCAGAAGCGATTCACATACAATAATGTAAATAGAAAGTTAAACAACATTATTCGAACAACAATCAGTTATAGTTTTATAACCATGTTGTTCAATTAATAAACAGTAGCGTAATGTAAACAATTATCTTTCAAAATTCTATTTCAAAAATAATTTCGTATAATAAACAAATGAAAACAAAAAGCGACACAAAAATTAAAGTCAAAGACTTCCGGAGAACGCCTGGTGTGTACAAATAGTTGCTTATAAAGCAATTAGATAATTTACTGTTGCGAGGGTATTTACACATTCGTCGCTTAGTAGTAGTAGTAGTAGTAGTAGTAATAGTAGTAGTGGTAATAGTAGTAGTAGTAGCTTTTCCTTACGGACCCTGCAGTTGCTCGGGATTAAACTAAATCTCTGAATGTGACAGGATGCTAGTCTATCGCAGATTGTGCTTCCCAGCAATAGTAGTAGTAGTAGTAGTAGTAGTAGTAGTAATAGTAGTAGTAGCTTTTTCCTTACGGGCCCCGCTGTAGCTCAGGATTAAACGGATTGCCTGAATGTGAGAGGATGCAGATTGTGCTTCCCAGCAAAGGTGATACCCATTTATACACCTGTTTTAAAGTGTTGCTTACAGCACCTGCTATTCCTAAATGATCGTTTATCTAATTACCCCGATGAGCATCGCTTAACGTCGCTGATCTGATGGGAACCGCGATTATAAGAATCTCTAGTTGAGAAGCCTGTATTGTATTTGTATGCATTAGAGCTGAGAAAATAGTTTCACTTTCTTTCGAGGTTGTTTCATGTGGAGCATGTGTAAAACCATACCATCTTCTACACCCCTTCTCTTGTTATTTGTTCGTGTAGAATGGCGAGATGATTTATATTAGGAAATTTGAATCTCTGTATCTTTTGGTCAGGAGAGAAATTACAGAAATAGGATCAGAATATCCGTTTAATTCAAAGAATCGAATAGAAATATGAAATTATTTATAGGGAAAAGCAGAAAATAAAAGCAAATTTAAATTTAATTAAGTAAACCTAAATCAGAACGTAGGAAGCAAAATTGGATCTTTTTAATTGAAACGGAAAGTTGAAATAAAATACAGGTGTGATAAAAAGACAAGAAAACCGAAACACGATTAAAAACTGATTCATTAGTCGTAGTTGTAGTTTTTATCTTTATTGCAAATCAAAGTGTGCTGAATACCCTGGTTATTACGAACTCTTAATTCAAATGAATCCGTATTTTCTGTCACTCAATAATTCAGTGGAATACACTAGATCCTAATATTTGAAATAAGTCGAAAACGGTTAAAAGTTGTAAACATTTTACGCTTTGCAATGGGGCATAACATAAATATATTAATAACAGAATCGATATAATACTAGTAACACTGTTACTCTTGCTTGCCTAGTTAGCAGATCGAATCTTTTATAGCATGAAGATTATTGTATTGAAAATGACAAAAGAAATTTGGATGTTTCATCTTAACACTATCTGGCAGAAATGCTGTCTATTTATTATGTTGCAGTTGCTTAAAACGTTGGTACATTTGAGTCGATTTAATCTGTTATTTTTCCTTTTATCTATTTACATGATGTAGAATTTATTCATTTTTACTAAACGGGTATCAGGCCACTAATTGCGTTGCTTATTTTAAAATAGAGTGATAAATTTAAATGCAGTAAACGACAATATTTTCCTGCCAACTTAAAAAAAAACGAGCAGTTTAAAATTGTTTGAAAATTTGTTTTGCGAAATTGTAAATTAAATTTTGAAATGGTAATTTTGGGTGATTGGTGAAAGTAAAGTTTTATAATATTATGGAAATATTCAAAAGATTTAGATGAAGACATTAAAGACACGGCATTGGACGAGTTTTAGCAAAAAAACAGAGCTGAATAGAAACATTTAAATTGTGAAATGTGTTGAAGGGAGAAATAGAAAAAATATAATAAAACATTTTCAACAATTTCCAATCCTAAAAACAGTGCAAACGAAATTGAATTTTAATCAGAATACGATTAAGATTAAAACAAAAGAATAGAAAGCAGAAATAGTGAGAGAATTATTAAAGACGAAAAAATAATTAAAAATTAATGTGATGACGAGAGAGAAAGAGAAGGAAAGAAAGTCAGAAAAAAAAGATTAGAAAAGAAATAGAGGAACAACTAAAAAAAAATTAAAGAATAGAATAAAATAAGAGAAAGACAAAACACGAAAGTGAAAAATTAAAGTTTAAAAAAAAAGAAAGATTGAGCTACTAAAATCGAAAGAATGAATGAATTGAATTAAATATTTTTTGATTGAAAGCAACCAAGAATATTGGAATTATATAAACCACCGAAATTGAATTCGGTTCACGTGTCTTGGCCTTTTGGCTAAGATCAAGGTGTAGTGTCTGTTCCGATGGATGCTGCACCCCATGGACTGGTATTGTCTTGACCTTCGGGACTTGATTTATGCCGGTCTATGGGATTGTCCTGTGCAGTTCTGGGAGGTCCACCCTCCCAGGCTTTGCTTCCCCTCTTTGGGGAGGAGTAAGTTTATTGCTTACTGCCTGAGGCGCCCCTACCGGGGAACGCCGACGGGGCTGCCCAGGCAATTTTTAAACCCCACTTTCCCGACCCGACCTTGGGTCACATCTTACTTGTGGGAGTAAGATAAAAACTGGCCTTGTGCCTAACTCCTAGAGAGGAGTAAATCAATACTCAACTATATATATACATATATACATATAAGAATGATTGCTCAATAATGATGCATTTAGCTGTTAATGTCAAGTTCAATATTAAGAAACGTAAGGAAGAATTATTGAACAAATTATAAGAGAAATATTATCGTTGATGAAGTTTACCCATGAGATCTGCTTGTTTCTTAAAAGTAATTGATTCGGAAGCTGTCGTCGCTTTCGATTTGCCAGCTTCGTAAATGTTTGGATAATCTGATCAGAATGTTTCAATATACGTCATCGTGTGGTCATTTTTGGCGAATATTTCTCAAAAGCCCACCAAGAATTAGAACATTCTCATTACAACATTTAGACGCCTTGACAAAGGAATTGTGTAGATATAAGTAAAGGGCGATAGCTCATAATTTAGACGAAATCTAGACAACGAAGTGAAAATATAATTGTTTGTTTATATTTAAGGTATAAAACATTTTTTTTAAATTTGATGTATTTATTTGTTTTAATTTAAAGTATACATATCTTTTTATTTTAATTTAAAAATATTGTTTAAGTTTAAAAAAACAAATTAATTAATAATTAACGGACGATAGATCATATTTTAGAAGAATTATGAAACGAAGAAAACGACAAAACATAATTTCTTTTTTATATTTAAGGTATGAAACATTTTTAGAAATTTAAAGAAAAAACTACTTTTTTAAGTATTTCCAGGTTTTTATTGAAAGTATAAATGCCTTTTTTAATTTAGATTAGAAAATATTGTGTACGGTTAAAGTAAAAAATATTTGTTTATAATATAAAATATTTTTTAAATTTAAACTATGACATATTTTTCTAGTTAAAGTATTTTTTTACTTTAAGTATAACATTTAGTTTGAATTTAAATTTAATAGTTAGTAAATAGTTTGTTTATTTAAAATGAAAAAATGTTGTTTTTTTAATATGCACTTTTTTCTAATTTAACGTATAATTAATTTATGTAAAATTTAAGATGTCAATTGTTTTTTTTTATTGAAAGCATGAACTAGTTTAAAATTCAAAGTACGAATATTATTTTAATTTAAACTATAAAATCGTCCGAATTTTATAAAACATCATGCATTCTAATAAATAAAGTTTCATATTTTTGCATGGTGATTTTAAAATGAAAATGATCATATTAAGATTAAAACTTAATTTAAGTATACGTACAAAAGTATATTATTTGTTCTTAAATTCATTTTAAATTGTTGCCAAATCAGTTGAATCACTCACTGCGCAAGGCCTTTTTAATGTTTGTTTTAAGTCATAGAGAGAAGAAAGTGGACTTTGAGTTTAATCACGGTAGTCTCGTAACTCTTGCTTCTCCCAACTGTATCATTTTATTCTCAGATTTACTGGACGATGTTTTTGAAAAGGGGGGAATAAGTGCTGCTCTTGAATGTGTTATGGTATGTTAGGTTAGTCATATTTACAATTCTTTTATAATATTCATCATTATTCCACTGCCGATTTATCTAATTACCCCTTCAGTGATAAGATTTATATTTTTAAATAGTGCCATACAGTTTTTAATATATAATATTGGCCATATGCTTTATTAATATAGTATATTTTTTAGCATCTCTTAAGTTGTTTATTTGTACTAGTCATTCTATGTTAATGTAATTCAAATATATCCGGATTCCTAAATTTAGTTGAACAGTAAACTGTTTTTCATCAACAGATGTGAAATATCGTAGTTGCTGACATTATAACCATATCGACTGAATAATCGGTTATTTTCTGAATCTTTAGCCCTGCCGGCTGAGTTTCCAGTGTTTTGGCGAAACCGAAGATCTTAATGGACAATCAAACTAATATATAGTGTCAATTAAAATAATTAGAAATTAGATCCTTTCACTCACCTATGAAACATAGGTTAGAGTGTTTGAATCATGAAATGTTAATGTGCAAAGTGAGTTATTTTTTAATTCAACAGAATGAGTAACTATTTAAAATTAGTCTCTTGAAATATTTCCCTCTGTCCGGCTTTTCACTTTTTCTTTCACTCCTGATCTTTTCAGCTTTAAGTGAACTAATATTGCAACTAGTCGTGACTAATTTTGTTTATAATCGACTATTCGAATGTAAAATTCTGGAGCTGTATTACTTTTCCCTGTTAATAAACAGAAATATGTGACGGGAGGTAGTCCAACAATATCCTGTGTGTGAGAGTAAGTGATAGAGAAAGATTAGAAGAGATTGATCACTTTGAGCGATAATGAACTTAATTAAAATAATTTAAATAGATTTTATTCAAACGTAACTCAATAATAAAGTGGTGAAATATTTTCGCATGTATTCTGTGTAATGAAAATTGAATGGCAAATCCTTAGGGTAAGAAACGTTGATTAACTCAGATTTAGTATAATAACATAATGTGTAGAGATAAATATAAAACGCGGATAGACAAATCAATTTAGTTTAATCAATTAACATATTGATATTTATTTATTTTGTCTTTATAATGAAAGGTCTTCATAAGAAATGAGTGTAAAAAGTGTAGTTTATTTTCCTTTACGAAAATATACTAGACATTAGAGAGAAACGTAGACGCAAACATAAAATGCGAGAAAAGAATACTGAATAAAAATTAGAATAAAATCCGGGAGAATCTCATGTGTGCGACAGGTGCACTGCTACCAATAGTTGACCTCATGTGTTTCTATAGATGCCAAACAGCGAAAATCTGCAATAAAGAAAAGCCGCAACTCACAGCTGAACTAACGTTGTAATTAGATACGTGGTTGTCTACACGTGATTATAAAGCAGGCGTGCATTTCTCCAGGCGTTTCTACGCATAAACATGCGAACAGGTGTTTAATAATACTTGATAATATACATTTAGACTTAAGTGTAGTTATGATTGGACAGGTGCAGTGGTTTTTCGGTATGATTAATGGGGTTTATCCTTTGATGTAAGCAAGATGTGAGGTTAATTCAATCAGGTGTTATATGAATAAAATGCAGTTGGATTTTAGTGTGTGAATAGTGTTTCGTGAATAAACATGCAACGTCATTCCCAGTCGATGAAACAACATGGACCAATTGTGCTCTCGCTAAAGATAACTACATTTTTCAGCGCTAAATGCATAACAGGTAGTTAAGGAAATTATATATAAAATAAGTTAAAATTATTGCATCTTTCTTAATGGAAATATCATTTTCCAGGAAAAGAATATGCCAGAACGTCGTTAATTTGGATTAATATAAAGTAGTCAATATCCATTGTCCTTTTTAGAGAGATATACATACCTAAAAACATAATCGATATATATTTATATATTGGATAGTGGGGTGCAGTAAGGCGCATCCTTGCCTCCGCTAGCCTTTGGGAGACCCTTGGGCAATGTCACGTACGAACTTAACCCCCCCCCCCCCGATCAGGGTTCGTGAAGCCATGGCAGGCAGGTGATACATGGAGGGTTAAGCAACCTAATGGATTGTAGTAGCTGGGAAAACCTTATACTGATTGTTGTACAATGGCTAAGACTTCTTGATCTCTAAGAGCCCTGCCCCTATAGAAGATAATTGCAACCCATTATAAGTAGCCTCTTTGCAAGGAACATCATGGTAAAACAAAATATTCAAATAAGAATGGAGAGACATGATCATCGATGTCTGCAAACAGACCTGGTACCTAAAAGACATATATATATATATATATATATATATATATATATATATATATATATATATATATATTACTATTTCATGTATCCACATACACTTTTATAAGGAGATATACTTTTATGTATCAATTTTCAGTATTTACTTCAACAGTTCTCGATACGTAAGTAGAGCTTAGAAATAAGGTATAGAAAATGTATGCATGGCAATTAATATATACAGAGGCTCCCAATTTTCATTCCCGGGAGGAATCTTCAGGCTAAAATGCATGGAGTTAGATTTGCCGTATGTTTCTATAACTAACCTAAACTGGAATCGATCCACTTAAAAACTAAATCCTAAAATAAACATACAGGAAACCACGTGTAAAATTAAGTTCACCTATTAAATTGACACAAGAAAGAAACAGGATATAGGCCACTCGATAGAAAATAGAATAGAACAGGAAATAGGAAGTAAAACTAAACGGACCTTTTTTCGTGAGAAGCCAAACGATTGGCTAAGAGAAGAACAAAGAATCCGATTGGTTAACTAGCTAGCCGTGTATATAAAACACCCGGCAAACCAATCTCCTTACATTTTAGCCTTAAGATTCCCCGGGGATGAAACGCGTGAGTCTCTGTGTAGCTTAATTGTCATAGATATATTTTCATAACTTACTATATATATATATATATATTAAAAAATTTGGGAAAGTTCATTTTTAAGCATCTTTTGAATTTTAAACAAAGATAGAAGCAAAATGCCTTCATAAGAAACCATTTGTAAGATGCAGATATTTTATTAAATAAAAATAAAAAAATTAAATAATTTTTTTTTCTTCATCTTGACTTTGTTATCTAATATTTCGCTTGATATAACAAGACTCGACAGAGCTTTGGGCAAATAAAAGGTATTAACCTTTTTTTTTCGTAATAATCCTTCCTGGTCTTGTAGAAGTGTCGTCCGATATTAATGTTAATAAAAAATATCTGTATCTAACACATGGTTTCTTATGAAGGCATTTTGCCTCTACCTTTATGCTATATATATATATATATATATATATATATATATATATATATATACATACATAAACAAAATGAAGAATCTCTTGTGAATTGCGACAATAAGCATTGTGATGTAAAATTAATTTTAATAATTGTTATATTTTCATTGAAGTATTTGTCAATTGATCTATTCTTCTGTTATTTTCATTGCATCATGTGGAATTTATAAATGTTTTAGACATTGTTGGGAATCTAAGAAAATGTGTCAGTTAATGGTGGATTGTATGATTTATGATACAATAATGAACAACTGCAAACAAATATAATGTATATGCTCTATATTTTGAACATGATTTGAACATTCTCATGAATACATGCATACATATAAATATATATGGATTTACGATATGCTTAAAATTAGGATGGTAGAAAGTTAACTTTGGGTTTATTTTCGGCAGCATCGTCACCTTCGCTACCCGTATTTTGCATGAGTGATGTTTCTGACAAAGGGGGGATAATTGCCGTTTTTTACATTGAACTAATATATTAGCTCCTTACATCATTAGCTTCATGCCTTGTCTGCAGCGACTTCAATAAAAAAAACGTGAAACGCCAGAACATGGACTCACGCCTGAAGTGATAAAAGGAAAGTTTGATCGATTTTAGAATCACACAAAAACTGGCATAGAAAACCTACCCAATTCCTTGCTGGACCAACTAACAGCACCTGATAGCAACTATAGTGGCTGCTTGACTTTACTGCTGAGGCTTCAAGAAGCCATTCCAGCATGGATAGTAAAAGGTGTTACAACCACCATACACAAAATCTAATGAGATAGGAATCATTAATAAATACAGAAAAACCTGCTGGCTCACTACTACATAGAAGTTCTTCACTGCTTTCGTGACAGACAGCCTCTGTTAACACTTCTAAAAAGAACGAACCGGGTGCATGGGATGTGTTTTGGCACCATGGACCAGTTGTTAATTAACAAGACCATCTATATATATATATATATATATCTATATATATATATATATATATATATATATATATATAGTAATCCAGGTAGGGTAAAAATCCACAGGGTAGAAATCCAAAGGGAATCAAACCGGGTTTATAAAAGAGTGCTCAATAAAAATATAGAGCTGTATTGTGAATGCTTTTATTCAAACATGTACAAGGTCTGCTACACTGGCATGTCGATGTTATCGATCTACAGCTCTCAAGAGTTGAGGTCTCATCAGGCAGAAAATTGTTTTTGATTCAAACTGGTTGCTGAATTCCAGGGAGAATGAAGTCAAGCAAAAAAGAAGAGGAGAAAGAAATAAAAGTCATGTGACCGATTTTAAAATATGATTGCCGTTAGAAATTACTATTTTCTTATTTTTATCTTTTATATATTTTATATATATATATATATCCAACGCTGAGCTGGGGTAGAAAGGGGGGGCCTAGGAAAAGAAAAAGAAAAGAGAAGGGGAAGGAGATACAATTGCTGTCAGAAAAGTTTAATTTACAACTATTTATATTTTTATTTTGTATTTTTATCCAACGCTTAGTTAGGGTGGGGGGGGGGTGGAAGAAAAAGAAAGAGAAAGGGGTGGAGGGGTGTTAGGGGTGGATGTCTATAGCCATTTAGGATTTGTTGCGGGAATGGTTTTGAGTTAAATTCATATTAAATTTTATTCAGCGCTGGGCTGGATAAAGAGATGGGTCGGGGGGGGGGAGATAAAACAAGAGCGAAAGAGAAGATGAAGAAAGAGGGGGAGGGGGGGTTTCAAATGTGTTGTGTCTGCTTCCTGTCAATGCAGACATATAACAATTACATGACACCCAGCTTACGGGGGATATTTTAGTTTAACTCATTGATGGATTTATGGCCTTAATGTTAATAAATTATGTTGTTATATTTTGATCAATTGGTATTTAATTTTGATTATTTTGATGGATAGTTAAATGTATTTTAAATAATATTTATCAGTTAATTAATAAAACATAATGGTAATTGTCTTTATTTTTAGTAAGATTCATATATGGATTAGTGGCAGTAATATTAGTAGGTTAGTTCTAGGTACTAATGAGTTAAAATATATTGGGAATTATTCTTGGTAAGGATCGTATATAAGTTTATGACATTGATATTGATGGATTATACTATTATATTTAGTTTTAATTATTTTGGAGTATAAATAAATGTATTTCGATTATAAATAATAGTTAGTGATGGATTAATAAAACATACTGGTAATTGCTTTTATTTTTAATGGAATTTATATATCGATTAATTTCAGTGGTATAGATAAATAAATTTTATTATTCGTTGTAATCCTATTATTAATGGTGGGGTTAACACCTGTTATAGTATTAGTGGTAAGGTGTTCTAGTTAAAGTTGTTAACGCAAGTTATGGTCTATGAAGGGGGGGGAAATTAGAAATGGTGGGGGCCAGTAATTTTGATTAAAGTGATCAGTATATAATTATTTAAATATTTTAAAAATTGGTTTTGGTAATATGTAGTTTTGTGAGCTGGATGTTGAGCGCATACACGCACTCGTGCACACATATAAATACATATATGCACATGTATACACAAACATTCATATATGCACCCAAACCCATACACATATACACGAACACACAGATACACATGTATGTGCACATATGTATACGTATACATACGCGCATACAGGCGTACACATACACACATAAATAGTTATAAATTTTATATCTTCATACATATGCATATTCCTATGTCCACAAAAATCACCTATATATATATATATCTAAAAGTTTTACTTTTACATGTTATAGTATTTATTCAAAAAGTGGGGTGGTTGTACTGTATTTGTAGTTGAGGGTTAAAGTTACTTGATTTGGAAGTGTTAATAAGTGTTAATTTTAGCGGGCTTGTTGGGTATTGGTATAATCTATCCAACATAGGATAAGCAATAACTCATCAAATGAAATAATCTTTAACAAACATATAGAATTCTATAATAAAGCACTAAAAAACAGCGGATACAAGAATACACCAATTAAATTTACTAAACTTGCAACGACTAATAATAAAAACAATAAAGCAAGAAACAGGAAGATAATATGGTTTACACCTCCCTTCAATCAAGCAGTTAAAACCAAACTTGGTAAAAAATTTTTAAACCTCATAAACACATATTTCCCCCCAAACAATATCTTACATAAAATATTCAACAAAAATACACTTAAACTAAGTTACAGTTGCAGCGAAAATTTAGAAATGATAATTAAAAAACACAATAACAAAATCCTAAACAGCAACCTAAACCCTGAATTAGATAACAATAAAACAACTAAAGTAAAGTCCTGTAACTGCCTAAATAAAAATGAATGCCCCTTGCAACAAAATTGTTTAATAACAAAAACAATTTACCAAGCAACAATCTCAACTAAGGAAACTCCAGATATAAAAAAATACTACATAGGTATGGCAGGTAATACTTTCAAAGAAAGATACACCGGCCATAAATGTTCATTCAACAACCTAAGCTACCAAAACAGAACATCACTCTCAAATTACCACTGGGAACTAACTAATAAAAATAAATCACCAACTGTAATCTGGAACATTATCAGTAAAACTAGCACCTGTAGCTCATTAAACTCACCATGCAATTTATGCCTCGGCGAAAAACTTGAAATAATTAAATTTACTGACAGAGGAAAACTTTTAAACAAAAAACAGGAAACATCGATCAACTGTAGGCATAACAGATCCCACCTCCTCAGTAATTTGTACAACCCCCCCTAAATAATACCATTAAAACAAAAAAACCCAATACCCAACAAGCCCGCTAAAATTAACACTTATTAACACTTCCAAATCAAGTAACTTTAACCCTCAACTACAAATACAGTACAACCACCCCACTTTTTGAATAAATACTATAACATGTAAAAGTAAAACTTTTAGATATATATATATATATAGGTGATTTTTGTGGACATAGGAATATGCATATGTATGAAGATATAAAATTTATAACTATTTATGTGTGTATGTGTACGCCTGTATGCGCGTATGTATACGTATACATATGTGCACATACATGTGTATCTGTGTGTTCGTGTATATGTGTATGGGTTTGGGTGCATATATGAATGTTTGTGTATACATGTGCATATATGTATTTATATGTGTGCACGAGTGCGTGTATGCGCTCAACATCCAGCTCACAAAACTACATATTACCAAAACCAATTTTTAAATATTTAAATAATTATATACTGATCAATTTAATCAAAATTACTGGCCCCCACCATTTCTAATTCCCCCCTTCATAGACCATAACTTGCGTTAACAACTTTAACTAGAACACCTTACCACTAATACTATAACAGGTGTTAACCCCACCATTAATAATAGGATTACAACGAATAATAAAATTTATTTATCTATACCACTGAAATTAATAGATATATAAATTCCATTCAAAATAAAAGCAATTACCAGTATGTTTTATTAATCTATCACTAACTATTATTTATAATCGAAATACATTTATTTATACTCCAAAATAATTAAAACTAAATATAATAGTATAATCCATCAATATCAATGTCATAAACTTATATACGATCCTTACCAAGAATAATTCCCAATATATTTTAACTCATTAGTACCTAGAACTAACCTACTAATATTACTGCCACTAATCCATATATGAATCTTACTAAAAATAAAGACAATTACCATTATGTTTTATTAATTAACTGATAAATATTATTTAAAATACATTTAACTATCCATCAAAATAATCAAAATTAAATACCAATTGATCAAAATATAACAACATAATTTATTAACATTAAGGCCATAAATCCATCAATGAGTTAAACTAAAATATCCCCCGTAAGCTGGGTGTCATGTAATTGTTATATGTCTGCATTGACAGGAAGCAGACACAACAAATTTGAAACCCCCCCTCCCCCTCTTTCTTCATCTTCTCTTTCGCTCTTGTTTAATCTCCCCCCCCCCGACCCATCTCTTTATCCAGCCCAGCGCTGAATAAAATTTAATATGAATTTAACTCAAAACCATTCCCGCAACAAATCCTAAATGGCTATAGACATCCACCCCTAACACCCCTCCACCCCTTTCTCTTTCTTTTTCTTCCACCCCCCCCACCCTAACTAAGCGTTGGATAAAAATACAAAATAAAAATATAAATAGTTGTAAATTAAACTTTTCTGACAGCAATTGTATCTCCTTCCCCTTCTCTTTTCTTTTTCTTTTCCTAGGCCCCCCCTTTCTACCCCAGCTCAGCGTTGGATATATATATATATATAAAATATATAAAAGATTAAAATAAGAAAATAGTAATTTCTAACGGCAATCATATTTTAAAATCGGTCACATGACTTTTATTTCTTTCTCCTCTTCTTTTTTGCTTGACTTCATTCTCCCTGGAATTCAGCAACCAGTTTGAATCAAAAACAATTTTCTGCCTGATGAGACCTCAGCTCTTGAGAGCTGTAGATCGATAACATCGACATGCCAGTGTAGCAGACCTTGTACATGTTTGAATAAAAGCATTCACTATATATATATATATATATATATATATATATATATATATATATATATGTGTGTGTGTGTGTGTGTGTGTGAGGAAGGCTCTGTAGACTGATTAACATTAAAATAGGATCGCTCCACTGTCATCAAGTGTAAAATGATAATGGCGTTAGGCAGCCATTATCATTTTACACTTTAAGTCGGAAAATTAGGAAACTGAGAAAAATAAAATGTATGGTAATGCATTGAGTTTTTATTTGGTTATTAGAATATACCTAAACCATATATGGCACGGTGGCAAAGTGGTTAACGACGCGAACTGAGGACCTGGGTGTGCCGGATTCGAATCCTATTCGTTCTACAGAAACACTTTCATCAAAACCCACACCTGACCTTGTGTCTAACCCCCTGGGGAGAAGGTAAATCAAATAATATACTATCTTTCGTACTTGTACATTCGAAAAGAAAAATGGTCACTGTACGTGACATGTATAAGTGACATCTACATACATACAACTTGAGTAGAAATAAAACGCACAGCAAGGAGATACGTACAGACGGGGAGAAAATAGGAGGTAATTCACACGTGTTGATATATAAGGAAAAATGTAACATTTTATAATTAATTTAAAGAAATGACAATATTAATACTAGATGAGATTATTAAATTAAACAAAATCGATTCAATAAAATGTTGATAATCACAAGTGAAATATATGAAGCGCTATACATGTGGAAAGTTTTCGTTATGCTATTTTATAATTATGAAACTGATTTGAAAAAGTAACAGATGTGAAAATATTCTAGTGTTTAATCGAATGAGGGAACAATAGAAAGTGCGACGATATCTAAAAATATGTAAATAGTTTTCCTTAACGATATGAAAAGCAACGAAGCGTTGCTTTTCATATCGTTAGGAAAAATATTCACATGAAGAAAATGAAACAATTGTTAGATATTTATTGTAATAATTCAAAAGAGAAACTGGATACTTTTGACATCGCGTGTCGGTCTAGTAAAGTTAAAGATAGCTCATCAGCTTTGGTAATTATATCCATGGTTATTAGCGGGAGGTAAACTGATGGTCAACTAGAACCGCACAGATAAGATAGATAGTTGGTTGGTTAGGTTTATCAGGTGACGTGGAACAAATTTGATGATAGATTCACTAGTAAGCTAATCTTAGCAAAGTTACCCGCATCTAACTTCATGTTTTATACCCTTTCCGTCTTATTAATTTGTGCTTATATATTTTGTCAGCGAAAAATTATTGTTGGACACTTCCTGTCTTGAAGCACAATAGATGCAATTAGAAGAGTGATCGGACGATGATACCTTTATAGTGAAGCATGGGTAACACAATCAACAACAGCATCATTATTGATACGACATTACTTAAATCTGGCCGCAAAGAGAAATTTAACAGGAGCTGAATTAATAATGGGAAGATTAAGCAGAACAAAATACTGGTTTTATTTGGGGGGGTGATTCGTTCTCCTAGGTCAGGTGAAATACCAATTCATAACTATTTCATATATAGCTTGTTGGAAGACTAATGGAGACATACGTTTATAAAGCATGTATATTCCAAACTTACGAAGCCTAATAATTAAAATAGTCACCCATCTAAGTAATGAACAGACTCAACGTTGCTTAACATCGATGATCTGATAATCATCGATGTTTGAACGTAATAGAGCTTCGAGATATTGTTTAGCGTATATAGTTCTTTCGCGAAGTCACGGACGATTATTTAATTGTGTAAAACGAGAAAAACGTTTTGTCTTTACTTCGTTGGAAATCGTGACTAAATTGAGAATTTCTGTTGGCGCTGTTTATTTGTCACGTTTCATCTCCTGAACAGATAACACGTGAAGACGGTAATCGTTCATCAAAATATGGTGACAAATATTCAGTGTGGCTTCAAACCGCGTCTAAAAAGATTTATAAAGAAAAAAGAAGCAGACTTTAAAATACTGAGAAGTATGGGAACACATAAACGTTCTTAAATGATTTTCAAACTTTTATAATAATTAATAGATTCTAAAATTTAGTTTGGTTTGGTTGTTTTGTCTTACGGCATATCAACCCTTTTCGTGTTATTTAATGCCGAATACGGTCATATTGGTAAACGTTGTTCTGCTCAAGTTTATATCTACAAATATTTATTCATGGTGTTTCGTTTTGCTATTTTGTTTTACGGCATATCAACCCTTTTCGGGTTATTTAATACCGAATACGGTCATATTGTTTAAATTTGGTTGTTTACTTTTATGGCATATCAACCCTTTTTAGGTTATTTAATGAGCAATCAGGTTATTTTTGTGAAGGTTCTTATAGTCAAGTTATTTATGTGTATAAGTATTTTAATGGTGTTTGGTTGAGTCAAAGGGGGGTAGAGGGGAGGTGAGTGAAGGTAAAAGGGGGAAATTGTTTTTGGTTTTGGATTTTGCAAAACATGATTGATTTTTGAAAAAAACAATAAAACATCAATGTTTGGTTGATTTTGAGTCAGGAAGTCAATAACTTCAGACAACCTGATTTGGTAGTAGGTTATATTTGCCCTATAGATGGGGCCCTTACAGGTAATACCAGTCCGGCCCAAAGCGGACCTGGGAGCAAAAGCAACTAAAAGGCAACTTCACATTTCCCACATCTCCTAAATGGAGACCTCACCACTCTTTTAAGGTCATACACCAGGACCTTGAAAATTTAGAGGAAATCCTAAACTAAATAAATCAACAAAATCCTCCAGAATAAATTAACATATTTGGTAAATGTTAATTTTAACTTATCTCAGCGTACGGCCGATCGAATAACACGTGATCACAAAGACGTATTTCATGATATATTCAAACTTCTTCATGACGTGTTTACGGTGATTATTTGTTTAATTTATACATTTGCATCATAGAATGTAAATAACATTATAATTAACACGGGAGTTATGGAATGCAAAGACATTTTATTTATTTAATTATTGAGTTTAAAATGTCCGGCTGGTTTAAGATGTCATCCAAGTATAGAAGATACACTGGAAAGACTTACAATCCTGAATATTTTTTTATTTTTTTATACGTCCCAAAAAGCTGCCTTGTTGTGATCGAAACATTTCAACTCGAGCCCCTAAAGCTAAATCCAGCGTAGCTCTGTCTTTGCCAGCCTGAGTTCTAAGAAAAGATGAGTTTAAGACAAATTACAAAATAACAATAGTCATCCAAATGTCATGAAAAGCAGGCAATTAAATGTGAATGTATATGTCGACTTTTGATTGCTGTAATGGACGCCAACACAGACTCTAGAATTGGATTTGCCAATTTCAAATACGATAAGATCCATACTAATATTATCAAAAAAGATGTTAACACGTAATACCTCCAGGATATAGTCGAAATACATACGTGAGTTCGATTAATTATATAAAAGTAAAACAATTATAACGGAGAAATTCGTAGACGTTAAATAACCCAAACAATGGCGAAATGCCGTCAAGCAGAAAAGGCAAACCAAGAATTAAAGTAGTCAATACCAATCAGTAACGATGCATGCAACTCTTAATGAACTAGCTAATTGGATTTTTGTAGTACACGATTTTAATCACTGATTAATGACACATTTTATAAAATCTTGACAAACGGGAAATTAACTATTTTTACTCTTAACTAACACACCTTTTTGACAATGAACTATTCTGGAATCGATATAATTGTATTATAGGATTATAATTACTTATTAATAACACAACACATCTTTTTGACGAACGAGAAGGCGTACAGTTTTACTTTTATAAAAAAAACTATTCCGTAGTGTATATGATCATCAAAGGTATCAGTCTGAATAGGCCAGTTTCCCAGTATTTCTACAATGGTTGGTATGGAATTGACCGGCTGTATAACAACCAACCTTCTTAGCATCATTCTGGAAAAGTGTGACGGAATGAGGTAGGGTTATGTTTAATACAAAGAGCTACACCTGCACAGACTGTAACTTCTCTCTTTGTAAAGCGGTTGGTTCCGTGCCATTTCTCAGATGTGGCCAGACAGGGGAATGCTAATAGGCCAACTAAGGCTATATTTACGGGACCAAAGTGCACGCCATTTCTGATGCGCTAGTGTTTCTACTCTCCACCTTCCGGCTTTGTGCTATATCTTTCTGCGATGAGATGAGAGTAAATATCTCCAGCGACAACTGGTATTTGTATTACATATTAATACATATTCCAATGTTCTGGTTAATAATTTAAACTAAAAAAAAAATGTGACAACACAACAATTTTTACTAGGTTCTGCAAAAAAACTAATTTGTGCATTTCTCTTAAATGCACAAGTGCAGAGAATATCTTACCAATCCGCAAACGATCGGAAAACATTTTGTAAAATGGGAAACGTTTAGAAAATGTAAGTGTGATTTTGAAAGAATAAAACCCATTCTCATCTTCATGATGAATGTTGAAGCGTCGAACATGAGTGATTATGACATTGAGGATGTAATTATTCATAAATATGAGGATGGTAGTACACATTCGTGTCACATGATTCAAGGCAGAATAAAAATTACAGATCGAGAAAAAACTCCAGCAATATCATTTGCTTTTAAGATTTTCATAAATTTTATGAATTTGGACATGAAATAAAGTTATTTTCAAAAACTGTTAATATATGGATGGGAAAAGTATACCCACTCATATCAACGAACTGATACAGAGTGCGCCCGGAGTGGGAATTTATTGATTATTCAAGATTTCACAAAATGGCATTTTCTTAGAACTTCTTTTACTAGAAGCCCCAGAGAAGATAATGCAAACAACCGCATGTAAAAATATGCAACGGTTAAGATTTGAGAGCAGTTTAAAATCATCCATTCTTTTCTAACTGGTCACTTCATTTCTCCTCGGGCGTGCAAGTAAAATTCTGATAGAAAAATAGTCAAATTCCAAACCTTCGCCAAATTGTTGAGAAGACAGAAACAACATTTTTCAGTGTATATGAAAGCAATTTTCTCCTTTTTCTGAATATATACCAACGAAACCCCTTAGATTGCCTCTAAACCTGAAAAATTAAACTTGAAGTTCGATACGAGTGAGTTATTTTGAACTCAAATTTTCATCGAATTTTACGTAAATTCTCCGAAACATGGTAAATTTTGAAAATAATCACATAATTTAACAGCCTAGGTACCTGGTGTAATATGAAATAGAGTTTGCCAATGTTATCATTAAAAAAACAATTAAAAGGTATCCAGGGGTCAAACAGTATTTTTTAAACATTATTGTCTTTTTTTAATATAAAAGGAAAATTGGCTTTAAATAACATTCCGTGCTAAAATTGGTGATTTTTAAACTATCGCCATTTTTTTCTGAAAGGAGACTGACAAATGTTTTCTCCATCTATCTCAAACCATCCTCCTCTTTTTGAATATATACAACAGAAAACTCTTAGCTGTCTTTCAAATTTGAAATTAAACTTAAATCCCCTCAAACTTTTCGGAATTTCCCGGAAAATGCTTAATTTCCTAAATGATCACATAATGTCTCACCAATGGGCACCTGATGTAATTATACAATAGAGTTAGTCAATGTTATTTTTAAAAAGACTAATTAAAAAGGCCTTAAGGGATGAAACACTGAGAAAAGTATTCAACAGTGATCAATAATACATAGTTTCAATCTGGTGCTGTTCCAAGGTTTAAACAGAATACTTTTTATGTGTGTTCGACCTTGCGGTATGGCCAATCTCACCACAAATGTGACAGCGAGGTCGGGAACGGCGCGACGCAATTTCGGGGTGAGACAGGATACACCTTCGTCGAAATACATCCCACATATTGTCCTTGATGGAAATTTGCCGAACCGTACAGCTGGGAAAGAGCGAACATGCTGGTTCCACAACTCAACTGGAATGTCACTCCATTACGCTATGGAATATCTACCATGCCACCTGAACGTCCCCCAACTGTGTGTGCACATTTGACGAAAGCGTGGGATTATCATTATCATAGGCTCGCCCTTTTAATTAGGGAAGGCGGTTCTGAGATGAAGCATTATCTCAATACCTAGAGTTCTCAATGCCACGATACACTCATCTACAATAATTTAGATGGCTCATTCTTTTAAAATGTTTTGTTCCTGATAAAATTATTCTACTTCATCAACCATCTTACGCAGCATGGATCTTTTTAACTTCTTGCATGATTGCTTCGCAAGATTAGCGATGGGTCCTTCGCTCTTTGGTGTTTCGTCATAGGGTTGATTTAGGCAATGGTGGTGGCACGGCCATCCTTTTCAGGAAAGGGGACGATTCCCATCGCTCAATAGTACACTGAGTTGTTTTATTTTCTGGTTTGCTCTCCAACTGCCAATAGAAACTAATCTAGAGTGTTCTTCGATCAGCAGAAGGGAAACGTTCTTCGATCAGCTTTAAAGCAACAACATCAACCTTTATCATCTTAGGAGTTGTGGACAAATGCTTGGTGTACTGCATACAGAGCTGGACTGAATCTTTCTTGCTTAGATTCATTGTTTTTCTACAGTTATATGAACATGGTTTTAAGTAGGAGAACTAACAACAAGGTAATTCATTATCAAGGAATAAGTATGGAACATTTAAAAATAGAAAACATTGAGAAATATGGAGTTCACTAGAAGTGGCTCGGTAATACGCTTCCAACGAGCACCTAATCAATGTAGTGTGATTACTGTACATTACGATATGTCTGCAGTAATGTTTATTGGCCTCAAATGCCTAAATATGGTCATTTGAGCCCATGGCCAAAAGATTTAAAATTTTGAATAATATTGTTTCATTAGAAGCATCTTGGTAATACGCTTCAAACGCGCCCATAACCAATATTAGGTGATTAGTTTATGTTAAGATATGCTTGAAAATGTGTTTCAGGCCTCAGATGCCTAAATATGGTAAATTGAGCCCGGACCCCCACAAAATTGAAAATTTTAATAATTTTTACTTCTCAGAAATACAACCATTATTATGCGATTTTTTAAGCCAATATTTTGAATGTATTCCAATATTTAACAATCTGAGCGCACAGTGTGATATTTGTCCTAAGAGTTTGGTCTTTGTGCAATAAACCATTGCAAGGGCGAAACAAAAGTGTTCTGAATACAACTCAAATAAACATTCAGTCGTGTAGAGCAATGTTTTCAACATCAAGATAAGGCAGGAAAGACAATTATTAGCAAAAGAGTTTTAAAATTAATGCGTATACACGTAGTGTAAAATGAGAGTACAAAATAAAGATCAATCAATCAGACCAAGATTCGCTTGAAATGTAACAGCATAAACAATTACTGATGCTCTACTTTAATATATCTGACATTCCAACTCCAACTCATGAGATTTGAATTCCAAGATTGATTAGTAAAATAGAATGTCTGCTATAAATCCTAATGGATAACAATTATTTCCCAAGGAAATTTATTCTGACGAGAAGGTGTTGGTGATCAGTCAAACATTACAAATCATACAAAGACAAAAGAATAATTTATTGAATCATAATTCATTTTAGAGACAATAAGAGACAATATATAAAATTCATTATCTCGTTGTAGCTTACCGCCAGTTTACAAGCTGGTAATTGTTCAGTATCAGCTACGTCATCTAGACGAAAGCATTCACTTTTGGAATACTGATAATATCGTTCGACTTCAGCATATAATATCACCTACAACGTGACTAAAAGAACGATGCCATTTAAACATGTGTAATACTATGATATAATTACGCTAGTGCGTTTTTATATCGTTCTAAACCCACTCACGCCTGATCGCGTAATGGCTGCATATAATGATTTCAACACATCTTTTATTGCGTCAGAACGTTAAAGTAATACGCATGTTGGTAATGACAAGTGTTGATAGAAATACGTATTCAAAAATTAGATTACATGGTACGGTTATATTGTATATATTATAATATAGCGGCAAGGACTCGCCGTCGGCCTGTATAAAGTGTTATATCGACGGGCGGCAGTAACCACGCCTTTGGCTTCAGATAAAAGGTAATGGACGACAGTTATATGTTCCGGGCGGACTTGTAAGCTGTCATCATTTTGAAACGAGTGTTGCTTGCATGGGCACCTAGATAATTATGATATTGCGGAAAGTTGGCCATGGAAGAAGATATCCATAAATTCAACGAATAGGATGCGACAAGAGACGATTCAAAAGTAAAATAAGAGCGTATCATTTCGATAATTGAAATGTCAGATGAAATAAATAAAGATAGAAATAGATAAGGCTTGGTGTACCCACGCGTGTTCAACTGACTGGAGGCATCGTGCTAGGTGTAATAAATTAAAACCAACATAGCATACATGAGCAGAACGCGAAAAGCGAGAAGAATTCAGTGCGGTATACAATTTAGTCTATAGGGTCGGTGATTCTAATTTACTCTTCGTCATATTTAACTAGTCTTAAACTGCAGGCACAAGCGTACGACATCATTAAAGATATATGAAAGAAATTGATTGTGTAATTCAGTGGTAAGGCCTTAATTTGGGGTGTTCAAAAAAATCTGAAGGCAATCGTTAGTTATCGATTATTTCAGGTTCCCCGATCCAGAATCCGACTATCTTTCAGGGTTCGTATCTTTGGGTGAAATAAAATATGTTATGGATATTGTATGGAATTGATTCCTGTAATTATATATATATATATATATATATATATATATATATATATTTATTAAGGCAAGGACTATAGACGTTTGTGATATTTTTTGAAAATTGAAAAGTGTAAAAATGAGAGGAACAAAAAAAGGCATACATGAATATACTGTGAGCGTGGACGAAAGCCGGTTTTGTATATTCATGTATGTCTTTTTTCCTCTCGCTTTTACACTTTTCAATTTCATTCCACCCCCTCCAAAAAAATGTCACACACGTCTATATTCCTTGCCTTAATGAAAGTTCGTACCACAAGAAATGTATTTATATATATATATATATATATATATATATATATATATATATATATATTACATATATCATGGATAACTTATATATGATATTATATATTAAGACGCATGTTACTAAAATTATTGAATTTGGTGAAGGGTAGATGTGCCGTTGAAATAGAAACATTGCAAAATATAAAATACTTTTTAGAAACGCGAAACACCTGGCGTAATGGCTTCCTAAAAAATAACTATATATTGGGTATAGTTGAAAATAGATGAGTATCTCTCTTAAATTTAACTTGTCTTAAAGTTAGCGTCTCTTATTCCAAACGTGTGGAGCATCTCATTCCTGACGTTTTGTTCATTGTAAACAACAATTTATAATAGGCTGATTTCAGTTCGATAGACCCGTTATGTTTTTGTCGCTTTTCTAAACGAAATGTATGGATAAATGAAGAACTGTACAAATAAACGGATTATTTGTGTTTATTTTGTCGTGCATTATTTCTTTTTATTTTGTATTGGATTTTATTTTTTATACTTTATTAATTGTTAGTGTGAGTCTTTACGATAGGTTTAAGTCTGAATATTTCAAAGATGACAGGTGTGTGTGTGCAGAACGAGGCACTCCTATGGTATGACAACTTTGAGAGAATGGATGTGAGTGCTTGGTTTAGTAGATGTGTAAACGTTTAGGTAGCAGGTTCAGTTCACAGGAGAATTCTAATGAAAACACGAAAAAAGTGATCAGAATAAACTTGTGATAAAGAGAGATGGATAAAGAGCTGCCTAGAGATAGGCTAGTTTGGAAGTAAATTTCTTAACGCCTCCTAACGCATGACAGTATGTACAACGGCCATAAAACGGGATAAGATGATAATCATAAGTGTAATATATTTGTTCCCAAACGAAGAAAATGTTATTACATAGTTCGTTTTCTGTTAAACGAATACATTTCCGAACGGAATAAAAACGCTCGAAGTTAATGTAAGGTTATCTACATCCCAATAATGTGTATCAATGAAGTTTCGGTTATAAAAAAACCATAAAGTCGTCATAATAAAGATATATCAGAGACAGATGTGATTCATTTCTAATCGAAACTAGGAAAACGTTGTTAAATGGTTTAATGACCTCCATCTCAATATAAAAAAAACGTGAGAAAATGGTCTTATTCACAATGAGTTTGAATTTTTCCAAAACGATAGTCATTTATACGAAACGTATTATCAACTTGTTGGATGTTTAGTATATACAAAATTAAATTATTCTTACTGGAGTTCTGATTTGTAACATAGATTTTAAATATAGGTTTCAATAAATTACATTGTGACAATTTTTAACATATCTCCTGTCAAGTCCGATTTGTCACTATATCTCATTCAAAATTATCATGCAGATTTTAAAATTGAACCTACTTTACATATGCCACGTGAAGTATCTTACCCGTAACACTTAATAACCACAATTGTATTGTGTGTCTGTAATAAGACTGATCATCAAGTAAATTTTAATATTTCAAAATCTAAGTATTGTCTTATTATAAATATTGGATGAAAAATGCTAAATTATTTATTTTCTTAATAAATATTATTGTTGATTATTGTCAGAACATGAAACAAATTTTTCAACAAAATTGAACACACAAAAAAAAGCTATAGCCGTAAAGTTGTACCTAAATTATTTTAATTCTCACACTAACCGTAACCCTAACTCACCTGACTATCAGCGAAATCCCACTCCTATTCCGTAGAGGTTCCTACTTTTCTACTCAAATAGCTTTCTCCCTCTGATTGTTCGCATTTGAAATACCCTTTCCACTCCTTGTTTCTATGACAGCATCAATATTCACAAATGTAGATGCAATGTTAACAGTATCTTGTTGCCCAACAGCCAACCCAAGTTGCCGTCTATAAATGAAGAGTTCGAATGCAACACGCGATAAATCTAATGTGTTGAAATTGAGACCTTAATCAATAAAATAACGAATATATTAAATATAGACTTGGAATATAAGCTTATTTTAATTGAAAGCATGAATTAATTATTGCGGTATCATATTATGTAAACCATAATTTGAGTGTGTGGTCAAGTGTTTAAATGTAACAATATTCATAGTGCTAGCTTTGTCATTTTTAAATGGCGTTTATGGCGTTTTGCATTCGAACGCTTCAAATCTGACCTCTATTAGATTTCTCCCTTGCGCTCCACTGGCAATATGCCTTGTTTGAAGCAAACAAAAGTAGAGAAAAACACAACTTGCAGTACTTGTCTGAACAAAATTATACGTTTAAAATATTTTGATATTTTATTAAAATATTATATAAAATAATATCGAGCAATATTCCATTTTTATGATATGGACTTACTATAGAATACTCACACCTTTGTTTGTGAGAAAGCTACTACATGTGATACTGAAAAAAGTGTGTATTCTTTATTCAGATTCCAGAAGTACGTTACGACTAGTGTAAGATGTTTACTCCCATGACCGATGCTTCCCATCGTAGTTTTACGGTACTATGGATGTCTATGTTCATATAAGTAGATGTATAAAAACCGATTTTGAGAAATATGGTGATATAAATACACGTACGGTGAAAATGTCTGTATGTTGCTGCTATTTATCGCCAGTTGTCAATAACAACTTTGAGAGAATGGATGAGAGTGCTTGGGTTAGTAGATGTGTAAAAGTTTAGGTAGCAGGTTCAGTTGACAGGAGAATTCTAATGAAAACACGAAAAAAGTGATCAGAATAAACTTGTGATAAAGAGGGGTGAACATTTACGAAAAGCTTTTTAATATATGTTATATATTGGATATCGGTGTGTGTCAACTAGTGTTAATACTGATTATTTTCCATTCAAGGGCATGCTTGCTGGCAGGGTCAGAGTAGTTAAAACATGTGACCGAAGAAGAAACGCAAATCGAAATGAATAAAGCATGATTTTATTAGGGGATTAAAAAGAGAATTGCAAAAGAATTAGTTCATGATTACGTAGAGGTTCTCAAACACGATGAAGATCGGATCTTAAACAATAATAAGAGGGGCAATTATCTCTACTATTCTCTCCTCACTGTGTTTACCTTCTATGAAATCAATAAAAATGAACTATTTCTCTAGTGAAAACTTACTCGACGGTTGTATCCATTGAAATTCATAATCGATTTCTTTTCAGCCAGAAAAATCTGTTTTCCGAATGAATTTGATATTTTAGCTTTTCAAACTCATAGTCTTTCGCAAAAAATCGCTCCACGACAGAATATGCAGATAATGTTTGCGATCGATATAACATGAACTCTGACAGTATCGTTTACGTCAGTAATATTTAATTTACATAACGTATTTCATGGGGTTTAAATCAATGCCTTTATTGTGCTATCTACAATTTGATGTCTTCCATCATGGGTCAGAGTGGACCTGGGATTAATAGAAAATAGGAGTGTCTCTACATCCCTCAAACTCGAAATATCGGGAGTCAACACGAGATACTCTATCGGACTTAAGTAAAAAATATTTGAATAATTTCACATTTGATAAGTAAACTAAATGTATATTGAATTACATTTAGATATTATTATTATTATTATTAGACATTGATCGATTGCTTAAATTAATAAGAAGGATATGTCGAAATAATTATATTTACAGATGAATACATACGTGATTTACAATCAATTATTTAATGTTGTTTTATTGAAAAAAATAAACACTTTCCTGACCTTTAAGCTAGTGTCAAAGTGTAGTATCTAAAATTTATATTTTTTGTCCCCGGTCAGTAAAACAGTAATAATTCTAGCTTAAGGCAATTTTGATTTCTGTACGAATCCAACGTGTCCCTTCCTAGGGGAACTGGGTTTCCGCCACATTAAAAACCGACAATATGTCGAACTTGTCTCTCTTAGAAATGCAAGATAATAAGAACTAACATATCCTTAATGATTAGTAATAAGTTCTTAGTATATTTTACTCACACTCGTGACTTTTACTCACACGCAAATGCTACTGCTACCACCACCATCTTACACCAGGACTTATTCTTCGTAAGATAAATGTTCCACCTCTGTCCATAATTGTTTAGTGTTTTAATCCCGTGATATTTTCTTTCATCCATTATGCATTCACTAACTAATACGGATCGCTCCCTTGAGATTAATCTTCCTCCGTTTGATTGGCTGGCTACAATCATATTCTGTAATAATCTAATATAATTGCCGAACACTAAACAAAAGAAATTAAAAATAAAACATGGCATTTCATATTCTTACATTCATTAAAACGCCTTCATTTACGAAAATACTTCTTCACTACAATAATTCTCTTTTTACACGCATTACTTTTAACAAATACTTATTTTCTTCACATATAAAATATGTTCAATCCTTGATATACAGAATGAACGCCCCCTCAATTTCACTTTCTTTCTGTCCAGTTGTTATGACCGTATTCGAGGAATGAAGGAATAGCTCATTATATGTCACAATTTCGTTTAAAAGCAATTATGTTCTTAACGAAAATACATCAAACTTTTGTTATTATTCAAAATAGATTTAACGTTAATGGATTTTCCTCGATTCATATGAAGTATTTTGTGTTGTTTTTCATGATTTACGTTAATATATTTGATAATTGCTTAGTTTACAAGGAATTCTACTTCCCGAGCATAGCACAGAACATATTAAATTCAGTATCGAAGCAGAGCGCAAATAGGTCACAGTTTAGTTGTTTCATTTTTTTTTGTTGTCTAGCATGACCCGTGTCCCATCGTTTCTCGGGGTATATTAACAAAATAATAACTATAACCGTATCACTTCTGAAAAAAAAAATGAGAAAAGTAATACAATGTCAGTAATTTAAGTGGCTCAAATAGGATGTGAATTGCTGTAAAGAAATGTATCCCTCCCCGCGAAATTATGCTAAAAATGATATTAAATATTACAAGTTCAAATCTATATGTAATAAAACATGTTTTGACGCATATCCCAAATGCAATTGCTAAAAACAATTTTTGTCAGTAATACATATTATTTATCAAATTAGTTGTCTTTTGAGGTTTAAGCCGTATTTTTTCGGAGGGAGGGGGGCCTAATCTTTTACAACAATTTGTATCTAAACTAACTCTAACTTAACACTAAACTAATCCTAACTTAACCATAAACTAAGTTTTAGTTTTAATTTTCAAAGTCGGTTTACTTCGGTTCGTATTGTGTAGAAGCATCGGAATTTGATTCGGCTTTCTCCGGAAAGTCGGAACTGCTTACATCACATTTCCCGATACCTATCGCTAAAAAGCACCCCTAAAAGTAACCCACTCCCCACCACCTCCAACCCATATAAAAATGGGGGTTGTCACAAAAGAAATGTATTGTACAACATTGTGTCCGCACTTTATCTTATTGTAGGACAAAATACTCCACTTACATCCCCCCAAAAATAAAACATACAAGCTTCGTTAACACACACATCTAGCACAAATGTTCTGCTGTGCATCTCCATATTACCGCTAAATTGCGTGGAAGCGGCTTCTCATTTTACGTCTAAGTTATATAGGAAAGTGATTCCCCATTTTGAAAGCTAAAATACTCAATTATTGTTTATTCCTTTTTTGCAGATATTTTGTATAGTGAAATCATTCTTTTATATTTCACTGGGCAATGATGGGACACGGGTCCTGGTAGTTAACAATATTTGTATCCCTGTTTATTTCGAAGAATGGTGTATTCTCAGAAATATCGCCAATTTGTCTGAATCAATGGATCACTTTTTCACATCATCTTTTAAAGGGTATTTGAATGCTTATATAATTCGCTGCCGTTTTTTTTTCTTTCAGTTGGCCAAAGAAAATCACGGAGCAGATGTTTGCCCTCTATTCCATCAGGTTTGCAATATCGTAAAAAGAATCTTGAAAAGGGCTTCACTTTGAGTCGAATTTGTTTACTAATACACATACTATGATACATTATGTAATTTCAATATTATCTGTATCTTACCCTCAAATATATAATAGATAAATGCATATTTAGGGCTAACGAAAACTACCTTATGTAGGCAACTTTTGATGAACAATTCTGAAAGATGTCCAATAACCTAACATTAAAACAACTCTTTGGCCTACAACTAAGTTTCTAAAAAGTATCGTTGGTAACACAAATACACTTGAATATCAAAACAATAAACAGTGTCTAAATAATTATTGAAAATGAAAAATGAACACCCATTGCTAATAAAATTATTTTTGAACTAAAACAAATATACTTACACTTTTTACTGTAAGAATCTATCCCGAAAATATATTCAAATGGAAACTATCGTTACAACACACATAACTGCCTCAGGATGGTCTTCGTTCAGACCGATACTACTTGGTATTATAATTTATCAGCCGAGAATATTACTTTAATTAGGAAACTTGGGTAGATTTCTATAAAATAAATCTGCCAGCAAATATATAGTCTAAAGAAGCTTTGAGTTATTTTAAACAAAAAGACAAAAAAAAGGAAAATGCAATTTAAATTCCCAGAGAAACTAACTAAATCCAAAATAGTGCAGACTTAACATTCGTTGGAAAATTCATAAATAAATAAAATATATAATAGTAAGTAAATAAAATAAAAAGGGGGATTAAGTATCAACAGTAAAACAAAAACAGGAGACCTTATCGTAAGCATCTAATATTAACACGGGGGTCATCAGCTGTTTACCATGTAACTGTTTCGGAGATTTAAAAACAGGACAGTTATATGCATGGCTCTCCAATGGTACAGATCAAACTACCATTTCCCCAATAATCAAGTGTCGAAATAAGTCAGCTTAAAATGTTACTTATATATACATAAATAAATAATAATAATAATCACATAATAATAATAATAATAATATACTACCCTTAAGACGACCGTGTGATATGGTAATTTCCATATCAAATAAAATTCTTTATAACAATAGTAATACTAGTAATAATAATAATAATAATAATAATAAAATACTATCTAAACACTAAACCCAAGAACCATTCTGCGATATGGTTGCTAGAAATGATATAGGAATTAAAGGTGCATTAATTAAAAAAAAAGCTTTAGTACCTTAGGTATATATATACATATATAAATATATATATATATATATATATATATATATATATATATATATATATATATATTTATATATATATATATATTACAAATGAAAGTAAATATAAACTGTTATGGTGTAAGTTGATCCACCTATTTCTGTTATTAATTGACTTAACCAGACACACTACAGTTACTACTAAGCGTCGTGGCAATTATTCATGACAGTTATGACAACAGGATCCGACGCATACTTTCTATAAGATAGTTTTGTAAAAACACTTTTGTTACTGATACCTTTGAACGGCACAACAACCTCCGAGAGGATTTGAGATTTACATCTCATAACACTGGCGTGGATGATTTATTCGAACATCACTTACAACTGCGTCGCAAAAGACTGGAAGGAAAGCTTTTAAACAACCCTAGAGACTATCGACTGGGGACTCATTCTTCAACCGCGAAGAAAAAGGTCAGTCGAATCGGGAAAAACGTAAATAATTTTTTAACGAGCGTATTTTTTTCTTTCCACTAGAAGGTTACGGATTTATCTCACAGTAAGAAAAAACTACGAACCGTGTGAATTATAATATATATGGAATTGCAGAAAGAACAGTGGCCAAAAGATAAGAGTTTAAGATGTTCATTTACACAACAACACAAGAAAGTGTTCGAATTGTCAAATGGGTGACAAAATATTACACACTGCAGCGCCTTCTCTTCGTTCGACACCGGAATTTGAATCATAACCGCCAACACCACCAGCGCGGAGAGAAGTTTATCAAGTAACAAAGAAATAAGTTTTGTTATTCTTGTTTTTTGATTAAAAAAAAATAACTCAATACTGGTCACCTCTGATTATGGAATTTTATTCCGAAATTAATAAGATTAATGTAAATAAAAAAATGGATTAATCTTGCATTGTTAATGGCTTATATTTTCAATTTTATATATATATATATATGTGTATATATATATATATATATATATATATATATATATATATATATATATATACTTGCGTTGAGCACGGTTCTGAAGAAGTGGAGTTCCCGAAATATTAAAATAAAATAAAATATTATATCATACGGAATTTCCACCAGACCATCTTGATACAGGTATTACATAACATTGTAACATTGTTTAGATAGACAGATATATATGTGTTTGTGAAAGGAAAAAATAATAAATACATATATATACATATATATATATATATATATATGTGTGTGGGTGGGTGTGTGTATGCACACATTGTATTAAGGTTGAAACTAATTCATTTGTTCCACCATTATATGTCTTATTTGCTCCAAGTTGTGTCTATCCGTCACACCTCTGCATTGCATTGCCTTCTAAGTATCATATATATATATATATATATATATATATATATAAAGTCCGTAAACACAACAATCACACTAAATGAAATTAAAGTATCTGGTAAATTGTACATGATTGTCGTGTATTATGAAAGGGCGCCATTTGGAGGTGAGGGTGGATATCGACACGGACTGAAGACCTGGGTGTTCCAAGTTCGAATCCAGTCGGTTCCACAGTACCACTTTCACTTAAGGATGTTGGCAACCTTCTCGTTGTCCGTCCCGTAAGTACCCGATGTCTTTCCAGAAAAATGTATAACTAGAAAAGCATCGGGGAAACTAATGCCAACACCAGAATCATCTGATTCACACGAAAGAAGAAGAAAGGGCGCCATTGACTCGTTGTCAACTAGAAACTTATAATTTGAGATGTTTTCAAAAAGTGGTTGCAGCTTTGACGTTAGCAAAAAGGGACAATTACGTGTTCTGGCCGGACATTTTCAGCTGCCATTACGTTCAATCTGATATGGAAACATCGCAAATATTATACTAAATATATAACCACGAAAACCAACCAATACTAAAAGAAAAGAGGAAGAGAGTTATGTAAAGCTCTTGGAACTGGACATTTATCTTCATCTTGCATATGGCATTTGCCATATGATAAAGATACGGACTGGTCAGTCTGAAATCAATTTTCTATTATGGATGCTCAATTAGATGTATGGTGTCAAGGTTACGTGCCATATGAATAGATCTAACACCCGTTTAATTATAGCACAACACAGTTAGGTTAATATTAGTAAGCTAAATAGTTAACATGAGGTTGAGCTGTCAGCAGGTTAGGTTGTAATATGTAAATAAATAAAAGTGTACCATTTCTCTGTTGACTGACGATTAAGCAACAGTGATTTTCCTACCCCAACGGGGCGGATGTATCACACCGTTTGCAATCGCAAGTATTAATATGACTAATTGAATAATTGTATAGTATTAGTAAGTATATATATAGTATGAGCAATAATATATTTAGTATTAGATATAATATATATATATATATATATATATATATATATATATATATATATATATATATAGTATTAGCAAAGTACATATATTATTAGCAATAGTACTTATAGTATTAGCAAGAATATATATTGTATTAGCAATAATATATATAATATTAGCAATAATAATATATCGTATTAGCAATACTATATATAGGATTAGCAATACTATATATAGGATTAGCAATACTATATATAGGATTAGCAATACTATATATAGTATTAGCAATACTATATCTTGTATTGGCAATAATATATATATAGTATAAACTATACTATATTTAGAATTAGCAATAATATAGTCTTACTAGCAAACTTTTGCGAAACACTTCAATCTGTACATGAGCGGATATATTTGCCAATTCAGAAATGTCTATTAAAAAATACAAACAGTAATGTGAGTGCATCAATAGATAGACAGACAAGTAAATAATAAAAAATCTTAATATAGAATACGTATATTAATTTTGCTAGTTACATAATAGAATTGTTATGTACATATCGTCCGTCTATGGCAAATCATGTTCAATGATACAATTTATAATTAACTTTTATTATGTTAATTTTACACGACATTATTCGATTAAGGTAATAACCAAACGATAACATATGTATTTCAATTAATATTTCCTAGAATCAATTTTTACAAACATGAAAACTGGCATGAAATCGCTATTTTAATATATATATAAATATGTAACAAGTTTATTTTTATCGTTATGAGAAAAACAAATGGGAAGTATTTATGGCAGTTTAATGTCAACTGTTCGTAAGACGCCCAATCAGTTCTGTTGCGAAACTAAGTTTGTTATTTAGATATATATCTTTCATTGAATTATCTTCCCCAAAATGTGAATACTTTCAGATGAGAATATAATGAAGAGAACATACAAGAATTAGCGAAACCAAAATGACCCGTCGAGGTAACAGTGTGGAGGAAATAACGTGTAACTATGTCATAACATTTACTGACGAAGTAAAAAAGACTCGAAACACTATATTATGCGGAAATATAGAAGTCACACAAAATAAACCTATAGTAAAATAAATACGAATTCTTTTGTTTAAATATGTATTGACACGTAAGTGTGAGTTATACTAATATATAAACGCCGCATAGAATAGTGTATTCTCTAATAAATAAACTGACTGCCAAGTGTATGCGTTAATTCATACCAGTAATATCTATACGAAAACAATGTAGAATAGGGATGGAAGGTACAAGGGTGTATGAATATACATTTACGTAAGCAAAGAAATATGTATACTTAAAAAAACGAGGAGAGTTATTACAAGGGAAGAGGCATGCGAACAAAGAGTGAGAACTATTAGATAATTTATCCATAACATTTTAGGTTAAGACATGAACACATGCGCATTCAATTATAACCACAATCACAAGCAAATAAAGATGCATTCAAACTATTAAACCAACTACTAACTGCCGAACAATTAATGAAAACAAAATACATTTAAAACCTTGTAGAAAGAATAGTACGCATTTTCTGTTTGTGTGTCGTGTGCGTACTAACTCGAGGAGCGACTAATAACAACAAACGGAAACGTAGCACAAAACACACTAACTGTAAACGCGGAACGCACTAACTGTTAACGTCACAACAATATATCTAGTAACACAAACACTTAAACATATAAACGCTATATTACACGGGCAGATAAGCTATTTTATTGTAGTATAATTCATGTAAAATAAATTGAAAGAGAAATGCGTTGCATATAAATTAAACTGCAAATAATTTACTGCGGGAATAGGTACTGTTTATTTTTTTCGTTAAGTTTTGTAAAATAATCAATTAGATTATTTTATTGGCTATTGTAATTGTTTGGTTCTGTCGTACTCATGCAATGCCTGGTATATTTTCAAATGCACCTGAAAGATTGGAACTAAGAACGCAGTCTATATTGTGGTTATATTCAAATGGTTGAACATATTTAAGAAGACAGACATTTTCTTTACATTGTCGTAAAAGAAAAAAAGAGCATTGCAAAACATAAAAATCTTCTATAGAAATATAAAGTGGCTTTCAAGAAATATTTTGATAAGTAGATTAAATATTTAATTGGATACCAAATATAGAACAATTTTCAAATAGGATTACGAAGGCAAGATACATCTGTATGTATACAGTCTTGTCTCAAATAGTTTTCTGTGTGTACACACACATATAAATATATCAATATATATATATATATATATGTTTCATTTTACTTCAGTCAAAGTTCTCAGAGATAAAGGGGCCCCTCCCTGGGCTAACACGAGATATTCGAAGGTTCTATTGAAGTTACCCTTTTCCTCTCAAACGTTGTAAAAGTAAAGAACTTAGAACATTAATTTTCCTCTCTCCAATTGACCAGTTAACTATGTTATAGTATTTATTATTTGTGGCTCTTAGTCTTACCGGATTCCATGACAAGAATTCATCTAGTCTGGTGGGGTATCCAGGTAAGTGATGTTACAAGAGGCACCATTACTGTTATAAGCCAGAATGAGTTGCCATAAAAAGAGCATCTTATTTGGGCTTCGAATACTATGTAATATTGAATATTTGGTCATGGTGTACTTCTAGGAGGAAGTATCTTCATGTCAGGATGTCCGGATAACCCCCTGTACAGAGAGACTTTAGACACTCAAAGACAGTATCTAGTAGACATCCAGGTTCTTATATATATATATATATATATATATATATATATACATTTGAAGATGTGCATCTAATTCATCTCATCTTCAAATTTATACATGCTCTGCTTAATTGGACATCGAGCTCTTTTATCCGGATTCCTACCGAAACTATTCGAACTAGTATACTATATATATATATATATATATATATATATATATAGAGAGAGAGAGAGAGAGAGAGAGAGAGAGAGAGAGAAACATTTACGTATGTTTATATACTTCTATATTTGTATAGAAAATGAAAATAGGAAAACTTAAAATTGTTTCGCTTTTATTTCAATACTTTCTGTAGATGACTGATTTTAGAACATACAGAGAAGTCATAGATAAATCTATGATTTGTAAATAATTTTTTATTTTTTGTTTTCGATTAGAACATAGCCGTTCGAATTCAAAATATGTGGTGCGTTTATGAAGTGAGTGAATACGTCGGTGTTTTTATTAATATCGATATCATGTACACATTTTTTTATGCTTAGATGCGTCAGTTATTTGAGGATATACTTTAATGCATAAAGATTAACTGGTAACAATGAAAGCCAATGAAAAAAATACTGGATAAAATCACAGAAAATGTCATTAAAAATTCACAACAAATGTGTACACATTAAACAGTGGCAGAATAAACAAATCATACAAAATATCTTGCAGAAAAATCGCAATGCTCGAGAATACACAAACGTTGGGTTTGCTTTACTTTGAGCATAACTAATATCAACGTATGTAAAACTAAAATGTTAATGTATTAAAATAAGATATGGAAACAGTGTTACATTTATTAATCAATAAATGTATTTATCTGTTTGTTATGCCTCCTTGGGCATTCCCCCTTTAACTATCTTCTTAATTTAACTCTTGAAAAAATTAAACTCTTAGTACAGTATGGATATCCAGATCAAATTTAGTTATATATTTCATTTGATAACTCCCAAAAGTGCGCCCTCAATTTCTCCCTCATACCACTTTCTCTGAATTCATCCAATCTGATATTAAACTGATCTACGCTATCGCTGTTCTTAATCAGATCTGGCAACTTATTTTAAAAGCATATTACTCTGTGAGCAAAAAAAAACTTAACTGGTTAACAGATCTAGTTTTTGAAAACTGCTTTCACAATAACCTTCCAGATCTAGGAGAAATACTAAAAAATGGCCACCATACTTGAAAATGCTATTAATTATCTTGAAAGTCTCAATCATATCACCTCTCATTATTCTCTCCAACAAAGTAGTCAATCCCAATTTTTCTAATCTCTCCCTGTAACTGCACTCCTTTACATTACTTATTAGTTGTGTCACCTTTTTTTGTGCGCCTTCCAATTTCAATATTACATTCCAATGTCCATGTCTAGTCGCTGGATCCTAGGCCTAGGTGCAGTATTCTATATAAGGTTTTAGTAGATCTGTATATAACCTTAACACAGCATTTGTTCCCTCAAAATAATATTCCTAACGATCTACCGGGTCATTCTATTTACCATCGATACAATGGTCAAAATATGATTGTTTGCCCTAAATATATTATCAAACCCCACTCTCAAATCGTACTCTCCATCTTCTTCATTGATTTCACTGTTGTTTAGTACATATTCAACTACACCATTCCTGGATCCTACATGCAGTACTTTACATTTGTCTAGGTTAAATCCCAATTCTAAAATGTCCTCCGAATATGGTAATTAATTTAGATCCATTTGTGTATTTACTTTGATAAAGTTGTTTGTTTGTTTTGTTTTACGGCATATAAACCTTTTCAGGTTGTTTAATGCCGAATCAATTGTATTTTTTAAAGTTATTTGCAAAAAAATCTTTAGACAAAAATAATTAATATTTTGAAAACGTTCGTTAAAAGTTTTTTACGGCATATCAGCTATTTTCAGTTCATTTAATATCAATCGCCAAATCAAAAGAGCGGGAATTAAACAAGTTACAGTTAAAAAACGTCTAACAATGTAAAGTATATATATATATATATATATATATATATATATATATATATATATATATACATATTTATCTATATATATATATCTATATATATATATAAATGTTGAATTAAAGTAAAGATAATTGAATTATCGTTTAATAATAATCTATCGTGATAATATTAAGCTCAATATATTGAATAGAGCAATCAATTTTAGAGATGAAAGATGGATATCAAAAATTGTAAAGAGACAATATCTATTAGAACATCAGAAGTTCAAAGCAAGGAAGCTCATATCCTTAATACATGTAGCTCCTAACCTCACGGATACGCGGGGTCTAAATTCCATGTATATATATATATATATATATATATATATATATATATATATATATATATAAGTAATTTAGATCCCGCGTATTCCTGGGGATAGGAGTTACACACAATTAAGAGAATGCATGTAAAGCTAAGTCAATAAAGTTTATTCATCGTGCCTCCATATGTTACAGTTATCTGTTCGAGGGAAAAGTATCCAGACCGTAGCTTTGACCTCGTGTCACATGAGGTTAAGCTATCATGTCCCCCATCACAAAATAAATGGCACTGTGAGTGTTATCTAAGGTTGTTAAACACGTATCTTACTAGTTTTATCTTCAGAGATTTCCCTTCCGTTTCTCACTCACCCGCTTTCCTCTCTGTCTGTTGTCCTCTCCACCTTTCACTGTACTTCACGTTGATAATATCTATTCTCACGCCATTCCTTGACACTTTGAACCGATGTAATATCCTCTCTTTTCGACAATTGACACATTTTCTCAGGTAAAAACTAATTTCGTTTTCTTCTGGCGTGAGATCATGTTGCAGATCAAACCGTTTGGCACGTTGTCATACGCTATATTTGAAGTCAAATGTGATTTTTGATTACACTTTCCAATATGAGAGACGAAGCTGTATATATATATATATATATATATATATATATATATATATATATATATATATATATATATATATATATATATATAATAATGGTAATAATCCAGGTGAAAAATATCCACAGGGTGGTAATCCAGAGAATTTTAACCGGGTTTATAAAAAGTGCTCAATATCAAAATAGAGCTTTATATATGATAATTTTATTTACACAGACATGGACAAAATCTGCGACACTGGCATGTCGATGCTATCGATCAACAGTTACTATAAACTGAGATCTCATCAGGCAGAGTTAGAATCCGATCTTAACCTCAGATCATATTTGGAGAGAATCTCCAAATATGATCTGAGGTTAAGATCGGATTCTAACTCTGCCTGATGAGATCTCAGTTTATAGTAACTGTTGATCGATAACATCGACATGCCAGTGTCGCAGATTTTGTCCATGTCTGTGTAAATAAAATTATCATATATATATATATATATATATATATATATATATATATATATATACATAACATTACTTAATAAGTCTCGGCCTGACATTTAGATGGAGCCAGTAATTCAAAAAAATATTCATTCGATAGACCTTTAAATGGCACGTGGCAAAATTTTAGCCCAATCGGATTAATTAGTTAACAAATGGATCTTTTAAGTAAAGCTACCGTTTGAGCTATATAAAACAATGTCAAACTCTGAATTTCCTGTATTGATAAAGAATGTTCTTCCCATGTGAAAAATACTGTTCAAACAAAGCGCTGACTTGGTAAGTGTTATTCGGACTTTGATCGGCTGGGGGGGGGGGGGGTAATATATTTACTTTAAACGCGATCGTACATAGTATTATTTGGGCGTTTGAAGAATAAAATCACTAAATAACGAACACAAATGAAGAAAAGGTGGTCTTTCACGAAGATAATACACAAGTAGATCGCAGCGATGGCAAAACTACATCAATTGCCCTTTCGAATTTCTTCCACATCAAACGTATTATCAAGATCTCGCCAGGCTACTACTTACCGTTTAACAGCTGACCCGGATGTATTGACTAAATTATTTAAATTATTTAGTCGGCCCTGGCGTATGTGTTGTTTTATTCTGGATTCAAACTTTTGCACTGTTTTCCTACGTATACGGCATTGCACCGACAGTTAAATTGATAAATAATATTACTTATATGTTAGCGTGGGAGAACATCCGTGTGAACGGATTTTAACAAAGGTCGAGCAGAAAAAAAACAATTCTAGGGTTAGATTCCTGATAGCACCGACGAACAGCTACAGATATTTGATTAGCAAATTTATCCTAACCAAAGTAATCTGACGTACGCCGAACATTTTAGAGGAAGCAATATATATGAAGTCATTTAAACCCTCCTTTGTAAACAAAAGGAGTGGCTTCTAGGACTCAATGTGATCCACTTGTGACCCCCACAAATTTATTTCCTAAACTTGTCACTGGTCTTAATCCTACTTTTTTAATTTTGTAGTCGTTCTTCTTGAATTATTTCCACGTATTTACTCTGATGAGTGTGGACGAAAGCCGGCTTAGTATATTCATGTATTGTTTTTTCTTGTTTTTTCTCGTTTTTACACTTTTCAATTTCATTCCACTCAAAAAAAATATCATACACGTCTATATTATTTGCTTATATATATATATATATATATATATATATATATATATATATATATATATATATATATATATATTCATGCTGTATGTACTAGCGTTGCCTGGGTGGAGGGGTTTTGACAAAGAATTCATAATATATATATATATATATATATATATATATATATATATATATATATATATATATATGAAGCAATCCAACAAAAGATATAAGCGTCAACTAATATCTTATAATTAGTGAAACATCCGGATAAAAACTGAAGCTCAATATACTGAATAGAGCATTAATATTATAATATGAAATGAAGTAATAAAATAAGGTGTCAATCAAATTTTATTGGAATTCAAAGTTCAAGCAAAGTATCCCTAAGTCCTTAGCTCATGAGTTTTCAAAGATAATTCTTCTCTTCATTAGGGATACTTTGCTTGAACTTTGAATTCTAATAAAATTTGATTGACACCTTATTTTATTACTTCATTTTATACTATTATATATATATATATATATATATATATATATATATATATATATATATATATATATATATATATATATATATAGCCATGTGTATATTTTAATTTTCTTTACATCGAAATGTTTAAAAATGTTATTGCATCAGATTTACTTGCCTACATACGTTCGGTTTTCAATGTGGGAAAAATTAAGCTCTCCAATTCCCTCATTTAATTTATGATGTCACTAAGGTTAATGGTAATATAAAGTAAGATTTTTTTGGTTAATCAAAAGGGGAAAAGATGGAGAAAAACGAGGGAAAGAGTTAGGGAAGAGCGTGTGGGAAGGATGCGGAAGAAGAGAAAGGAGAAAAAGGAAAAAGTGAGCAATAAAGAAAGGGAGAAAAATAGGGATAATATGATGATTAAGGTTGTTTTGTTTTATGGCATATCAACCCTTTTTGGGTTATTTAATGCCGAATCTGGTCATTTTGGTGAAAGTTTTTATGCTTCAAGTTCTTTATATCTTCAAATGTTTAATCATGGTTTTTTGTTTGGTAGTTTTGTTTTACGGCATATCAACCTTTTTTGGGTTATTTAAAGTCCGAATCTGGTCATTATAGTGAAAGTTTTTATGCTTCAAGTTCTTTATATCTTCAAATGTTTAATCAGGGTTTTTGGTTTGGTAGTTTTGTTTTACGGCATATCAACCCTTTTTGGGTTATTTAATGCCGAATCTGGTCTTGTTTTCTTCTCTTTTTTGTTTCTTTCCCCTTTTAATATCTGTTTCTATTTAACCCATAGTTGGGACCCTAACAGGTACTACCACTCCGGGTCAGGGTGGACCTGGGAGCAATGGTAATTAAGAGGAGGCTCCACATTCCCCAAAGTCCGTAAGCCGGATCTCACCATCGGATGTAGTTTAAGGTCATATCCAGGACCGGGAGTAGGGTAGGAAAAATAAAAATAAAAAAGGGGAGGGAGAAAGGGAGAGGGGCTGTTGTTTTTGTTTTTGGTTTTGTAGAACATAATTAAGTTTTACAAACAAAAAAAAAAAAAAAAAAAAAAAAACGTCAATGTAGGTGAATTTCGTCTCAGGGAGCCACAGGGCAGCCTGATCTGGTATCACCAGAATGATGATTAAAAAGTGATGGATAAAACAGATGGATAAAAGATGGGAAATGAGAGATGGAGAAAGGGGCTTTAATCGACGGTGGAAATGGAAGAATGTGGTGTAGAATAAGAGAGAGAGAGATGAGACAGAAGGTATCGGAAGACAGGCATAGAGCGTCTTTTATTCTATCACAAAAAAGAGAATTTTGTAATTAATTGATACACTTTTAACTGACACTAATGAGCATGACTTTATTTCCATTTATTCAAAAATGTTATTCTAAATGTTGATTACTGCAATTCTGCTCTCTCAAAGGCGACAAAGAGAGAGAAAGAGATCGAAGCAGAGATAGTGTTTGAGAGAGATCACAGTAATTCATTTTAAATCTAAAATAATGATCATAAACTAAGCACCATTTGTTGTGTTTGCCTCTCATTTCAATCATTCTCTTGGGAAATTGCCCTTTTGTGATAGTTAACATTCATCTTCTTTTATTATTTCGCGCCATGTTCATGAGGCAAAAAAATGGCACCTTCTAAAAAGGCGAGCGACTGTTCCATCATCTTTAATCTGTAACAGGCGGTTAATTAGCGTAAGTGTTCCTCTCTGCTATTATCGGACGGATCATTTCACGACTGAAGTCATTTACAAAAATCTCTTTGATGACTTCCATTGTTACACGCATGTTTTTTTAGTCGTGAAGACAACGGAAAACACGCGAAAATATCACTTTGGTGGACAAATATTTCACATTTCATTTAAGTATATAAAAAACAGTAAACACCTTTTTGCAATAAAAATCTCATCAAACGCATACACCCCGCGGTTGATTATATAAATTGAAATTATAAAAAAAAACAATTTTTGATACATAGTAGGAAACAATCTATAATAATACTTATTAGTTCTGTCTGTCCGCTCATTATTTTTACGTTATTACGTCTACGAAATTTAGTAGGAATAATTCACGACATCTATACGTATGTATACAAGACGATGTTTGTGTAACTATACTTATGTCTGTCACGTTTAATTTTGAAGTAGCACTTTTAGGATTAACTGGAAATAGATTAGTGTAATAGATGCGTCCAGTTGTAACTAATCGACCGACGTGGAAGCATCTAAACAATTTATTAGATAGCCTGCCTCCCACTCGAAATCCATCTTCCCCGGTCAGTTCTGCTTTCTCTTTTGGTTACCCTGTTCCTTCATTATATTATCTAATCAAACACTCTCCTTTCGTTCGTTCGCCTTCCATCTTTCTCCGAATCGATCGTTGGCATAATAAAAATGCCGCATCTGGTTTGAGGTGTGTGGAATTGCCCCATGCTTAAATTACCCTACGAGTTACTTTCGTATCATGCGTGAATGTGCCGCTCAAAACCCTTATTTGCACCATAAATAAAGGTTTGAAGATACTAAGAATTTGAAGCATAAAGATGTAATCTAAATAAGTAATGATATACCCTGAAACCAAACAATCGACCGATCCGAAATATTTGAAGATATTAAGAAATAGAAGCATGACTAGTTTACCATACTGACTGAATTGGACATTAAATATCATTAAAAAATTGTATGACGTAAGAAACGAACAAACTTAACCGTTATGGTTAATTAGAATATTAATCGAAAGTTTAACTTACCTTAAAAATGGTATCACTAACTTAATCATCAGCTTTTTTTATTATAGACAAATAACTTGACAGTGTTATCCCTAACTGGTCACTAAAGATCACAAATGCCAACAATATACAAAACTTATCTAAAATGTGCAATCAGCAAATTAATTAAAATTCAATTAATTTTCAGCCAAACTCAAGAGCATACAAGATTAAAGATGTGCGAGTGGCCTAATTGAACCCGGCGTGTTGTGCTAATATTGTTGGGCAAGGTATGAACCCACAACAGCCACAAGGTATGTGCAAAATAGCAACTTGTGTTCAATTAGTTTTATGCTTATGACAATGGATCGTTTGAATATTTAATCGCTATAGAAAGGGTTGATATGCCGTGCAAAAGATACACGAGATAATAGCTAATAACCTGGAAATTATAATTTGTTTATGGAAATCGCCCCAGACAAGGCATAAAGCCACTTGATGTAAGGAGTTAATAAGAAAACACTACTTTAACGTAAAAAAATAGCCAACGATAAGTGTTAGATGGATAGATTTCGACCAAGAAAACAGCAATTTTTACCCCTTTGTCAGAATTATTGCCTATGAAATGTGAGAACTAAAAGATAAAATAAGGGAAGCGAGAGTTATAAGGTTGACGAAAGTAAATCCAAGGTCCACTTTATACTTCCTATTACACCAGTATACCGTTTATGTTATTTTTATTAATCGAAATATGTTTATTTTTTAATGTTAGCAAATAGATCTAGTCACCTGACAAATTGTATTATTCTCACCTCATTTCATTACAGGAAAACAGCAATTTTTCCCCTTTGTCAGAAATCTCGCTCATGAAATATGAGGACTAAAGGATTAAATGTTCTCACCTCATAACTTGACCCAATAATCTCTAAATTATCACTAACAATCACAATTTCCCAAAATAACCAATGATATCGTTAATAAAGACATCATGCACCATTTAACACGAGCAGCCAGTAACCACATCAACGGATTAAGTATCTAATAAATGTCTAGCCAACCTTTTACAGGAATCCATAAATCAGTTGGAAAATATAATTATGTCTATTCCCCATTTATACATCCACAGCTTTCCTATTTTAAAATGGAGACAGATTTAATTTCGAATATAAGCCGAACACTGCTTTCTTGGCAAACGATATCAGCACATTTATTCCCAACCGTTAATGACCGGAAATAGTTTGACCCTATCATCTATAGCTCATCACTATCAATCGAAGATTCCACAAATAACCAACAAATAAACTTAAGAAAGATAAGTTTGGTAGCAGAAAACTTAACAGGTGCAGTCAGTAAAAACATTCGTTAATTAAGAATCCAATAAGTTTAAAGCCAAACTGTCATGGAAATCCATGATAAATCAATTGCAATCGATAATAACTCTTATTTCATTTCCCTGGGCAATCATCCTCATCAAGTTAATTGGCAAAGCGAAGGCGGAAGGAGAAAGGGTCTACCGATTCTCCTGCCGCCGCCAACAAAATGTGTTTCCTCTACTAACACTTTGTTTTCATTTGATTGAATTGAATGCGTATATTCAGCTGTGCCGCTTTTCTCGTCTACATATTCATACCGTTAGCAATATCTGCGTAAGTACCACCGACCCTATCTGCGTCAAACTAGTATTATAATGATAAACACGTGTACTACTTAACTAGTAGACGTACCTATCGACGCCGACTGAGAATTCCCTATTTACTAATCTCGCTACGAAGGTAAACTTAGATACAATGTCGGTTGTTCGCATGTGAGGGATATTTAGCACCTGAAACAGCGACTTTCCGTATGAAACAAAAATGAAAGTTACCCTAATCTAGAAGGATTTTCTCACTCAAACTGAGGACAGAACATATCCTACACTTTAGTCTTAGCCCATAGGCAGTCGAATTGTTTTATTCTATGATATATTAAACTTTTTCCCGCTTATTTAATACTGAATCGAATCATTTGGTCTTTATATATATAACTGACGATCCCTTATATAAAAAAAACATAGAAAAATATATTTATATTAGAGTAAATTCTTAGAAGTTAACTAAAATAGTGATTGCAGTAGATTGATTTACTTACTTGACTTAAATCTTTCAAAGAAAATATATATATATATATATATATATATATATATATATATATATATATATATATATATATATATATTGCAGTTTTGAAGGTTGAAAGAACTTCCGAGACGATATATATATGTATAGTCAGATTCATATTATATTCCAATAACCATGTTTTTATTTTATTATTTTTATATTTTCACATTTCCAAAAAAACATAACATTTCTGTGTGATATATCTTACGGTCCGTTTCATTTGTCTTGTGCCACACAACATTTTCATGTCCATATATATTTGCTCTGTTGTCACTAATTGACAATCATCGAGCTGAATCTGTTCAGGAGACTGCAAAGTAAAAGGACACTGATAGTATATGATAATACATATATTGTCATTAATAATTATATATATATATATATATATAGAGAGAGAGAGAGAGAGAGAGAGGGAGAGAGAGAGAATCGTAGTTTGATTGAAGCATTGCTGGGGATAGTAGTAGTATTTTTTAAAGGATGTGGGCAATGCAAGTTCCAGGTAAGTTTTAAGTTGGAAGGAACAAAAATAATAAATCGAATTCGAAATGTGACTTACTATTTATTTTTTCTTAAAATCTTACATAACAGCAATAAAAATCATTTATTTGATGAGTCTTTTAAAGACTATACAGCTGTGTGGATGAATATATTTCATATTTATGCATATGTCGCAGATTTTGTACATGTCTGTGTAAATAAAAATAATCATATATATATATATATATATATATACGTTTAAGTGTGTGTATTTACAAATACTATAACACCATATATACATACATTAAAATAAACTTAGTTCAGCAGGAAATTCCACGATGGCTTTGTTACGATCGTACCTTTCTTCCTAGCATTGAAATATGTGTCAGCTAAATACTTTTCATAAATGAAACGAAATGTAACAATTTCAGTTTTTTTTAATTAATATCCTCTTTCTATTTATGTTACAGTAATTTCAATGGAAATATTCTTTAAATACATACAGTGAATTTAAGAATATTATCTATTTACACTTCTAATAATTCGATGTGTATTGAAGTTAAAAGAACGCATTTCGTAAAGAGAAGACCTTTCCATTGAGTCTCGTTTATATGACGTCACAGTGGTTGGTGTTAGCCCTCGCCTCACCTGACTTTGAAATATCCGAAAGGGATTAATAGAGGTTGTGTAATGTTTTCTTTTTTATGTTTACTCTCGTGATTAGGACCACAGAAAACATAGAAAGAATGTTAAATCATTTTTCTTGAAAGACTACGAACAAATTAAGCAGTAAAAGAAAATGTCAAACATTCAACTAAATTATCCAACTGATTTTGTTATAAGTTTCATTTTTTTAAGTGTTATTCTGCACTAGTAAGTTTATTATGTGTATTGAAATTATTTGTTTGAATTTTATTTGTTATAATTTTTTAATGTTTCGCCAATTTTCATTTAAAACGGTTATATTGAAAAGGTTAAAGTTCTGCCAAATGTTATTACTTAGTGTTGTCTGATTTCTAAGCATGACACGGCAAATTAATCCACTGTTAAAATGTGTTTTATTTTTGCGGATTATTTTTTTTTAATTTTTTGCTTTAACTTTTTTTTGCCAAATATTAATTAACAAATAATAAAATCAAAGTCTTTATTGAAATGTTGCCACTCAGACAGTGGGTTATTGGAATGATAAAGGGAGAGTAGTTTTCTTGTATGAAGCTAATACAATCAAACAATATTTATTAAAAATGAAGTTGAAATATATTTTTATTTAAACATGACGTATCTTATATATTATATTTCCGGAGAAATTGTCTTCAAACAACAATTTAATCTGCCAAAAACAGAATAAAAATAATATTTTCAAAATAAAAATCAGACGGCAAATACAGTGGATTAATTCACTCCATCGCCGCTTGGTAAATCAGAAAAAAACTAGTCGATAAAATATTGCACCCATTTTGGGAGCCAACTTCTTCAATATAAAATGTTAAACTAACGTATTGTCTGTTATCATTTGTAATTATACATCGTTTTTTTTTTTCATTTTTTAATTATTTATCGTGTGTTTTTGGATTTGTTTATTTATCAATAATCGTTTGTCTGTTCCCTATATTCATAATTGCAGTATTTGATTGTATGCTATTTAAAACGTTAAAAACACATCGTAACCAAAAATATTTTCTATACAACAAATAGGTTGATAGTGTAACTTAAACAAGTATAATCCTCCTGTTTTTAGTTTAATAAATATGTAAAGAAATGTTAAAAAACATTGTTCGCAATAAAAATAATAAACGAATTTCAGTCTTAAAAATCCATGAAAATCGGTATCGTCCGGGCTTCAGGTCTGAATTTACGCCGGTCTATTGGTTGTCGACCCTGTGCAGTTCTAGGAGGTGCACCCTCCCAGGATTTGCCTCCCCTCTTTGGTAAGTTTATTGCTTACTATCTGAGGCGCCCCTACCGGGGAATGCCGACGGGGCTGCCCAGGCAATTTTTAAACAGTCAGATTGCTCAAATTCTCGAGTGCTGTTCTTTCCTACTTTCCCGGCCATGTGTCACATCTTACCTTGTGGGAGGAAGATAAATAGAATCGTGATGTGTATTTACTTTAACGCAGAAAATACTTAACTATTTCATTTAAATTAGTTCTTGCTTTTTCTTTTAATTTATATTAAATAAAGTTCAATTTAAGTATTAACCGGATTGGGTTCCTTTCTTTTCTTTTTCTCAAACAAGTGTTTAAGTTTTCTAAACTTTTCTAAAGTTATCATTCATAATCGACAGTCTGTTTATTTTGGTACATTTGCTTTTTAAATGGATAAAATGTAATTCTTTCCAGACAGCCATGTCGAATATTTTCCAATTATTTCATCTTTTTGAAGACCGGAAGTTCTCATGTTCTTAAACGGAGTTGAAAAGTGATACGTTCATAAAAAAATCAGCATTTTTTTTCCTAATTATTTTAACACAGCACATGAATTTGTTGTCGAATTAATATTTGAATGAAGCGATGTTTAAAAGTGAGACGTATTGATTGGTCCTGAAGGCAAGGTTCAGTGTAAAAACACTAAAACGAGCAACGTATAAAAGTAGAATTAAAAATGAGCTATATTCTCCAGTCTCTCAATTTAAGTTAATAAATATATTAAATGATATATATTAAATGATATGAAGGTGTTGAATTAGGTTTAAAAATTGTGTGTATATCTGAGTCTAAAATACTATAAATTAACAGTTTAATGTTTAAAAGATATGTAAAATAACAATATGTTTGACAGCGCAATTAAATCATCTTCCTCACATCTATTTATACACATTTTTATAGAAATACATTTTAATTTGAAAAATACATCATCGAATGTTCCGTAAATCAGGGTCCATTGTTTATATTGAAAATCTTAGAATGGTTGGATGGAGAATACAGGGTGTTTTAAAAGTCTTGGGAACATTACAAATGCGTATATCTCATGAACTATTCCAGGTAGAAAAATGAAACTGGTGCCATTTTAAAGCTTGCTTAATCAAGTTTTTGGTCATACTAATGATTTTCGTGTTATCTTTCCAGGTGCAGTAATGGCGTTCTCTAAACAAGACGAGGCATTTTGCGTCCTCCAATTTGCAAAGACTGAATCCTGGACATGTGTTCAGCGTGCATTTCGCAGGAAATTTAAAAAAGAAGCCCCTGAAAGGAAATCCATTGTCAGATGGCATGCTAAATTTGTGAAAGATGGGTGTTTGTGCCCAAGTAAGCGAACAGGTCGCCCTTCAACTTCAGAAGATGCAGTTGAGCAAGTTCGGACAGCCTTTCAGCGGAGCCCCCGTAAATCAGTGAGAAGAGCCAGCAGGGAACTTCAGCTTGCTCCAGCAACTGTCTGGTGTGTCTTAAGGAAACGACTGCAAATGGTACCTTACAAGCTCAAGTTGGTCCAAAAGTTGAAGGACACTGATAAGCCACTTCGCCGTGACTTTTGCATTGCAATGCAAGAGAAGTTGGAAGATAACGGCTTTGATGACCGGCTTATTTTTAGCGATGAGGCGACCTTCCATCTGAATGGCAAAGTTAACAAGCATAACACTCGCATATGGGGTACTGAGAATCCTCATGCACTTCTTGAGCACGAGCGAGATTCACCAAAAGTGAACGTGTTTTGTGCAATTTCCAAGAAAGGTGTCTATGGACCGTTCTTCTTTGAAGAGGCAACTATCACTGGTGAATCCTATCTCAACATGCTGGAAGACTGGTTAATGGCTCAGTTGGAACAAGCAGAATCTGATGACTTCATTTTTCAACAAGATGGTGCACCACCACACTGGAGTCTTAGTGTAAGGCAGTTTCTTAACACAAGGCTGCCTGGTAGATGGATTGGGAGATCTGGGCGAGGTGATGACGTTCTCATGCACTGGCCTCCTAGGTCTCCAGATCTTACCCCGTGTGACTTTTTCCTTTGGGGCTTTGTCAAGCAACAAGTCTATGTGCCGCCCCTTCCAAGAGATATTGACGAACTAAAGGCTCGAGTAACGGCAGTTGTGGGAACCATTGACGTCAAGATGCTGGAACGCGTTTGGCAGGAAATGGACTATCGACTAGATGTCTGCCGTGTGACGAATCGTGCTCATATTGAGCAACTTTGAAGATTCCCCACAAAACTTGAAACTTTAACCTTTCCAACGGTACCAATTTCATTTTTTATCACAACGTTTCGGCCGATGTAACCTCCGACCTTCTTCAGATGTACTTTGTCGAACTCGAATCTGTCTGTCGAACTCGGGAATTTTAACGGAATTTCTTACGGAACTCTTTATTAAATCACCGGGGGGGGGGTAAATGCTATCGTTCCTTCTGCCATGAATGGGTAGATGTGTTCAGTAATTCGCAATTCTTCGACAAAGTACACCTGAAGAAGGTCGAAGGTTACATTGACCAAAACGTTGTGATAAACACACCCAAGATGAGAACAGTAGTCCGAATATACCAAATTCTACAAATTATCAACCCTCATCTAAAAAATTCTGAAACGTATGTGATTTAGTTTCGTATTTTGTGTTGAAAAAGCCTTGAAAACTGATAAACATAAATCAGATAATTGTTTTATTTTATCCATGAAGAAATGGAGATGATCTATGCGCATGCGCACATAGGCGGATGCGGATTTCTGTGGCAACGTTCTTTGCAGGTGCTCGTACAAACTAAGTGTCGTGCTGCGCTCCAGGCTTATCCTCTCCGTTATTGTAAACGAGACAGAGAGAGGTGTATAGACGCTCTGCGTGTGGATAACGACGCATTCTTTTCAGCTTAAATTATCAATCTATGAGGAGAATGAGTTGTTGGTTGGTTTTGTTTGTTTAAGTTCTTTTGTTTTCTTTTTCAGATCGCCAATCAGCAAATGCGATATTGAGTTTACACACTGCGGGAGAGGTATTTAAGGTGCAGTTTGAAAGCAGATGTGGTTATCAAAACACTGGCATGTTAATGTAAAATATATAAATTAATATTACGAGCAAGAATGTGCTCCCTCTGGTCGAATATGTTTACTAGTATATTTAATAAAAGTGGTGTTTGCTAGTTTATTTAATGAAAGTGGTGTTTGCTAGTTTATTTAATGAAAGTGGTGTTTGCTAGTATATTTAATGAAAGTGGGGTTTACTAGTATATTTAATGAAAGTGGTGTTTGCTAGTTTATTTAATGAAAGTGGCGTTTGCTAGTATATTTAATGAAAGTGGTGTTTGCTAGTATATTTAATGAAAGTGGTGTTTGCTAGTATATTTAATGAAAGTGGTGTTTGCTAGTATATTTAATGAAAGTGGTGTTTGCTAGTATATTTAATGAAAGTGGTGTTTGTTAGTTTATTTAATGAAAGTGGTGTTTGCTAGTTTATTTAATGAAAGTGGTGTTTGCTAGTATATTTAATGAGAGTGGTGTTTGCTAGTATATATATATATATATATATATATATATATATATATATATATATATGCTAATGAAAAGCCAATTATGTCAATGTCTTGTAGACGTAGTCTACACACACAGTAAGAGGTAATTTTTTAACTCATAATAACAGTAAGTACTACACTATCCCTAAAAATAGGGGATACTTTATGAAAGGATGGTATGACAACGGGACAGCTGCTACACTCTCCTACACTAAAAAAGATGAACTCTGTTATGTGGTATCAGGACTACAGAATATATACCATACTATCGCCTCAAAATGAGGTAATGCGTTGGATAATTATATCATTAAAACAGAACAGATATCACACTGACCACAAAGGAGGTGGTAATGTATGGGAGAGTTGTCTTTTAACAAGAAAACAGATACTATATTTCTTTTAAATTGTGCACTGGGCTTAAACAATATAATAAATTGAATTTAACAGAAGAAGACAGTAGAATAGTACAATAGACATGATAGTAGAATGTTTGCCTCAGACATATATCCACTCCCCATTAGTATTGATTTGTATTACGTTATTCCTTATCTCATTAACATTGTATTAAAAACTGTTTGATTCTTGTTTCGTGCACGACACTAAGAACATATTGGGCAAGTTGTTCTTACCCAGACTCACCTACACCCCCCCTCAGAAGCCATATTCCCCGGTCATTTCTATCTTGATTCTTTAGTTTTTCTTCCCAACTCTATAAAATAGTCAAATCAATCTACCCCAGTTCCAGACATGAAATCGAACTGCAAGCTGTGCTTGGGGTCCAACTCTAGCGGCGTCGGGTAATGTAGACTCACCAATTATATACCTTTACTATTAGGTAAAAGTGAGAACAAAACATGGCAGGGCCAAATGGAATCTCCCTTTCTCAGCTTATTTATGAGCAAAATAGATGCTTACAGAACACATTAATTAAGTAATCAAAAGTTATCTCAAGAAATATATTCGGCATTAAATGATCCGAAAAAAATTGTATACTATAAAAAAACATGCAAACACTTTGTGATTCATTACGTAAGTACTCACTAAACATTTTTTGGGGGGGGTCATTCATTCATTTACTGTGAAGAACTCATTTTGTTCTTAAGGCACGTAAAACGTCCAACTAGTATTTGCTACTCCACTAATTGTTTTCGGCCTTTTGGCTAAGATCAAAGTTTAGTATCTGTTCCGATGGATACTGCACCCCATAAACTGGTATTGTCTTGGCCTTCGGGGCTTGATTTACACCTGTCTATGGGTCTGTCCTGTGCAGTTCTAGGAGATCCACTCTCCCAAGCTTCGCCTTCCTTCTTTGGGGAGAAGTAAGTCTATTGCTTACTGCCTGAGGCGCCCCTACCGGGAAATGCCGACGGGGCTGCCCAGGCAATTTTTAATGGCCAGAGTGCTTACCTCTCGGGCGCTGGCTTTTTAAACCCCACTTTCCCGACCCGACCTTGGGTCACATCTTATTTGTGAGAGTAAGATAAAACTAGCCTTGTGCCTAACTCCTGGAGAGGAGTAAATAAATACTCCACTAATGGTAGCAGTTATGGGTTTCCATTGTCAACTCTATATGAACTCAGAACCAAAGTATCAGTTAGTTGATAAGTTCAACTGGTACTGCTGCTACCCGTGGAATTTCAAGATGAGTGATAAAGGGGTACTCTTTTTGATCCGCCGTGTTCTGTCTATGCCCATGTATATTACCGGGGTACCATCGAGAAGACTGTGGTTGAGCACGCACAGGCGGTCATTCACTGTGAAGAAGCTGTTTTGTGCACTAGATTATGTTGAATGCTTGGAGACAATCAGGGATAACTTTTTAGGCCAACTCAGAACATTTCTAACTCTCTGAAACCTCCTAAAGTATTTGCAAAGGGGTAAATAAATATTCTGTGTTTCACTGCAACCTTATTGGGGAGAAACGCAAAATTTAAATTAAATAAACATTATTTTAAACCATGCTGAAAGGACAACAAAAAAAAGGTATTTTTCTCTCAATTGATTCTATTTTCTGCCTTTCCTCCGTTTTCTTACCCGCCCTCTCTTTAAACAGCAACAATATTCCTTATGCGATTCCAATGTGTAAACATATTTCTCTTGGCTTGTTTATATCTGAAGAAGTGCAAGAATATATCGAAACGTTATATGAAATTGAGAACGAAATTATATCCGTAAAGATTATTTCCTCGTCATTACTTTTACCATTATATATACTAGAAAATATATGCTCCCTCCGGTTGCATATTTTCGCTAGGTGTTTTATTTAATTGCTCAGTAAAATGTGTTTGTTTTTTGAAAATCACTATATCCTTTATTTCAATAAATAAAACACGGAATAATAAAACAGTTTTGAAACAAAATTTACCTTTTACGGCGTAAAATTTAAAACAAAAAATCCTAAACTCACGTAAGGTTGTAAAAAGATAATGATATTTGAAGTTTTTCAAATCTAAAAAAAAGGTGTACCTGAAATAAAATCAACAATTAAAAAAATAAAATACAATTATTTAATTGCTCAGTAAAATGTGTTTGTTTTTTTTTAGAAAAAAAAAAGTAATTTTTTAATAAATTATTTTTGAAATTAAATAATTTAATTCAATACATCTGTGTTTTAAAACAGAATTTCTAATAATATTAAAAAAACAAAACCCAAAACGTTTTAATAAAAAATCAAAGTAAATATATTATTATTGAGCGACTCGTACGATACATTTCAGAGAATCTGTTGTTTACATGTTATTAATCAAATAACGTGCCCCTGTCTTGTGCCCCTTCCTCTCTCTGTCTCTCTCTTTCTTAAAATAGAACTTTCTGTGCGTTCGAAATAGAACATTATACTTAATCAGAGGGCGGGTTAAGACATAAACTACATTACCCCCCCCCCCTAAATAAAGAGGGAGGTATTGCATGGGAAAATGGTATAACAACAAGAGAACATTTACTACACTACCTCCCGCCTAAAAACAGTAAAGGAGAAGGTAATCCCTGGGAAAGTAGTATCATGACCACAGAACAAATACTACACCCCCTCCCAAAAAAGAAGCTGGTAATGCCTGGGATAATGGTATCATGACAACAGAACAGATACTACACTACTTCCACACCTCTAAAAAAATGAGGAGGTAATGCCTGGGAAGATTGTGTCATTGATGTACGTCCATGCCAAGGGGGTATAGATGTGGGCAAACACTTAAGGAGTACTCATATACCTCCGATTTTTTGAAATTTTAACAGTAGATATTACACATAAATCATTAAACATTCCCCAAATTGAGTTTCTTTGGAGTATTTTAATGGGTTTTAGGACGCATAATATGAGCACAAATTCCGTATTAAAAATTAAACATATCAGATTTGCATTACATTTGATTTTAGTCATCAGACACACATTAATCAAATTTATTTGATTTTTTATTTTTACCTGAAACTCTTTTAGCTTGAGTCTTAAATTTTAGACATTTTATAGAATAAAAGTCATGTAAATATAATATTACAAAAGGTTTCTAGACATAAGGTTTAGTTGCATAATATCTTGAGCTGAATCTTTGTAAAGACACATAAAAGTGATGTCAAACGGTTCTATTCGGGGAATCAATTTTACTCGTCCTTGGACTGGTATTCTTTTATATATATATATATATATATATATATATATATGAAGCAATCCAACAAAAGATATAAGCGTCAACTAATATCTTATAATTAGTGAAACATCCGGATAAAAAACTGAAGCTCAATATACTGGATAGAGCATTAATATTATAATATAAAATGAAGTAATAAAATAAGGTGTCAATCAAATTTTATTAGAATTCAAAGTTCATGCAAAGCATCCTTAAGTCCTTAGCTCATGAGTTTTCAAAGATAATTCTTCTCTTCAGAGGACCATTACCGCAGTTATACTACTACAGGCAATAAAATTACGCTTTGAAAATATATAAAATTATATACACAAATATATAAAAATACATAACATCAAACATATCAATCCAAAAACATACTTTTGTTGAATCCATACAGTCCATCCAGGTCATATAAGTTGAGAAGCATATGCAGGAAGGACATCACTCATGACCTGGATGGACTGTATGGATTCAACAAAAGTATGTTTTTGGATTGATATGTTTGATGTTATGTATTTTTATATATTTGTGTATATAATTTTATATATTTTCAAAGCGTAATTTTATTGCCTGTAGTAGTATAACTGCGGTAATGGTCCTCTGAAGAGAAGAATTATCTTTGAAAACTCATGAGCTAAGGACTTAAGGATGCTTTGCATGAACTTTGAATTCTAATAAAATTTGATTGACACCTTATTTTATTACTTCATTTTATATTATAATATATATATATATATATATATATATATATATATATTATATATATATATATATACACATATATATACATATGTGTGTGTGTGTTCGTGCGTGTGTATATATGTAACGTAATTGTTTTAAACCAGGCATTACCATTAGTTTCATGCTGAACCCGATTCCTTAACACGTGTTTGCTTTTTGTTTGTGTTTTGCTTTGTTTACTTCCGAATAAGGTATACGTTTGAAATGGCATCGAGCACCGTATATTAATATCCATCTAAGATTTTTAGCCGGTTATAAAAGTTAATAATAACCAGATACAACATTATGAAGCTGTAAAACAGCCCAAGAACTATTGATTTACCTCTCTCCAGGAGTTAGGTACAAGGCCAGTTTTGATCTTACTCCCACAAGTAAGATGTGACCCAAGGTCGGGTCGGGAAAGTGGCGTTTAAAAATTGCCTGGGCAGCCCCGTCGAAATTCCCCGGTAGGGGCGCCTCAGGCAGTAAGCAATAAACTTACTCCTCACCAAAGAGGGGAGGCGAAGCCTGGGAGGGTGGACATCCTAGAACTGCACAGGACAGACCCATAGACAGGCGTAAATCAAGCCCCGAAGGCCAAGACAATATCAGTCTATGGGGTGCAGTATCCATCGGAATAGATACTACACTTTGATCTTAGCCAAACACCCAAGAAGTATTATTAATAAAAAAGAAGAAAATGTTGTTTCATTTTTTCGTAGATACGAAACAAAACGTCTTGTGTGACGTCTATCTACAGCACAGACAACATCCAGTCCACCTTACCTCGCCTCATCTCCTCTGGGCCATATTATCGATTAACGAAAAGTAAAAGAAAGGCATAAGTAATATGTATTGCTGTCACTACTAAAAGATATAAACTGTAAAGCAGTTCGATAAAACCAAGTTCTCCGCTTATTTGAATGTATGTATTCCGTCCACTCAAATACGTAAAGATATTTCCCAGGCGCCATTACACGCGATTATCGTAGAACTCGATTTTCTACTTTACTTTTTACAGGTTTGAAAATAAAATTAGAGATAAAATAAAAACAATGTAGAATTTTTTTTTAATTTAGAATTTGTTTTTTATATGTGATTATTGCAAGTAAAATGTCAATATATCTTTATTCGGATTATAAAGGTCAATGTCGAAGAACCATTAACATTTTAACATCGATCTTCATATATACGGTAAATAAGAACATCCTGGAAAATGTCAACAGAAACACGCGAGTCTACTTAACTCACCCTTACCTCTCAGCTCACCCTTACCTCTCAACTCACCCTTACCTCTCAACCCACCCCTGTGACATAGTATCAGTTGTTTTACCTATATCTTTTTTAAAGTTTAACGGGCAAAAATGTAAGAAAGGCGGAAATAAAAATCTACTTGCTTTCCGTACCGACAGATATGAAGCATAGCACCAAGCGATACACCACGCGTTTTACTTAGTTAAAGATATTGATTCCGTATATTCAAATACACCAAACATCTGTCACATAGGAACTGTCTGCATTAGACGGACACACTTCACACCATCTGTCTCCTCATAGTGCTATTGTATCAGTTGTTATTTATTTAACGCCCAGGAGGGAAAAGTTAGGTAAAGGGGTTGTATTTTATTGTTTGGAAAGAATACATCCCCCAAAACGCCCCATTTGGGATAGAACACTTACACCTGTATAGTTACGTCGGCAATCCCCCTCAAATGAAGGCCCTTTATATTAAAGTTCATAAACCAATTGTCCAGATTGAACAGATACCATATTTTAGTCTTAAGCTTGATGGCTGAATGAAAAGTATCGGTTGAGTGGCATCTTTTATTAAATTCGTAGTGCAAATGATATAAACAAGAAAAAATAGAATGAATATATATATATATATATATATATATATATATATATATATACATATATATATTACAACATATTAATACACAGGGGTTATCTGAATACAATATATATATCATAATAAATAATTAACATAGCGTTATTTTAGGTATGGTTTGGTAGTTTTGTTTTACGGCATATCAACCCTTTTTGGGTTATTTAATGCCGAATCTGGTCATTATAGTAAAAGTTTTTATGCTTCAAGTTCTTTATATCCCCAAATGTTTAATCATCGTTTTTGGTTTGGTAGTTTTGTTTTACGGCATATCAACCCTTTTTGGGTTATTTAATGCCGAATCTGGTCATTATAGTAAAAGTTTTTATACTTCAAGTTCTTTATATCTTCAAATGTTTAATCATCGTTTTTGGTTTGGTAGTTTTGTTTTACGGCATATCAACCCTTTTTGGGTTATTTAATACCGAATCTGGTCATTATAGTAAAAGATTTATGCTTCAAGTTCTAAAAATAAAATAAAAAAGGGGAGGGAGAAAGGGAGAGGGGCTGTTGTTTTTGTTTTTGGTTTTGTAGAACATAATTAAGTTTTACAAAAAAAAAAAAAAAAAACGTCAATGTAGGTGAATATCGTCTCAGGGAGCCACAGGGCAGCCTGATCAGGTATCACCAGGCGTTATTTTAATTATTCATTATTGTTCTAAAACTTTATGTGAACGGATATCGAGGCGTTTGTGTATTGGTTCGGCTCTATTCCGACCATCAGAGGTTGATTTCCTATGTTATTGATAGATAGATATATATGATAGTTTATGAAACTCATAACTTAACGTAATTAAAAAATAATAAAGAGAATCCGAAAATTTTTCATATAAATTAAAGCAGTTGTCTCGGAAAACACAGTTCACAAACTCGTTTTGACCGATCATGAATTAAAATTGCGTGAAATAGTTGAGGAGGTGACGTTATAAGAAGCCAGTGTATCCATCATTTTGCAGGAATATTTTACAATGAAAAAAGTTGTGTTCACAGTTGGTGCCGTGTTTGTACACAATCGATCAGAAAAAACAACGCGTCGACAATTCATAGAATTGTTGGCACTTGTTCCATTGCAACACAATGTGTTGCGTCAATATGTGAGAACATATGGAACAGACCTATCACTTCACTACGGATTAAAATGTGTAGTCAGCTGAGTGGACAGCAGAAAGTGGAAGCCTTATAAAGCTACCAAGCACGCAAACATCAGCAGACAAGGCTTTGGACTCCGTATTTTGGGATGAGCAAAGTATTGTGTTCATCGATTTCCTGACGAAAAAAAACGAACCGTCAATAGAAATTAGTGTATAACATTGTCGGTGCGTTTGAAGGAAGAACCCCCCCCCCCCTGAAAACGTCAACAAATGAATAGGAAAAGGGCGTTTTGAGCAAGCCAATACATCGTGCCTTTAGTCGATGGTAACAATAACAAAACTACATTGATTGAACTTCGAAATGCTTTCGCACCCACTTCATTCCCCAAATATTTCTCAGCGATTACTGGATGTTTGCAGACTTTAAAAAATGCTACAGTGAAAGAGATCTGGCCTCTATGAAGAAGTGATATTAAAACGGCGGCGTATTCTGGGACCAAAGACAGATATTTCCACAGAAAAAGCATCAAATTGTTAAAGAAGCATTAGAATCAGTGTATCACATTGGAAGGAGACTACGTTGATGAATAAAGTTTGATTTTTCCTAAAGGTTGATGGTTTCATTAGTTAAGCTACATTTTAGAATAGTATTACTGATATTAAAGTTAATTCTAGTAATTAGTTTTTTTTGGGGGGGTTTTATATATAGGGCTTCTAATATATGTAATAATATTCTAAAATGTTTATAGCTCCAAATATAGTTTCGTACTTAGTACATAATTCACGCCAATAACCGTCTATAAATACTAACACATGGTTTATACCTGATTAACTTCATTTGCCCGAAGATGGGTCCGAAAGTACTTGGGAGACAAATCCAAACTATGGCAAATTAATCAGCCAATTCCCCTCTGAAACTATGATCCTAATTCGGACTATTGAAAGGATCTACCAAAGGATATCAAGACATGAGTTGTCTCTTATATTCAACAATACTTGCCTCCAAGAGAAGATGCTGCCTATATATATATATATATATATATATATATATATATATATATATATATATATATATATAAATTCAATCTGAAAGCACCATTAAAAGAGGTAAGATTGCTTATTTTTCATGCTACCTACTAACCCTGAGCACACCTAAGGCCGTCTTATCTTTTCTCTGGATAATATTATTGATTATTCTTTGTCTGTATTAGTTTGACTAACCGACGTTGAGTAAATGAGATGGAAAAAGAGAGAGAAGAAAAAATTGAGTCGTTTTTTTTTCTACATATATAAACCGTTCGATATCCTGCGACGTCCTCTTTAGTTTAAGATATTGAATTCGTAGAGCAAAATAGACTAAGTCGTTTCGCATACGCCATGAGACATTCTTACTTTCGTACAATTTAGTAAAAATCAACAAAAATGAACGACGCAATATAACAAATCTTCGCCAAAAAGAAAACGTCGATTTTGTTATACATTTATTTCTTGTGAGTATACCAGTGTAAAATCAATCAAGAAGAACGATTAACAACAAAATATATAGATTGATTAAAAACGTCCTGAATTGAACAGAGTAAAACACACAGCATTCATTAACAATACTTACGAAACGAGGTGAAAGAGAGAAATATATGTATGCTAATGTATTTATATATGTGACGTGACGGTGATGTGGTTAACGATGCGGGCAGAATACATGGGTATGCCAGGTTCGAATCCAGTACGTCTCATGTAAACACTTTCATCAAAACCCACACCTGACAGGAGGTAAATAAGTATATATATATATATATATATATATATATATAGAGAGAGAGAGAGAGAGAGAGAGAGAGAGAGAGATAGATATATATATACATATGTATATAAATCATATCTACAAGTGAACACAGAGAAATTTCCTAAATTTCATTTTCTTCGGAGGGAACCCGCTTAATAATTGGATGGAGGTGAAATCCCAAATTGTTGACATTTTTTTCTAGAATTAAAATGATTTAATAGAATTTGGATCAAAATTGAAGAAATGATTCCTGACAAAAGGCTTAGTAGTAGCATATATATATATACATATATATATATATATATATATATATATATATATATATATATATATATATATATATATGAGTAAGTATTAGTGCAGTTCCAACGAAAGAAATGTATATATGTAAAGAGGTAAGGCTACCAACATTTGTAAAACGTTTTTTTAACATTTATTTATTATTTCATTATTTTATCATTTTGTAATTTTATATAACGCATTTTAAGCGTGGTCCGCTCTCATCAGATATGTAAATCCATTTGAAGAAATGTCTTTCAATATATATATATATATATATATATGTATCTTGATTTTAATTTTAGTAAGGAGACATGCAACAGGTGTCAAAATTTTTGCTCTGTAAATAAACATTATTATTAATTGGATGAAGTCATTTCTCCTGAGAAATGCCGGATATCCCCGCTCAGTTGATGCTGGATTGCCCGTTCTTTTCGTGGCTAGTTTATAATTAATATTAATTACACTTGTAACTCTGCTTGGGGGTATTATTAATTATACAGGAACGACAAAAACAACAGGTGAATAACTACTCCCCAACCTTACGGGAAATCATAACACGATCGTCATGAGACAGAGAAATGTATGTATATATAGGATGAAAAAGGTGAAAATATCGAGACATCTTCATTTGTTTCATTTTGACTTTTGCTCACCAATCACATGGATATAAATTACTTCCAAACATAGTTTTTCTCTGTCGCACCACTTTCACCTGTTTTGTCATTTCCGAGTATCTATTCAACAAACAGTTTTTTATGAACTCACCTGTTGTCTCCCTGTCTCGTCTTTCCCCCGCTCCCGCCAAATACGTGCATTCATGTAAAACCCAATAGAATTCTTCCCATCACGTTTCCCCGCTGTAGTTGTTTCTCTCATTGTTCTACCATGTTTATCTTCGCCCATGTCAACTCGCATGTCTATTTGATTATGTGCAAATAATAACGAAATATCAATATTCTCACGACTTTAGCCAACTTGTGTCATTTGCGTCCCTATTTATTTGCCTCCACACGAGCACAGAGTTAAACACAAGCACAGTTTTTAATGTCGTGAAAAATTAAACCCACCAAAATCGAGCGCTCTATATTGGCAACGAAATAAAAATTACCTCAGTCAAGAAAGAACTCTCTATCGCTGACTGAGGACAGAACAGGTACTTGAATTTTATCTATTCGCGTTTTTTTTTTCGCTTTGGCGTTTTTTATCCACACACGCACATTATATATATATATATATATATATATATATATAACTTTGAAATTTTAAAAACCAGACCACTTGACGCGAGGTTTAGTCAAATGTGGTATCACAGAGGTCGACTACGAAGCAGTCACAGCAGACATTTGTAGTAAGGTTTGGAAAAAACAGGGCCAGCTTAACAGGGCATTTTTTTTATCCGTATAACAGGGATACAAATAGGCCTACATGCTTTGGAGGTGTAAAGGTTTTTATGATATCTCTGACATGGGAATGGGTTATAATTAGATCATTGAGTGTTGCTTCAGTTTGCACTGAGCAATTTTTAAGGTAGTGGCATGCGGAATCTTATGGTGGCGTTCAAGGTGAACCGCTGAGACCGTAGTTCAGCCGCATCAGTTGCCCTGCAACCGACACCAGTTGGAGAAATGTTGATTGCCGATTATTTACCATACTGCAGTGGATTTTCTAGAAAACACGAGTCTTTAATTTATGTCATTCAATACGTGTTCGGGTCATTTCGGTGTACTTTTTTGGCAGAAGAATTGCTGCCTCTGAGCAACAGAAACAGGTCGAAATGAACGACTGGGGAAAGTATGGGTTGCTATAGGATTTCGGCGTGACAACATATGCGCTAATGCCAGCTATGACCCATTCAGTTTGGCTTGGGAGTCGGGGTTTTAGAGTGAAATTAACCATTATTACATGGTAATATGAATACTCGAGTGAACTATGGAAATTCGTCACATAATCCACAGACAGTGAGGTCAGGTAATGCTCGAGAAGTGGGAGGAAGTGTGCAATTGAGAGACTATACGTGCGGCTACCAGCTAAGTCTGTATAGATCGGGAATCAAAGCCAATTACAGTGGTGAACAGTAAAATACCCAAATACATGTACGTGGATATAGTGAGAGTGCTGCATCTATGCTCTCAGAGACAAAGTTCAGCAGGGTACACTCCTGATTCGGCGGAGAACGGTAGATGAAATACAAGTAACTAACGCTGTGCTGTAGGGTTAATCTAAAGCACATTTAGGCTTTATCATTTTATTTTATACTATGTTGTCTATTGAAAGTCAGGGAGTTCTGAATATAAACTGGAAGTCCGTGCATATGTTTATCAGAGTCCTTTCAGTAGAACATGAAGTATCCAGTCATATCAAAAGGATTAGAAGAGATGGAGGAGTGTACGTTAGGTTCACTTAGTGCTAGGATACAAGTGTTTACAAGGAAAAGGATTATACGTCATACAGTTAGTCCTAATCCCTCAAATATTTGTGAATTGGGGCCTCAAAAAAGGTTAATGTGTGTGTTTTTTTTTTACTGGACGTATCGTTTCATCTTGTTACTTCTTTTTGTAATGACATATTTTGTTTTTGGATATAGTGGGCTGGGCAGAGTCGGAGTTTAGTTGATGCTAGTAAGCTCACACAAGTAGACTATTTGCTAAGTCTTCATATATGCGGTTGTGGCTTCGGGAAACCAACGGGAGATAAGTGCAGAGTCCCTTTTCCATGCGCCACGTGCCACTATAGTTACCCCGATATTATTAAACTGTTGATAGACCCACCGCTCTTAGCGCTACCTAAGAGTTAAGTATCATGTACTTCCAGTCGGAAACAGCAGCCAGACAAGCTGTCAAACCTGTACTCTCGGCCTGGTAGAACAAGAGCGGCTCTGAGAAATCATGTGAAACTAAGTGCTAAGAAAGTGACCAGAAACTTTACCCAAGTTGACCAGATAAAACTTCGGTGAATTTCCACGGCAATGCCATAAAACTGTACTAAGATCTTAATCTAATTAATTATTATTGATATCGCTCTATTCAAATCTATATAGAGTCATTTGTGTCTCAAGTTTGCTGTGTTAAATCGGTTCGATTCTGTTTTGTTGTTAAATGGGTGTATGTCATCTACAGACTGTATTGATGTATTTTAGTTTTTGTGTGTGAAAAGACAAACTGAGAACGAAACAAGATCATTTTGTGAACAGTCAAACTCCTTAACAACTACGCTATCTTCACAAGCTACCAATTTAATCTGTATGCTTATATACGCATTAACTACTTTCTACGGTCTATACTTTTTACGTTTAGCAACGCATTATCGCTAATGACAACCGGCGATGTCTATTACCAAAATACACAACGTACGAATGCGTGGAAGCATACGGAATTATAATTTATTTGAGGAAATAACACACATTTATTTTGATGCACGAGACTTGGATTAAATAATTCAATCTTTCTAAGTCTTTCTCGAAGCATTTTTTCAAAATCGTTCGAGCCACACATATTGGTGTTCTTATATAAAAAGTAAAACCTAGAAGTCCCTTCTACTCTTTACTAAAATAGCTTTTAAAAAAGGTAAACAAATACATTCTGATTCTCAGTGATTTGTCTCAGTTGTACTTTGCAATCAATATTTTTGATTTGAATATATTTTTCTGCAAAGTATTTCATTATAGTAGTAATACACAAAGGAAAGCGGAGGTACGTTCACTCACTAATTTAAATGTACTACCTCCTACCCATCTCATCGGTAGCAAATATTTAATAGGACACATTTCATAAATAAAGCGTATGGCCTTACTAAATAAACAAATCTAGCTTTCAGATAGACACTTTAACTCGTTGAAAATCCATATTTACTTATTTAATCCTTAAATTTACTTGTATATCATAAGATTACATACAATGATTCACGTTCGAGTACCTATTTACATTGTTGTTTTCCTTCATTAGTATAAGCGTATCTGTTATTGTTATGATACGTAATTTGCTTGAAGCTATCGAGGTAATATACTTTTTACACATGAAAAACATTGCATCCATATACAGGAATTCATTTTGAGTGTGTGTAACTATTATTTATGCTAAATAATCTGCATTAAAATAATATGGTGTTTGACATTCCATTTTAATTCTGTATTTTCTGAATGCCGATTATGAAAAGTGCGTTGAACAAGTTACAAGTTAAAAAAAATTAACTTGTAGCAACTTTATTAGCAACTTTAACGCTACTACTGTCGTGTGCTACCACGGTCCGCGTCTCTCTCGCACAAGATATTCATATGTACTAACTCTATCGGGTAGGAACAGTTAGTATATATGAATAGTTCCGGTTTCAGTTAGCGTAATTGCTGTTTCAATATATTGTCTACTGAAACACAACTCCAATAAAGAACCAATATATTAAGCTTTTAGAATAATGAATAAAATATTATAAATTCTATTGCCGTATTTATTTTTCTTGAATTTTAAGAAATCCATTTCTGAATGCTTTTTTGGATCGACATACTTATTGTGGAGATTCTTACGTTTCAGTGAGATAAAACAAATTACGACTTATCCATGCATTAATAATATTATGAGACAACTTCACGTGTGTGTGCTTGTGATTCCGGTTTCTACGTCACTTGCACAGTATTATTATTTGCTATTTAGCAAAATCTTATTTATATCGTAATTGCAATAACTTAAATGGAAATTATTTTTTTAAATCCTATTAACAAAATTGTAACCAATTCAAATACATTATAAGGGATTTCGTTTTCTTGGTTTACAAGAACATTATTTAAATATGTTGTTACTATCAGAAACATATTTATTTGGTATACACTATAAGGGATTTCGTTTTCTTGGTTTACAAGAACATTATTTAAATATGTTGTTACTATCAGAAAAATATTTATTTGGTATACACTATAAGGGATTTCGTTTTCTTGGTTTACAAGAACATTATTTAAATATGTTGTTACTATCAGAAAAATATTTATTTGGTATACACTATAAGGGATTTCGTTTTCTTGGTTTACAAGAACATTATTTAAATATGTTGTTACTATCAGAAAAATATTTATTTGGTATACACTATAAGGGATTTCGTTTTCTTGGTTTACAGAACATCATTTAAATATGTTGTTACTATCAGAAAATATGTATTTAGTATACACTATAAGGGATTTCGTTTTCTTGGTTTACAGAACATTATTTAAATATGTTGTTACTATCAGAAAATATTTATTTGGTATACACTATTAGGGATTTCGTTTTCTTGGTTTACAGAACATTATTTAAATATGTTGTTACTATCAGAAAAATATTTATTTGGTATACACTATAAGGGATTTCGTTTTCTTGGTTTACAGAACATTATTTAAATGTGTTGTTACTATCAGAAAAATATTTATTTGGTATACACTATAAGGGATTTCGTTTTCTTGGTTTACAAGAACATTATTTAAATATGTTGTTACTATCAGAAAAATATTTATTTGGTATACACTATAAGGGATTTCGTTTTCTTGGTTTACAAGAACATTATTTAAATATGTTGTTACTATCAGAAAAATATTTATTTGGTGACACTTTAAAATAAAAAAGTTACTTGGAAACATTCAATTCTGCTAGACAACATAATTTGCTAAAAAAGAAGCAAATAAAGTTAAAAAATCAGAGGAGATTTACTCTAGGGCAAAGACGGCTAAGAACATTCAGTATATACTAAATTCGAAACCAAATAAATATAATTAAATACCAAGTCCGTATGTATTGGCATTTTATCCATTATCCTTGAATAAAATTTATATCATAATAACAACAAATAAAATGAGCATTGAATGGCTAAAAAGCAATCATGGTTGGATATCTTATTCCATTCTGATTAAAAACTGATTGGTGATTTTTTTATCTCCTAGGCGCGCACGTGTTTCTTAATTGCATTTTATTAGATATATAAATCAAAAAAAGGCAGACATTATGCGGCAAATATTCATTTAAGCAAAAGTTGTTTAAGTATGTTACATTGTGTCCCGCTTTTGAAGATGTCCGCACTATTCGTCGTTTCTAGAGATGAAAAAAGACAAAAGCTCTGGAATCCAAGATTCTGTATTTCATGAGAAGTACAATAAAAAATAAACGCGCATAACAGCTAAATGCAATGAATAACATATACTACACTCACATCCCAATAATTAAAGCTATACTCATTAGCAACTGACAGGAGTACATTATACCTTAACGAAAGCTATTCATAATCACTAATGACAACAAGAACACTTTTTACCAGTGGTCAAACGACGATGGTTGGTCCATCATGTATTTCCTTAACTTTGACCCATTATTACTGCTTAATCATTATTTTATTTAATTTTACAAACTTTCAGATATATTGAATTTTATTGGATGAAACGTGCAACAGATTATAACTCTTATCAAACAGAAAAGCCTAACATTCAACTTTTATGAATTCATTTTTCATTGTACAAATAAGAAATATAATTCTCTATTTTATATTCATAAATTGAGTCATGTCATATATCATACTCAATCATGAGGTAGGGCTCATTGATAGAAAAGTCGGTTATATTAATTGATAAAAAAGAATGTGTATATAATGTGTTTGTTCTCTTTAATTTGTTCGTAAGTGAAATAACAATTTCAACTTAGCATAAATTATTGGCAATCATAAAACAAGTGGCTCTATTGAAACAAAAATAAACATTAACATATGCTTCAGTGGCATGGAAAAATATTGCAATGGCCGAACAAATGTTCAGGTTCTGAATCGAATTCTGAAACACTTGCCATTTATATTCCCACTGAAGAGTTGTGAAACAGCGAGAATTCTCTAATTTTGGATAACGCAAACACACACATATATATATAATAGCTAGAAAGAGACAATATTTATTAATCATGATGAATTAAGAATTAAAAAGATGAAAGAGCAGCTGACCGGTTTCGTACCTCGCTCAACAGAGCCAAACATCGAGGTATCGTGTAAAAAAATATAATAAAGATGATATGAGAATTATAGTGAGAGAAAGGGGTAAAAAAAAGAAAAAAGTTCAATCAAATAGAAACAACATCAAGCCCGAGGAGATTTACTCTTTGCTTGCAAAGAAAAGGTCTCAAGGACTTAATATAGATTGTTTCTAGGATCTTGAGATTGTAGGGAGAGTGCGACTTACTAAGAATGGAGAATAAGTCGACACTGAAATTAGAAGCACAGGTGCGGTTATTGATAAGATGTTCGGCTATCGACGACCCATAAGTATTATGTAAAACGTCCGTTGGTGAATAATTTGCATTGCGAATTTTTGTAGGCACGGGTTGTTTGACCTGGATGTCTAATTTTTGTGACGTTATCCCAACGTAGTGCATACTGCAACTTCATTTAAATAAATAATATAATTATTGTGATGTGGTGGAAGGACATCTTTTTAAATAGAAGTCAAGATCGGTCGGGAGGAAAAACAACTCGTGTATTCGCAGCAAAATAACATTGTTGTACAGACAAAGAGATTTGTTTGGCGAATTTATTACTAATGTTACCAAGCCAGGTAGGCGGAGGTAAATAGGGCAGCTCTCTACAGAAGCTGATTTGCTTTTGTAAAACTTTGATATTTTGGTTTTAATGGTAGATTGTACAATGTCTAAAGGATAGCCATTGTTGCGGAGGGTCTTAGTGATGAATTTAATTTCTTCATCCAGCTTTGTCTTCGAACAAATCATTAAGGCCCTATGGGTAAGGGTCTTAATAAGATTGAACTTTTGTTTTGTGGGCATTCTTAGTAAGTCACACTTTTCTACCATCTCAAGATCTTAGAAACATTCTATATTAAGTCCTTGAGACCTTCTCTTTGCAACCAAAGAGGAAATCTCCTCGGGCTTAATGTTGTTTCTATTTAATAATGGAAAATTAATAGAAATTACATTTATAAATCAAAACCAACAGCGGAATATTCGTATTAGTTAATAATTAAGAAGAGAAGACCCGGTAATCAGTATGTGTTCCTATGGTAACTGACGTACTTTCTCGTGCGACTCGACGACTGCGACATTTTCTATGGTAAATGACGGGTAAGAACTGGTATCTGCTAGTTGAAGGCCGCACGAGAGGAAAGCAGAGTTCGCAGAACGAGTATTATCTACTACGGTAAGCGAGTATCTTTCCTCTTTTCTCAATACTTAGACAAAAAACCGAAATATGTATCCGCAAAAACTGAAAGTATACATTAATGCGTTTTTTATTAAAGTTGAGTCTAAAATAAAGAATGTAGGGGACGTTATGTTATATATATTGTAAGAATCACATTCGAAAGAAGATTGTGTTTATTTTGTATTACCTTTTTGTGTATTATTTGTAATGTGAAAACGAATGTTTGCAAAGTCTTTTGTATAAGGCGTATAATTTCTGACAGGAGTAGTAATTAATAGGAAGTGAGTGGATGGACGGTGTAATACGGAAAAGTTACCCTAATAAGATGTACATCTTATTTCTTTCACGGTGTTTTCGGTTGAAGGATATGGGTTTATTATTGATTGGAGATTAGTCACGCCTACTCACGCGCTGAACTTAAAACGGTCGATTAGATAAATAATTAAAATTGTTGAATTTAAAACTAA
>OY744524.1:110084596-110109596 GCA_963556195.1 Sepiola atlantica | reverse complement strand
TCGTACAAAATAATATCTGCGTGTGTATGTCTGTAATTCAATGTTATAGGAGAAATCAGAAGAGTGCTCAATAACTTGTGCAAAAGCATATATATTTTTATTTAATGGATATTATACCCCATGCAGATCATCTATCGGTATCTTCGGTTTCATGGAAATACTGGTTGATCAACAGGTCACATTTGGTATCTTTAAGACTGCGGTTTTAATTTCTAGTGTTATTGCAAAACCGAAGGTACCGATCGGTGAGAAAAATAATGCAAAATGTCCATTGAATATATATATATATATATATATATATATGAAGAGTTCGGATGCAAAACGCGATAAACGCCATTTGCAAAATCACGAAACTGTTCCTACAAAACGTGTTGTATTTCAACAGTTGACGACACCCAAAAACTATGTGTTACAGAATATGATACCGAAATTATTTCTTATTGATTTCAATTAAAATCAGCTTTTGTTCGAAGTCTAGATTTAATATATTCGTGTTTTTATTGTGTAAGGTCTCAATTTAAACGAATTGGATTTATCGCGTTTTGCGTTCGAACTCTTCATATATATATATATATATATATATATAGCAACAAGTAACCCGAATGACCCAGGCATGCTTCTGGATAAATCTATGTGACAACATATTGTCTGTCTAGCATTTTAGGTTCAAATATAACTTTTTACATAAAGTTTCTTTTGACCTATGTTATGTTATATTTTTTAACAATTCATGTTAACACCACACGCTACGGTAAGTAATGCAATTAAATTATACACAAATCCATTTAATAAAAAAAATAAAAAGATTTGTGTATAGTTTAATTGCATTACTTACCGTAGCGTTTGGTGTTAACATAAATTCTTAAAAATTATAACATAACATACATTAAAAGAAACTTTATGTAAAAAGTTATGTTTGAACCAAAAATGCTAGACAGACAATATGTTGTCACATAGATTTATCCAGAAGCATGTCTGGGTCATTCGGGTAACTTGTTGCTATTCGCGCCTCTTGTAAATACTTTTAGATAACTTTCTGCCGCCTTGCTTGTTTGTTGTTTTTTATACCTTTCAACCAAGGTTCTGCTACAGTTATAATTAAAATAATAAAAAAATAAAACACTTAATAACGACATCAGCGGGGTATGTGCTGTGACTTGTTGCCACTTGCGCCTCTGGTAAATACGATCATCTCATAACTTTTGGCTCGTCAGAAAAAATAAAAAAATAAGCAGAAACACCAGAAAATCAAGCACATTTACAAGCAGATTGCATCACATATTCGAAGCTGGAATGTGACAGGACGTTGGAGAGACTTGTTGTCACTCGCGCGTCTGGTAAATAGAATCTGTCTGTGTCGTTTCTTGATGAGGAAAAATGCAATAGAAGGTCGGTTAATACTCGGATTAATAAAACTATTAAAGAAATGTGTAGTACATGTAATTTTGTTTTAAAATCGTGTTCAAATTTCTCAACAATGGTATAAAAATCAATTAGCACATTATTAAACTTGAGATATATTTTCTTAAATTAAAGATATGATTCTTTATTTCCGACCTTAAAACGCGGCTGAATGAAGACGACTCTGCGAACGATGAATGAACGGGAATTTTTAGCAGCCGACAGACTTCTTCCTGTCCTCCTCCTCCTCCTCCTCCTCCTCCCTTCCCTGCTTTTCATCGTGCCAATGATAATGGTGTGAGGATACAGCCGCTTGCGCAAACAATAACAAACAACGTGCCGACCATCTCACATTCACACCAGGTCTAATAAAGAACATAAGACGCGGATGGTTGATTATAATAATAATAAAGTATTGATTCCAAAGAAATTCAACCGTCAATGTATTTTGTGTAAACGCACAGTTGTTGTATTGATTTACTCCTCTCCAGGAGTTAGGCACAAGGCCAGGTTTTATCTTACTCCCACAAGTAAGATGTGACCCAAGGTCGGGTCGGGAAAGTGGGGTTTAAAAATTGCCTGGGCAGCCCCGTCGGCATTCCCCGGTAGGGGCGCCTCAAGCAGTAAGCAATAAACTTACTCCTCCCCAAAGAGGGGAGGCGAAGCCTGGGAGGGTGGACCTCCTAGAACTGCACAGGACAGACCCATAGACCGGCGTAAATCAAGCCCCAAAGACCAAGACAATACCAGTCTATGGGGTGCAGTATCCATCGGAACAGATACTACACTTTGATCTTGACCAAGCGAAAGAAACGAAGAGTCCTGGTTATCTGGGGAGACTTGTCACTCAGACTCCAGGAAACACCACCTGTAGTTGCCAGTGAGTGATCTCTAGTAATGACTCGTGTGAGGACAGTTTAGTATCTGTTCTGATACTACACTACATCTTTTCTGTCCTTGGTCAGTGAAAGAGAAGTCCTTCTAGACCGAGGCAATTTTAATAGTGTTCCAATCCAGAAAGGAGGTTTTCGGAGAGCCGGATTTTCACGATCTAGTGTTTAACGCTGCACTCGTGGGGAGGCAATCAATGATAACTCGTGTGAGAACTACTACTACTACTACTACTACTACTACTACTACTACTACTAATAATAATAATAATAATAATAATAATAATAATAATAATAATAATAATAATTATTATTATTATTATTATTATTATTATTATTATTATTATTATCATTATTATCTTGAGAGAATTAGCATTCGGATCATAGGGAAGAACACCTGTTTTTACCAGTGAGTGATCACTCGTAATAACTTGTATGGATTCTCCAAGTTACTAAATAATATGAAAAATATTTTTTTTTTTTAAATTAATAATAAAACTTACAATAATAATAATAATAATAATAATAATAATAATAATAAGAAGAAGAAGAAGAAGAAGAAGAATGAAAAAAACGAGGAGGGACAGCACAAACCAGACCTCCACTTGAAAAGTGCGGGCAATGCTGGGGCCTTGGGGAGGATCATTGCCCCCCAAGTACCAGAGAATACCAATGGTCTTTACTAGCGAGAAATCAATGGTAAGTGGCTGTTGCGATACCGCATCGTTATCGAAAAGAGGTGAAGAATACTGGAAATCTGGGGAGGCTTGTTTTCACTCAGACTTCAGGAAATATCATTGGTTGTTGTCGGTGAGCAATCACTGACGAGGATCTGTGTGAGTACACATAATAATAATAACAACAATAGCAATAATAATAATAACAACAATAATAATAATATAGAGATAATTATGATACCAAAATGAGAGTGGGGTAAAAGAGCTGTGAAGCGGATGCAAACAGAGTGGTATTGGTTGGCTGGACTCACCGTATGATACTCGTGCAGATCTTCAAGTGTCCCTTAAAGTTGCCAGGAGTGCTCGATTTTTCTGCCATTGTATCGGTAATGATCCTACTCAAATCCAAAGCATTCTAAAGCCAACGACGCGTATGTTACGTTCTTTTGTGCACACTCCCTATTCCCCCCTCCCGTCAATATCTCGCTCTCTCTCCTCGCTCTCTCTCTCTCTCTCTCTCTCTCTCTCTCTCTCTCATCCTCTCTCTCTTTCTCTCTATCACTCTTAAAACCGCCATAACACGCACTGGCCTCCATAAACACCGCCTCCTACCCACTCTCTCTCTCTCTCCGCTTATGTGTCCGTCTACCATTCCGCGTGTCTATATTTATAATCTTCCCTATTTACTTGCCTCCCCACAAGGTTGACTTTTAAATATGGAGTATCGAAAGAAAGGGGCACGCTGGACTGAGAATAAAAAGAACTTGTACAGTTCCATCGGCACTCCCTCACAAATGAGGGTCCTTCAGGCAATAACCATACTGCTTTTTTTCGGATGAAAGTAATGCCTGGGGGTGCCCCCCACGCCTCCCTGAGTACATTTTTATTATAGCAGAATGTTCTTCCTTATGTGATTCTATCTATCTTTCCATCTATAATTCCTGCTCTCCGTTTCTCATTCTACACGTCAATATGTTTATTTATTTTTCTTTCGCGTTATTTTAGTTCCTCATTTACTTACTCCAACCCCCACCCCGACGAGGACAAAGTTATTCAAAAGGACGGAGTTTAATGTAGGGAAAATCAAGTACCACCACCAAAAGGGCACTTTGGATGTTTAACAAAAGTATCTGCATCATCCTGTCGACACATTCTCACGCATGTTCGTTTCGTGCTCTTTTCCCTGTATGTTTATTTACTCCTCTACAGGAGTTAGGCACAAGGCCAATTATCTTACTCCCACAAGTAAGATGTGACCCAATGTCGGGTCGGGAAAGTGGGGTTTGAAAAGCCAGCGCCCGTGAGGTGAGAACTCTGGCCATTTAAAAATTGCCTGGGCAGCTCCGTCGGCATTCCCCGGTAGGGGCGCCTCAGGCAGTAAGCAATAAACTTACTCCTCCCCAAAGAGGGGAGGCGAAGCCTGGGAGGGTGGACCTCCTAGAACTACACAGGACAGACCCATAGACCGGCGTAAATAAAGAACAGAATGCCAAGACAATACCAGTCTATGGGGTGCCTAATGTCTGTCCGTTTCTTTTTCTTTCTTTCTGTCTTTCATTCTTTGCCGTCTCTATCTGTCTAGTGTCCGTCTTTTTTTCTTGTTTCTGTCTCTATTTATTCATCTTCTTTATATATGTTTACCCGGTTTCTATATTTCTTGTTTTTCTTCGTTTTTCAATTCCCCCCCTTCTTTCTTTATTTATGACCCGTTTCTTTTTATTTTTCCATCTTTATTGTCTGCCTTCCACTTTTCTTCCTGCTTGAATCTATGTCTCTTCTTTATGTATTTACTATTTTTATTATTCTGACTCGGTCTATTTTTTTCTATATTTATTTGTTTTTTGCCCTGTATTGATTTACTCCTCTCCAGGAGTTAGGCACAAGGCTAGTTTTTATCTTACTCCCACAAGTAAGATGTGACCCAAGGTCGGGTCGGGAAAGTGGGGTTTAAAAATTGCCTGGGCAGCCCAGTCGGCATTCCCCGGTAGGGGCGCCTCAGGCAGTAAGCAATAAACTTACTCCTCCCCAAAGACGGGAGGTGAAGCCTGGGAGGGTGGACCTCGTAGAACTGCACAGGACAGACCCATAGACCGGCGTAAATCAAGCCCTGAAGGCCAAGACATTACCAGTCTATGGGGTGCAGTATCCATCGGAACAGATACTACACTTTCATCTTAGCCAAAAGGCCAAGAGTCCTGTAGCCGTCTGTCTCTATTCTCATTTTTTGTTATTTCTATTTTGTTGTTCTCAATTTCTTTTTTTTACATTTTCTCTCTTCATTTCCTATTTTCGTTTTCCGTTCTATCTTTCTCTATTTTTGTTTTCAATTATTTCACTTTTCTCTCTATCTTTCCTTCTGTTGAGTTTTCTTTCTTTCTATATTTATTTATTTCCTTATTCACTTCTTTATTCTTCCATGTTTTTCTTTCATACTTCTTTTTCCCCTGTTTCTTTCCATTCCGTTTCCTTCTTTCTTTTTATATTTTCCGATGCCCCCCGCCCAGTTTTTGATTATTTCTTCTTCATTTCTTCTTCGTTTCAGTTTATTTTTCCTCTGCTTATTTTTTACTTCTAAACTAGTTTTTTTCTTCCGTTTTTCCTTTTGTATGAGTCGAGTTCTCCTTTCTTATTTCATTCTAACCTCTTTCATTTTTTCTGTATATTTCGCTTCTTCATGTATTCATTCTCTTTTTCGACTTTCTTTCGTCCCTTTGTTTTTCTGTCTATTTTTCTTTCTATTTGTCTTTTTTGTTCTTCCTCTCTTTCTTTTTGGTGTTTGTCTGTCTCTTGAGTTGTCTTTCATAATTTTATTCTTTGCTGTCGGCCTGCATCTGCATCTACAATTCTGTCTATATTTCTATTTTCCTGTTTTTCACTTCTGTGTAATTTTTTCTTTCTGTCGATTTTCTCTCAATATCTATGGTTTCTTTTTTCTTTTTCTACCATTTCTTTCAATCTGTTCATTTCGCTTTCTTATTTCTTTTTTTTCTTTCTTCCCTTTCTGTTGCTCTCTCTATCTATCTCTCTTCATTCCTTATTCATTTACTGTTTATCTCTTCGTTCCCGTTTTTCTTTCTGTTTTTGTTGGCTACGTTACTTTCTTTATTTCTTGTCAATTTCTCTTGGTTCTAATCTTTTTTCTGCTTGTATCTATTTTTCCTTCGATATTTCTTTTCAGGATTTTCTTTTTTGTTTCATGATTCTTCGACTGTGTCTATTTGTCTTCTTTCTTTCTTTCTCGTGTCTTTCTATCTGTTTATTTGTTATTTTTTTCATTTCGGTCCAAGTTTTTTCTTCTTTTCTTTCTCTGTGTTGATTTTCTATTCTTTACTTTTATTCTCTCTATCTATGTATATTTATCTTTAGTTTTTTTCTGCTATCCTTCTTTATTAATGTTGTTCCTTCCTGTGTCTGTTTCTTTCTTTCTTTCTTGTTTCTTTCTGTCTTTAACTAGTTTTTCTTCTCTTGTTTCTTTCCTGTCATTTTATTGGCCTCTCTTACTTATTTTATTACCTGTTTATTTCTATTTTTCCTTTCTTTCTTCCCTTTCTGTCTGTCTATCTCGCCTTCTTTATGTCTTGCGTATGTCTTTTTGTTTCTTTCTAGTTTCCATTCTAAGGTGAATCAGACGTGTGAACATGTACGCATGCGCGTTGTTCTTTCGTGCGTTCGCTGCACTTGGCCGTAATCCTCCCACACGTTGTGCCGGTCCAAATATGTTGTTTGATCTCGTCTCAGGGAGAACAAATACTCTCATGCCAAGTACAAACTATGAGCACAATTAACACAATTTATTTGCTGAATATTACTAAAGATACATGTGTCTCTAAGTGAAATGGCAGAGTTGCAAAATGAGATCTCTATATCCCGGCGAGGTTGAAAACAAGTCCTTTGGCTAAGAGACTGAGATGGGTCATCCTGCCTCCACGGACCCCAAGCCTTAACTGTTTCAGCTATCCCATCAAACCTCCACCTTCCTGTCATGCCCAGTCGCCAGACCTCCCCTTTCATGTTTTCCCTCCTGGCCGGGTCTTTCTCCATGGTCATAAACTACCCAGGCATTGAGCACTTGCGATATCCCCGGAGATAAATGTCAAAGAATTGTCATGCCTTTTGTGAGATACTTAATTCACCTCAAAAGTAAAACACACTTCTTGGGTGGCCTATATGGCCAACTATATTTTCACTTGATCTTGTGCCGCTCCTTTTTCCTCCGGCTTGAGCATCTAACATTTGCAACGCACGCCATTTGCACATTACTAAAATAAATGCAGCCTACTGGACTCGGGAAAGAGATCGAGCATATTGAAAAAAGTCGAGACAACTTCACTCAATTCTGATGATGTATACGAAGAAACACTATAGTGATATAGCTTGTTATCAAAGGAAATAGCTGTGGAGGGGCTGAGGATATGAAAAAAAATCGAATAGAGATAGAACCGTCCTGTCTTTTATTGAAGGAGACGGAGAATACTGAAATATTAAGAAGGTTAATTTTCAGCAAATTCCAGGGAAAACTTCAATAAATCTGTAGTAAAGGTTGGTACGCGAACACTAAGCGCGTGATAATAATCATGGACTCTGATAGACTTGCTATCATTCATGTTCCAGGGATGTTGTCTACGAAAAATAACTTGTAACGACTGATTGGAAAACTAACTAAATTATAATAATAATGATAATAATAATAGGTAAATTTGAATTAAAAACACACTGAGACCATACAACGTACTGCAAATAGTTACACGGTTTAAATCCTAAAAAACGTTCTGGAATGCGGAATCCAACTCATGTATTCAACGAACACTAACCAGCTCTCAATACATTTAAATAGAAATAAAACTAAAACATTGATAAAACATCACACGAACCTAAAAAAATCCTAATACGCGACACCCCCCTACACACACACGCGCACGTATGTGGCAGCAGCAGCGTCGGCTTGTATCACGAAAAATAACCATGAAGAGTCAAAGAAGGTTAAATGAAAGAGGAGGCAGAACACCGACCATACTTTCACTAGAATTGTGCGGTATACACTGAAACCTTTAAGGGCCAAGCAAATCATAGAGAAAACTTACGGTCGACGCCTACGTGAAATCATTTGTAAACAGCTGTTGCGAGGACGCAAAATGATTGACAACGGTAATCGAAATAGGCGGAGAGTCGAGAGTGTTGGACATCTACAGAGATTTGTTGGGACTCAGCTAACACCACTGGATGTTGACAGTGAGCAACCATTGATAGTGACTTGTATGAAACACCGTAATGAATAAATAGTAGTTATACGTAATAAATGAAAGCTCAAAAAGACACAACCCAAGAAAACAGTAAATGTGGACTCTGTTGACAAAGAGACGAAACTGTAAATCACATGAGGGAATTCAAAACGTAGTCTCAAAGGAATAGAAAAATAGACACAATTGCGTGGAAAGGCAACCCACTGGGAACAATGCAAATGGTTGCATTTTGAATATGGAGACACATAGTAAATACACAAAGTGGAGGTGAAAACACAAAAGAAAACAGAATCTTCTGTTACATGCATGTCCAGAACGATAAACTATTCCGAGCAAGAAGACCGGATGTGATCTTAGTCAACAAGAAAGAACAAACCCGTCTAATGGTAGATTTCGCCGTCTCCGTAGTTCGCAGGCTTAAGATCATAGAGGGATACAACCGCAGAAAATACATGGAACTTGCCAGAGAAGTAAAAGAATATGGAATATTAAGAAAGGCAATATAATACCATTAATTGTAAGGGCACTCGTAACACTTCCTGATTTTTTTAGAAAAAGACTAGAAGAAATTGGAATTAAAGGGCAAATTGAGATTACAAAACGGAAAGCAATGAGATAAACGGTCGAAATCTTAAGAATCAACCATCGAATGCGGAAACCAACCAAACTAAATCACAAATACTACCCAACCAAATGTAAATTGAAATGGAAATTAAACAAAATGGTATAATTAACATCACACAAGCCTAAGGAAACTGAAACTCACAGAATCCATAAACTGCCCGTCTCAAACAAAACACATACGCATTCATGAGCCAGCTTCCACTGGTACCACATTAAATGGTAGTGATGGTTCAAAAAGGATGGAAAGACCAATATGAGAGATAGCACCAACCAGACCTCAACTGGAATGGTGAGGAGAGTACTGGTTTTTTGGGGTGATTATTGCTATTTAAATTCCAAGGATGACAAATGATCGTTGAAACGAGTAATCAATGGTAACCAGCTGCTTCAATGATACCAAATCATTTTCAGCATTTATTGAAAGACTGGGGATGTGCTGGAGAGACTTGTCACTCCCAATCAAGGAAGCACTACTTATTTTTTCTCAGTCAGCAATCACTGATAATGACTTGTATGAAACCTCATATTGAGAAAATAATAATAATATTAATGATAAGAAGAAGAAGGAGAAAAGACTGGCCAAGAAAAAGCAGGACGAAAACACATGGAAATTGCAACAAAAAGAAACTTGATAATAAAAACAAAATTGCTACTGACAGTTACACATCAAACAATTCGATCAGAACGAACTTTTTAAAACCAACATAAGCAAAACACAGGAAAGCATGTTATATGCACTCTGTGGACAAAAAGACGAAACAGTAAAACACATCATAAGTGAATGGAGCATAGTGTGACAATATTAACTGGCCATACGAAGGTCAGCGCCCAGCATACACGGCTAGTATAAATTGGCCCAGTAGAATATAATATAATTTCTGGTTTGAAATAAGAATATCAATTTATATTCTCAGAGTGACCTATAGACCTCTTATGTATCCATAAACATTAACCAACATTGGACCTCAAATAAACACAATGAGAATTAGCTTGATAATTAACATTTCTCCACTGAAGATAAACAAGTTCATATATCAAATTATATGGTCAGTGACCTCAAAACATCTTCAATCGCAGATGGCATTATCGGAATTGAACCTTGTTGTTTCGAATTAGAAAACAGTGGAATGTAATATACTTATAATTTGGATAAGGATAAACAATTTTCAGGTTGGGTTTATATTATGAGAGTGACCTATAAACATCTTATGTCGCAATAACATTATCGAAGTTGAACTGTGTTGTTAGATTCACAAGCGATTTCCATATAAGTGAGTTGAAGTTGAGAGAGTTAGCGAGTCGGCGATAAGCATTGGGAGAGGACTGGCCAGTCGGCGATAAGCATTGGGGAAGGACTGGCCAGTCGGCGATAAGCATTGAAGAAGGACTGACCAGTCGGAGATAAGCATTGGGGAAGGACTGGCCAGTCGGAGATAAGCATTGGGTGAGGACTAGCTAGTCGGTGATCAGCATTAGGCGAGGGCTAGCCAAAGTTACACAAACCAGACCGTGAGTTAATCAATGAGAGAAACGGACATAAGAACCCTTCTCTATCCGTGAAAGATATCACACCTATCGGGATACGTGTGTCCTCGCCCAAGCGTAGAACAGCACGCCACTGATAGAGGGATTAATTGTCCATCGGTCTAATTACATTCCAGAGTGAAGTCAACATTATCTGGCCAACTGGCCTAGTGACTCAACAAGTGTATATTTTATTTAATTATTCATTATTAAGAATAATTATTTTCTAAGAAAACCACAACGGACTTGACTTCTTTCCTTCAACAGTTCTGCATGAATGACCTTTCATTCCACAGGGATCCCGAGTTGCTGATTCCCCCTCAACGGTCACCCACTTATCTAAACAAACACAACGTGGGGATGGGGGTGACCTTATGAGAGGCCTCTTCAACAACCGCGGCCTTCTTCGGAGCAGCAACTTTTGTACCAACAGGATCACGTGACTAACCAGCCCAGGAGCGGCCAACTGGTGACGTCACGGGTGGGTTAAAGGCCTTTTCAATAGTAGCTCAAACGAAATACAACAAACATGACTAGTTATGCAAGGTAAACCATAAGGAACGATGCAAGGGAATGCACTTTTAACATCCAGACAAAGGCTGCAACAATCAACAATAGTTATAATTTGAAAATGAGAGTCATACAATCCTATCGGGCCTGAAAATACAAACAAGCACACTCATGAAGATCAAGGGACGGAGTAAAAGAAGCGAAATAGTTGAATTTGCCATTAAATCAAAAGGTAAAGACGAAGAATACAGAAAACTAAGCGATGACATCGACCTTGTCAGACAACTAAAGGAAACATAGAACATGAAGATCGCTGTAATAACAATATTAGAATTATTAAGAAGAGTCACGATAAACTTGGTGAAAAAAGACTTGAGGAAATTGAAATTAAAGGGGGGATATGCACCATGCAGATCACAGCACTGATAAAAACTGAAATATTAAGAAGACCTGTCGAAAGCAGAAATTGAATCACATAACAGATAATGCTGCCAGACCAAAGATATACAAACAAATAATAATAATATTGTGTCAACACAATTAGAAACAGAGAAGGAACATTACACGAAAGCAAGGGAACTGAAGCTACCAGAGTAGATAAGAAAAATTCCGGCCCCTCCTAAAAAGTAAATATATACACATGTGGTGGCACAGATATCTGTTGGTGTCGCAAAAAAAAGATCGTTATGGGTTAAAGAAGATGTGAAACCGAGTAGGGAGAGAACGACCCAGACGCTTATTGGAAGGGCAAGGAGAGTACTGGAATCCTGGGAAGGCTTATAGTCACTGAAATTCAAAAGAAAAAACAAACGTCAGGTATTACTGATAAATCAATCGTAAACGTTTGTTGTGATGAGACGATATTATTTGTAAATGTTATCGAAAGAAGCGGATAGTTCTGGATATCTGTGGGCGCATATTGTCAATCAGACTCCAGGGAAAGCTACCTGTCGTTGCGTTTGAGTGATCACTGATAATGATTCGTGTGAGAACACATGATGAGTAAACAACAACACCTACTCTAAAGTCCAACCTTTCTTCGCCGTAATGACATCATCGTAGTGTCAGACCAACCCGACTAAGACTGTGGTAAGAATCCAGAAGTCGACATTAGCATACGTCGTCGTCTGGTTTCCTACCTTTACCTGTGGTAAGCAAAGACGTTTCAGGCGGGAATCGCAAATTAATAGTGTCGCGACTCGCCACACATTAATAATAATAATAATATTACAAAAAAAAAACATAAGCTCTCCCACTTCCCTTCCTATCCATCCCCCTAAAAAATATGAAATAAAAAAATATAATATGGTATAATATAATATAGTATAATATAATATGATATTAAAAATAGAAAAAAAGGGAAAATTGATGCCGGCCTAGGCCGACACCAAACAAACTATTTGTAGAGGGTCAAGTAGGATGAAAAGGCCGAAGAGGGACAGCACAAACCAGACCTCTACTGGAAGAGTGCGGAGAATGATGGGACCTTTGGGAGGCTTATTACTACCCAAATTCCAGAGAAGACCAAATGTCTTTATCAGCGAGAAATCAATGGTAAACGGCTGTTGCTGCGATATCGCGAGATTATTTACGGTGGTTATCGAAAAGAGGTGAAGAGTACTGGAAATCTGGGGAGGATAGTTGTCACTCCGATTCCAGGAAATACCACTGGTTGTTGTTGGTCAGCAATCACTGACGATGATTTATGTGAGAACTCCTAGTGAGTACAAATAATAATAATAAAAAGAAGAAAAAAGGAAGAAAAAATAAATTAGCATAAAAGGAAATGAAGAGAAAAAGAACAAAAGAAAGAACAGTGATTAATTTCATTAAGTTCTGCAAATGCATAGACAAGTGGCCCGAAATGTTACAATTCATCTCTACCTTGTCTGTTCAGAGTGATAGTGCGAAAGTTTATTGCAATTATGCTGTACATTCTCCTAAGCATAAACAGCGTATTTATACATAATACATATATATAATTGATCTGTACTGTCTATTAATCTTCACGTTTCAATGTCGGACCTACTGTATAGCTGGGTTTCGTTGTCCTTCCTTATATGTGCGATATGTACTTTATATTTCACATACTTGAAGGAAACACTATGTCTATGAAAAGATCACAATAAAAATATATTAGGCTTGAGGTCCCCCATATACCAAACTGTGGTCAATCCGTGACGACAAATATATTTTTAAAAATCTGGTGTCAAACCACAGTGGTTAATCTTTTTCAACGTCCAATTCTTTGTACTTTAGTCTCCTCTTTCAGCCTCACTCTGCTCTCCCTAACGCGCTCCAGCTCAATGAAAAGAGTACCGTTTATATACTACTTTTTGCCCCACCTATGCAAATTGACTGTCAACCAGAGCCATCTAGCTTTCAAATTCTCCAAACAGCCAATTGGCAAAGGGGGACAACTCAAACCACACTTTCTGGATCCATTCCTGGCTGGGGTAACTTTGCTAACCACACAAACCATCAAATATTACGAAAGACAATCATAACGGAGTCGGGACTAGAAAGAAAGATTTGAGTTTTATAATCGGCAGGTTCTCTCTTTATGGCTAAAATGGGATATCTAGTCAGCATCCTGCAAAATTTCGCCTTTCTGATTTTAGATTCGAGAGTATCACTGACCAAATAAAGTTACGTAGCAATGAATAACCCAGAAGAGGAAATAGAGTTAAAATAAGCTACAAAAACATCTACAAATAAAGAGGATGCATGAAGAATATATCGAACATGTCTATTAACCACAATGCAACCAAACAAAAGATTACAGATCAAACAAGTCACATAATCAAGAAACGATTGTTCTTTGATATGGACTTTTTGAAAATAAAACGAAGGGTGAGTGAAATAACAGATCATCAGTAAAGACCACAGTAAAAGCCTACATGCAACACACTGGTAAAATATAAACACCCAACCAGAAATCAATAACTACGAGATCAGAGAATTAATTGAGAGAAAGCAGCAGAAGTCGAACACATCAAAGAAATTATGAATAAGGGCAAAGTGTAACTCTCATCTCTAATGAACGAAGAAAGTAAAACTAGAAAAAGTAAAGATGAACAAATTCCTTTTATACATCTCAAAATATAATATTACAGATCTTAACGACATAATTAATGCAAGTGTCAAATGAGTAAGTCTAAGACTAGTCGTAGAAATACAATTCCATCAACGTAATTTACCCAAAAAGCCCAGATAAGAAACAAGACTTGAAACCAAAAATGTATAAACTACATAAAGAAGCTCAGGTTGTCAATAAAGCCAAAGTGAAAAGAAAGCGATTGAAGAGGAAAAAAGGACAGATTACAGAAAAAGAATGAAAAACAAAAAACACAATATATGACCAAAGGAAGGAAGACAATATAGTAAAAAATATAATTAGGACTGTTTAAAACAATAGAAAGCCAGTGTTGCCAAAACGTAAATGAAGAAATAACAAATCACAAACAACGGGACACAAAGAAAACAAAACAATTCTGGGGCAATATATTAAAAAAGCGACAAAAGAAAACAACAAATTCCGAATGGCCGAAATAATGAAAGAGATTCAGGAAGGGAAGAGGAACATCAATTGAAATTAATGAAAAAACACTTATGAGGACGCGTAAAAAAAATAGCAAACAAGTAATCAGTAGACCACGACGGAATATATACATTTTTATTTTAATATACAACCTGCATAATATACAACACCACACCTAAGAGGCCTTCGCGAAACTAAGTGGATGACTAAAGGAAATAAAATAGACATCGAGATTAAACGGATCACAACCAACTACAGACCAATAACCTGCCTACCAACAATGCCAAAAATTGTAACGGCATAATTAAGTGAACGGATTGACCACTCGAAATACGAAATGCTGGTTAACATGCAGTTGCCCGACGCTGTCTAAGGCGAACAGAATTAATGCTGAGATAAACTGAGACGAACTCGTGTTATTTTAGTGTTTGCTTTTTCCGTGAATACTTGTTCAACCTAGACTTGAGTGTCAAGTCTACCCTACTATTTCCCAAATATCAAGGTATATTAGTTCATAGCTTCCAAATAGTTTAGTAAAAGTTACAATTAATTACACAGACAATGGTGTTACAAAATAGTCATCAATCTAAGTTACAACGCTCAATGTTATTAACTTTATTTACACTTTAAAAAAAAGTTAGCGATATATATATATATATATATATATATATAATTTTATGTATATACACACATATTATAAAGTGATATTATATGTATATATTTTACGTATTTAAGGTAGCAGTTCTCAATACATGAATAGAGTTTTGTAGTAGTAGTATAAAATATATTTATGGCAGATAAACTAGACTGAGGAATCCATGTTTTATTCCCGCAAAGAATAATCGGTCTGATAATACAGATGATATATATATATATATATATATATATAGATGGATAGATATAGATATGTATATATATATATATATATGTATATCATTTATATATACATATATATATGTATATATATATGTATACAATATATATATGTGTATATATGTATATAATATATATATGTATATATATGTATATATATATGTATATAATATATATATATGCATATATATGTATATATATATATATGTATACACTATATATACATATGTTTGTATATATATATGTATACAATATATATACATATATGTGTATATATATAGGTATACAATATATATATGTATTACATATATATATACATATATGTATATATATATATATTAATTTTATATATACATATATATGTATATATATTTATATAATATATATACATGTATATAATATATATACACATATATGTATATAATATATATACACATGTATATAATATATATATACACATGTATATAATATATATACACATATATATATATTTATATATATATGCATATAATATATATATACATATATATGCATATACCATATACATACATATAATATATATATGCATATAATATATATATATACATATATATGTATATAATATATATATACATATATATGTATATGCCTATAATATATATATACATATATATGTATATGCCTATAATATATATATATACATATATATGTATATGCATATAATATATATACATATATATGTATATGCATATAATATATATACATATATATATATATGCATATAATATATATATACACATATATATGCATATAATATATATATACATATATATGTATATGCATATAATATATATATACACATATATATGCATATAATATATATATATATATATGTATATATATGCATATAATATATATATACATATATATGTGTATATATACATATATATGCATATATATGCATATATATGCATATATATACATATATATGCATATATATGTGTATATATATACATATATATGCATATACTATATATACATATATATGTATATATATACATATATATGTATATATATAAATACATATATATAGGCTTATAATATATATACACATATATATGTATATATATATACATATATATAGGCTTATAATATACATACACATATATATGTATATATATGCTTATATATATGTGCATATAATATATATTCATATATATATATGTCTATATATGTATATAATATATACATATATATATGTATATATATGCATATAATATATATAATATATATGTGTATATATATGCATATAATATATATATATATATGCATATATATATGCATAATATATATATATACATATGCATATATATATGCATAATATATATATATACATATGCATATAATATATATACATATATATATATATGTATATATATACATATATATGCATAATATATATATAAATACATATACATATGCATATAATATATATATAAATACATATACATATGCATATAATATATATACATATGCATATCATATATATATACACATATGCATATCATATATTTATATACATATTCATAGCATATATTTATATACATATTCATATCATATATATATATATATATATATATATATATGTCATGTACACCATAGTTTGTCATGAAAAACACTCCCTATCTCTTCCAAAACACATTTATTTGCAGATAATTGTTTCTGCGAATTTTAAAAACATGTTCATGATATTCAAAATATCACTTATATCCAAAGGGAGGCTTCATCAGTGTATAATGATTTCAAGTCAGGCTGAAATAAATGAAAATGCATCCAACATTCTTTTGACTAATGCACATTTGCTTTTCACTCCATTATTTTTCAAAGGAAAACACTTATTCAACTTTTTTTATACATATAAATATTCATAGTGTATTATGTTAACGATACGTGTTTTCCTCTCCTTTTAGCAGTATCAATATCTAATCGATAAAAAATACTTCAAAGTTCACATAACTAATAATTATTTTCCACCAACCGAAATTATATTCATGAAAAAGTGTTTTCTCATTTCCTTCTCTTTTGCTTCATCCTTACTGATTATTTCATTTTTGCTTTCGTGTAAGGGCACATAAATTTATGACATAGAGGATTCACTCCTAAATAAATTAACCGATCATATATTTTGAAACACATTTGCTAAGCGTAAGGGGTTCGAATGTGGGATCTATTTTGTTTAATTTAGTTTCATGCAGTGGGTGTAAAAAGTGATGGAAGCCGTTCGTGATCTGATTCTGGTGAAATATTAATGATAAGAATTCGAAATTAAGTTATTTATTTTAAGCGACATAATATGCGCAAAACCGCCTGTTTTAAAATTCAAATATATTAAATTTACTTGAATAAAACAAGATTGTCTGCATTTTAAATCATTCGTAAGACTTTTTAGCTTCAGCCTTAGATTTGAGACATTTTCTAGAATTCAAATCATATAATAGATGTTGATTAAAATTGGAATAAGGATTCTATGCGTAACTTTTAATAGAATTGTATTTTTATTTATTTCCCGTTCGGAGAACTAATTTTACCCGTTCTGATGTGGTTATTCTTCTAGTATACATAATTATTATTATTAATTAATTATATATATATATCTATATATATATATATATATATATATATATACAGTAGTAAGTTTTTGAAAGGCTGTGGGCAATGCAAGTTCCGGGTAAGATGCAAGTTGTAAGGAACAAAAACAATAACAATAAATCGAATACGAAATATGACTTACTATTTATTTTTCCTTTTTTTTCAAATCTTACATAACAGCAAGAGTGTTTTTAGCTGTTTGTCAAAAATAATTAAACCAGAAGGAATTTTTTTTTCTTCTCTGACTGTGTAGAGAATACTACTAAACAAAATGGCTGCCAGATGTAGACCGCAGCGAAAACTATAGCAGTCTCGCAGGGAATGTAAATTAAATTAAATTTTAAACCAGTACTCTCCACCTTCCTCGCACATGTCAGCAGCTCCGACCAAGTAATTAGCAGACTACACTCACTCCAACGCAAACAACTACAAACAAACAACTATATATTTAGCCTAGACGTAATCTCCCTCTACACCTCAATACCCGCACACCCAGCCATAGCCCTCATCACCGACCACATATCTTCCTCTGACAACCTAGAGCTCTTCGGACTAACACCTACTGACATTCACAATCTTTTATGCATCATTATCGACAACACATACTTTACCTTTCAGCAGCATACTTTCAAACAAATCTCCGGCCTCCCCATGGGTTCTAGCCTTTCCGGTCTCTTAGCCATCACCTACATGAACCGATAAGAGCAACGAGCACTTAGCTCCTGCCTTTCCTATATATTCTTCTCCAGATATATAAATGACATTCTTATCCTTACATCCTCTCAAGACGAAGCCACACAAATATTCAACACCTTCAACAACACCGACCCCCACATACAATTAACCATAGAACACCCCAACGAGTCCGGCTCACTCTCTCTCCTTGATTTCAACCTTAACATCACCGAAGACGGCTCTATACATACTAACTTCTATAGGAAACCTGCCTGCAAAAACCTTTTCATACACTTTAAGTCTGCCCTGCCCACAAAAGCCAAATTAAGTTATGCCCATAATGAAATCACCCGAATACAAAATAAATGCTCTTCTGCTGCTGACAAAATATTACACACTAAAAACTTCCACCAAACCCTCCCAACTAATGGCTACTCCGCCCCTACCATGGCCCACCTAAATAAGCTCAAAACACGTAGACACCGCACCCTCTCTAACACTAACACATGCTTCTTAAAACTCCCTTTCTTCAGCGATAAGATCACCACCTCCATCCGCAAGGCAATACATAAGGAAACCCTTAACATACAACTAACACATACTGGCACCTCCTTACGCCAACATCTATCTAATAAACACACTAACCACACACCCGAACCCTGCTCCCTGGCCAATTGCCCTATCCCTAACACAAGTCTGTGCCATCGCACTAACTGTGTTTACGAACTACAGTGCAATAAATGCAAAAAAATTACATCGGCAACACTACAAGACCGCTACACATGCGCATAAAGGAGCACTTGAATACCCGTATACCCTCTTTCCACAAACACAGAGATTTGCTCGAACACTCAGCGTGATATTCATGTCTCCATCTTAGCGTCTGTCAGAAACATTGGTGACCTTAGAATCACAGAATCAATCCTCATCTCCAGATTAAACCCCTCACTCAATCAGCGTCACAAGCTCCACTCACCATTCATTCTATAATATCTACCCCCATCCACCGCCCAACCCCCACATCTTACACTCAAGAGACTCCGTTTCCACCACTTCACTCATTACTTACCTCCTATAGTAAATCACTACACATCCAAACAATCAAATAGGCCCCTCCCCATATGAACTTCCATCCTAACACACTTTCAACCACAAACCAAAAACCATATTCAACATACTCTTCTAACCCACCAAAATAAGTAACCCCATAACTTAGCATTATTAATTAATTAATCCAAACACATATAAAATGTATACAAATAACATGCAAATATTAAATAAATAATTAATAAAATAAATTTAAAAAGTAAATTATAATAATAAAAATATGTAAAGAAAATGAATATATATAAATAAACAATCAAACAAACAATAATACATAAATGTGTATATATATATGTATATATGCATGTATGTGTATATATGTTTTATATATATATATACTATTATGGTTATACAGATTTCCACCTAAAAAAAATCCAGAGTTACTCCCCTTTATATCAAGTTAATTCGATAAACAAATTTGACGAAACTCACAATTAGTAACACTTCTTAAATAGATGATAATCGATAAGTTTAATAGATCTAGAATATTTAAAATGTTAGATTAATTACTTTACTTTATATTAAAATTCTTAAAATACGAAAGAAAGATAAACAAAATAAAAATATGAAGATAAAACACACTGAAATAAAAGTAAATAATCAAATATAAACTTAATAAAACCACATTATATAACAAAAATATATATATTATTAAAAGTAACAGTTTATCGAACACTATACACTTAACCAACATTACACAAATATTTTTGAACACCAACTCATATATTTAACATAACCTTAAAATAAAATTTAATTTAATTTACATTCCCTGCGAGACTCCTATAGTTTTCGCTGCGGTCTACATCTGGCAGCCATTTTGTTTTGTAGTATTCTCTACACAGTCGGAGAAGAAAAACAATTGTTCTTCTGGTTTAATTATTTTTGACAAAGGGATGTCTTTTCCCGAAATATCAAATAGTGATTTTTAATCACCCGGGCATCACACGAACAGCTAAAAACACTCTTGCTGTTATGTAAGATTTGAAAAAAAAGGAAAAATAAATAGTAAGTCATATTTCGTATTCGATTTATTGTTATTGTTTTTGTTCCTTACAACTTTCATCTTACCCGGAACTTGCATTGCCCACAGCCTTTCAAAACCTTACTGCTACTATACCCAGCAATGCTTCAAGCAAACTATCATTCTCTACTATATATATATATATATATATATATATATATATATATATATATTTATTTAAAGATAGATGGACGAAGAGTGATAAACATCCACGAATGTCCAAATTTATATTAAACTTCGATTGTTCAATGCAAGGTATATTCTGTAATAAAATTATGTTTATTATTCTTTCCTCAAGCCAAGGCTTTTCAATGATCGAGATCTTATCATCAGAGGAATTATACAGATAGATAAGTTGACAATAGAAAAGCCAAAATTCAACATTTAAAAAAATGATGGGTGAAAAAAGTTCGTGTAAAAAGATATTGGGTTTGTCCAGGTGGTAATTGTCCGCCGATAAGGTGTCTAATGGAAGAACTTTCGATGGAGAAGAAAAAGTTTCGTGGAGGCATTACAGAAAGGTGTTCAAAATGAAGTAAATCGAATCGTGAAAATTGAGTTCAAGTCGTAGATGGAGCCCACTTAAACGGAATTAAAATGAAGAACTCTGGCAATTAAAAAAAAATGCTTCCTCGGCCAAGAAATGAGTCGTAAGCTAATGACATTAGCAATGGGAATTTCTACTGAAAGTTTACTTTTAGTTTCATATTTATTCTATCTCTCTCTCTCTCTCTCTCTCTCTCTCTATATATATATATATATATATATATATATATATATATATATATATATATATATGTGTGTGTGTGTGTGTGTTCTAATTCAACATTCAATGTTCTTCAAATAGGGAATTATTGCATAACATAAAGTCAGCTATAGCTCTATAGTGCACGATTAGCGCAATTTTACAAATTTTAAATTATTTTCCCTGAAAATTGATGATAAAGTATAAATGTTCACAGGAAAAAAAAACGTTTTTAATCAAGGCAAACAATTGTTTCAACTGAAACCAAGGATATCGTTTACAAGAATGTTAAAGTATTTCAAAATATTTACAGACTTACGTTTTACAGTACGTTCAAAAATAAATAAAAATACGTTTAAAAATACGTTTAACTTATTCCTATTTTATGTATACACATATATTATAAGGTGACAAAATATATTGTGCATATATTTTCACTATTCAACAGTGCTAAATACATCAGTGGAGCTTTGTAGTAGCGTTACACTATATATATGTCAAGTAAGCTGCACAGAGGCGTCCATGTTTCATTCCGGCAGGAAATAAGACAAGTCTTTAATACAAGTTATATTAAATAAGAAAAATATAAATTAACACTTCTTTACAGTTAAAGAGAACACGTTACTATCTTAAGTTAAATAAATGATTATGTTTGAAATTCCGTATGATTCCCAAGCTTAACAAATATTCCAGAAATCGAAAAGAGGCACATAAATAATATAGAAGGTGGCATCGGTTTAAATGAATATAACAAAGAAGACGAGGATAATAGTCGGAATGATCGAAAGAATCGAAACTACCGGATGCGTTATAACTGATGGGATGATAAGATATAAGAATCATGGTGTATTTACCCGTTAAAATTCTTTGATGATGGCCGCCGCCGCCGTTCCGAATTCGGTTGAGCTCGGACATTTGAGGAAACCAGAAAGTATATCATTACGGAAAATTTAACTCACCTGAAATCAAAAGAGAAACACGAAATCAGAAGGCAGAATATGAAAATCTTATAGTAAGCGTATATCAGAATAATAGGAAAATCTTATATAGAATACGTGAGCATGAGTACCTAAAAATTGGAATGAGAATCTAATATGAATAGAGATTTTGTCTGTCTGTTCGTCCGTCACAATATTTTTAAACGTAATAAATGCATTGCGAAATTTGTCTCATTTCGAAATATCAGAGTTATGTACTTACTAGTTTAAGAAATGGAAAATAGTTCATTAATAGTAAATAATGACTTCCCAACGAAAAAAGCGGGTGTCATGACCGGAAATCAAAACATTGAGATTTTCAGTCCAAGTTTTACTTACTGATCTATTTGGACTTTTTATTCAGAGAGGTGTCTTTCTTTTTTAAAGGTAGTTCACCCCAAAAAAGGCAAGTGTCCACTGTAGACGTAAGGGGCTACTGAGAATCAGGGGGACATTTTTGGGGTCATCCTGAAATAAGAGCTGTGCAGCGAGATGCTTGTTAACATCACTTTTTAATTTCTGCATGTCGGTAAAGTAGGGGAAACAGGGAGAAAGTTCCAAAGGCCGACAACACAGAAAATAATCTATTCGGAATCTGGTGACCTTTACAGTGAATGGATGGAATGTAGCTGATTGTCGGATTAGTCGAGTGTGTTTACGTCGAGGGGCACCAGAGCAGAAAGTTCATCGGAACACATTCCTATGAATAATGAAACATTGCGGCGGCTGGAGTAATAAAACGAGCGCACTTTCGTCGCAGCAGCCTTGGCAACGTCTTCTATGTATTTCAATTTATGTCATCTGTGAATGTTAGGTCAAGGAGTTTGACTGTTAGACTTTCAGCTAGGGTATTATTTACCATGATAATCAGTGGTTGAAAAGGTTTCTTGTAGTTGTTAAAGCAAATGAGCTTTGTCTTAGCAGCATTAAATGGTACCGTCCCATTATGACCCCATTCCACTACAGACTGGAGGTCACTTTCTAAGAATTCAGCCATTACCTCGGATATGCCGACATGTCGAGAGTAGAACGTGGTGGCGTCAGCAAATATACCCATCACAGACACAGAAGCTTAACACATTACCTTACAAAAAATAGTATAGGTTGTGTGACGTCATAGATATATGTTTTACATCATGTTTCAAAAGTAATGAAAAGGAAAAACATCATCAATAACGTTGGAAATTATTTTAACAGTGCAAAACAATTTATTTTCCTTTTACTACGTGTTGGCGTTCAAAACTAATATATAATATATAGTATAATTTGCGCACGTAGGTTCTATAATTTTAGTATTATACAATTAGAATGTCTTAAAAAATAACTTCAATAATAAAAGGAATACTTTAATTCAGTTGCGCAAAATAACGTTTAGAATATTTAGTTTTAAATGTATTAAAGGGAATATTTTAGAGTTGCTACAATAAAATATATTTTCATCAGATTGCTTAATCAAGGATAAAATAGATCACATGTGCAACGTTTTAATTAAATTAATTCAGAAATAATGGTAAACCATTTCACGTAGAAGCACGTGTGCTTATATTACTGACATAAGAGTTTGATTAATATATGCATATATAACGTCAAAGATTATATGTGATATATATATGTATATATATGAAAAAATATTTGTTGTTGTTTATTATCTACGGACGTATACGTTTCATCTCTTTTCAATCGAGACTCTTCAGCGTAGAAGTATGACTATTCACTACCGGTCACGCGATTCGAAACCCTGGATTATAAGTATTTTTCAACTCCAATCCAACGTCTTATTCCAATTGTAATTATATTATGACCCACGCCGAATCAATGTATATAGAAGTACGACAAATGTATTCGCATGAAAGATACGGCCCACCCACACAAACAAATCACAACGTCTAAATGGACAGTTACAAGACAAAACCTTAACTATAAGATAACCACACAAAGAAGAAGTAGAGGGAGTGTTTGTCTCGAAATATGTAGTGCTCAATGAAGAGAAAAGGAAGACAATGTGTAGGTGCGATGCAAACTAAAAAAGTGTAATGGGATACAATGGTAAAAATACACAATAAAACAGATGTGTAACATATATTTATTCAAAATAAAAACATACAGGTAATACAGATATCAATTAAATGTATGAAAACATAACGACCTAGACTAAAACAGATAGTGACATGACAACAAATAATAACTTGAGGAATATACAGTTACATGGCACGAAAACAGATAATGAAATGACAAACACACCACGAAGAAACGATATGAAAAAATATTTGTTAATGACTTACAGCTGAATTTCGGCTGTATAAGAGAAAAAGTTATCTATAATATCATAGTAGAATCATAAAAACTGATACTTTTATACCTTATATCTGGAAGAACATTATTACAAAGACTTCATACATACATTACTTGTTTCTTCCAGAAATACATATTTATATGTTACACGTAAATATGTAACTATGTATACGTATACATACACATACACATATGTATGTATACACGTATATATATTTATACATATATTTATACATATACATATATTTATACATATATATATATACACACACATTTAT
>OY744524.1:110069596-110074596 GCA_963556195.1 Sepiola atlantica | reverse complement strand
ATTGTTCTCATGTAACTGGGCGCATTTTTATTAGTGCAATGATATTGTTCTCATGTAACTGGGCGCATCTTCATTAGTGGAATGATAGTGTTCTCATGTTATATGCTGTATGACATAGTGAAAAGTATCACTGATGTTATCAATGTTAGGAAACAAATAGAAAAACATCAATCCAACAAATAATTTCATTAAAATAGAATATTTTTTCTGATTTACGTTTTAGAGTTCAAATAAATGTCAGTGTTCTTACTTCAATGATAAATTTATCAAATTGGACAATTTTACAGGCGCATAACATGTTAACCCGTTCTGGAAATGAATTATTCTTATTGGAAAATATGAATTCATTTAAATCATATGACATTTTGATAAGTCAGGTAGAAGGTCACTGAAATTTACAAGTTGACATCCAGGTCAACAAACTAATACAATTAGAAGTTCAAATGCAAGTACAAATCAGAAAAAAACGTCGAGACGGGATTACTCCCCATTTGTATAAATGAATAGTAACGAATCCATAAAAATACAAACTGCTCATAGGGTAAGATTCGAGAGAAGTCTCGCTTTTCCCTTATGGTAATCAAGCTGGATTTCTTATCAATCGGACGTTGATACAAAACTCACTGTCTTGGAATAATGATTCGGGAAATATTAATCAAGATACGATTAGTTGGACAATGAGCAAATTACACGGAATTGTCCGTAATTGGCAGACAAATAAGATATTTAAGTCCAAATTCTCTTTTATAACATTAGGACGCGAGTGTAGACACAGAAAGAAGCAGATATCCCCGGCTTGCATCAAATTACTCCCCCCCCCCAAGAAACGACTTGCCAGTAGAAGCAACTGAATTCCGCACTATGTTGTTTCTCTCCCACTGCAATATTTTTCGATTTACCTACCTTTCCACGAGGGCTGGGTGTAACATGAGGTCGATCTTTATCTACAGAATGCGACAAGGACGATTATGGCCGGTGGAACATGTCTCATCGGCATTGACTAATAGGCAAGTAGGGGCTCACACACAAGTGAGTCATTCCGAGTCCTTTGGTGAAATGGGAAGACACTGCGGATATTGCTTTATGTACATAATACTAAAACTGATAAACTTCTTTGCTCATTAAGTTATTAAATGATGCGTAAAAATTGCAAATCAGATGAGAAATTGTTGGAGGAGATTGTACTGTAAGTAGTGATTGAAGAGCATAGAGGGTAGTAGTAGTAACAGGAGAGTAAGAGGATGACGTAAATAAAGGTTAATACAGAAAAAAGTAAAATGGTTTCATTGACTGAATTGTATTATTATTTATTTGTTATGCTTGTTTGTCAACTCAATCATTCGATAAAAAATATTAATTTTTTTACACAGGCCTCTTAAAAAAAATATTGCACATATGAATAAAATATTGATATACTGATTACACTCTGATAAATATGTTATCTGGCAATGCTCAATATATTCTCCAAATTTTTTCATGCATCATCTCTACATTTATCCAATGTAATATTTACATTTCCTACGCCATTGATGTGCTTAATACGATACGAGAATTGTTTCAAAAACGTTACTGATTTAAAAAAAAATCAATTCGTTAATAGAGTTTTTTTTATATCTAGCTTGACAGTATATTTCAAGATAGGAGAAATAGTAAAACAATGTCTATCATAGAAATACTACAATAACTTATTTTCAGGATTTAAATTCAATCAGCTCTTATTCTCATCACAAATAAAGTAGTAAAACCTAATATATTTCGATATTTACCTATAATTACAATCTGTTATTCGTTTAAGTATTTCCTCTATTTTATTTATATGTATTCCAATTCCAATATTGCATTCCACTTGACGATATGTTGATATCTTTCAAAGCAAATTTCTATACAATATCATTTATTTTTAATTTTTTGAAACCGACTTATTATTTCGTCATGCGATTTTATTTATTCATTCCTTTAGATAATCTCAATTTTTTCGGTTAGAATAATAATGATAATAACAATAACAATAATATTAATAACAACAATAACAATAACAATAACAATAACAATAACAATAATAATAATAATAATAATAATAATAATAATAGGAGCACTAGGAACAATCCCCAAAAACCTGGATAAAAGACTGGGAGAAATTGGAATCAAAGGGACTATCGAAACCATACAAAGGACGGCAATGATCAAAACAGATGCAATCTTAAGGAAAATCCTCGAATGCGGAAACTAACACACATAAGCTACAAAGGCTAACCAGTCACAAGGAATTTACAACGGAGAAAACAAGACAACACGAAGAACACCACAACAAGAGCCAAGGAACAGAAACTGCAAGAAACAGCACTTCATAATCTCCCCCCTCAGCTATCACTACACAAAAACGAACCAAGAAACAGAAATTACAAGAAACACTATAAACTCCTCCCTCTCCCCCACCCACCCACCCCCCAAAAATTAAAAAAGAATTAAAAAAAAAATGTGTTTTTAAATAAGCAAAAGGAAAAGAAAAAAAAAAAGAAAAGGAATTGAAAGGAAAAAAATTTAAAAAATAATTTAAAAAAAAAATTAATTTAAAGATATATTTTATTATTTTATTTATTTTTTTAACTGGTGCCGACCTAGGCAACATATTTGTAGAGGGTCGAGGAGAATTAGAAGACGGAGGAGGGACAGCACAAACCAGACCTCCACTGGAAAGGTGCAGAGAGTGCTGAGACCTTGGGGAGGCTTGTTGCCACCCAAATCCCAGAGAAGACCAACTGTCCTTACCAGCGAGAAATCAATGGTAAGAGACTGTTGCGATACCACATCGTTATCGAAAAGAGATGAAGAACACTGGAAGTCTGGGGAGACTTGTTGTCACTCAGACTCCAGGAAATACCACAGGTTGTTGTCGGTGAACAATCACTGACGATGCTCTGTGTGAGAACTCCTAGTGAGTACAAATAATAAGCGAAGGCAATATCATATTCGAACGGACATTATCATCCTTCACAGATTTTAGAAGCAGTCATCGCCCGATCGCCGAATATGAATTGCAAAATTAAGTATTTTTTTAAATTTCATACGATGTCTCTGTTCTGTCAAACGTTAAAGACAAACAAAAATATACTTTCTTTACCTTCCAACTACGATCAATGTTCTGTCCAAAAATTATACAATAATATAATGGTGTATGCGTTCGTGTCAGATGCCCATAGAATAGAAATATTTCACAAACACCTACAACGATTTTGGAACCGGGCCCACACAACCATATATATTCTGAAACTTCATTAATCAGAGTACTTGGATAAGTACATCTCAGTTTGAACATAGGTGGTATAGTAATATGGTGGAGTCTGCTTTCGCGCTAGACGTCCATAAAATGAAACTGTTGTTACATAGCAATGGCGCAATTGAAAATTTGTATTTTGACGTTGTATATCGTGAATCCTCATTGTGAGTTCGGGCGAACATTTTAGACTTTTACAACAATGACAAACTGGAGGTGTTATTGTGGCTACCAAGATGTTGATTTCTGCGCTCAATTCCTGCAAATATTCAATATAAAAATTTGCAAAGGTGAGGAAAGTGGAGAGAATCGATTTGCTGCACGTTATCGACTATTCCCTCCTGTAAAAAGGCATTTTTAAATATCCATTCCGAATATCTCAAATCCTATATTTTATCTGCGCTTGGCATGACATTAAACTACATCGAGTGATGATAATCAAGTTTGGGCGTTTTGTGAGGTGTGAGGCTTAATTGCAAGTGCACACACGCCCGCTCGGACTCTTAGTAATAATACGTGTCAAGCTCCACACTATAGGTTTAATGAAATGTGCCCTGCACGAAACACAATTTAAAAATATAAAAAAACTTGAAGTCAAAAAGGAAAACAGGATTGAATTCAGCAAAAGTGTTAATATGCCTTAAAACAAAACAAATAACCCAATAGGACAAACAATTTATTTTCCTTCTAAACAAGTAAAAAGTATAACGCCCTTTTTAAAAGCAGTGGGTTTTTTCTTGCCGTAAAATAATTTTCACCTAAATATCCTTTAGATCAATAAAACGAATGCCACTTTTAAAAAAAATTCAATTTATGACATCTTATTCGATTTTGGAACAATTCATTTTAAAATAAGTAAAACCATATTTATTGGGACTCGTACAGACCAGATATTTCTTTAATTTGTGTTCGGAAAATATAATTTAGTAAGTGGGTCTGACATGTGAGAACGTACGTTCAAACGAAGGTAGTTACACATCTATGTTTATACAGATATTCTTATATCACAAATAATATAGAGAGAGAACGATATATACTAGAATTTGCACCATCAGTAAATTAATTGAAGATAAGACCTTGAGCAACGAAACGCTTACCAAAATGCCTGGATTCGGCAGCAAATAATCCGAAACGGATTTATAGGCTGTGAAAATTTTTAATTTTATTTTATATGAATTATTTATAAGTTACTCGTTCCAAATCTTTCTTCCCACTGTTAAAACAAGTTAACCTGTTAAAATATGTTCATTTGTTTTCTTTATAATTATATTTTAAACTTCTTCATTTTCTTTATCTGTCCCCCCCCCCAGGTGCACATCGTTTAATAACTTCTTGTATCCTCATTTAGCAATATTCTATGTCTATAATCTCATTGCCACTGGTCATTTAGTATTCTTAGACTAGAATACGTTTTCTTTTTACTTAATGTTTATATCTTAAATTAATATTTATTGAACCTATTTTTCTTCTGCGTTTCCATCCCTTGAAGCGGCGCATTATTATAATCTTAGATTTGTATCATCATAATCGCTTATAAATTTACTATATTGAAATCCTGTCAAGAACGGTCTAACAATACTAAACCAGAAGATAGTTTCTTTCACTCGGTCATTTTCATATTATTCTTCTCGTTCCTTTTTCTGCTAGTCTATCCTTAGCACGCACTGTTTTCTTTTTTATTCACCATTTTTATCTAACGCATTTAAACGCCGGATTGAAATCTATA
>OY744524.1:110047096-110064596 GCA_963556195.1 Sepiola atlantica | reverse complement strand
GATACTTTCCAGTGAAAGTTGGCTTTCGATATTCAGATGACTTAAACCTTTGATCAGTGCGAGTTATCTGAACATCTAGAAAATATAATTATTACTATGTTCCTTTTTCATCGTGAATTGTATAGATGAACTGATAGAGTTCACATGGTTCAGTAATGTTTGAACATCTTCCTGGTGAGGCCAGAGTATGAGTGTATCATCCACATATCTTAGCCAAATGTTGAATGCAGTGGTGTTAATCCTAACGCTATTTCCTTGGAGTATTCTATATATACTTTGGACAGTACCGTGGGCAATGTTGATCACATAGCTAGACTTACTTCCTGCCAGTATATATCAAATCCCATCGGGAAGTATGTCGTTTCCAGACAAAAGGTGAAGATCTTTCTTATATTATCAATTGGTGTACAAGTGCATTACTTCAGTGAGATATCTGAAGTAAACTTAGTCTGTACCACCGTCAGAGTAATCAGTTGGTACTTTTGTGTACAGACTCACTACATATAGACTTGTCATCTGGTTCGAATTGAATGGGAACATTATTGATTTTTATTACTACGAAGTGAGCTGAATTCATTACATACGATAGAAATTTCCCTGTGAGTGGGCTGATTATACTTACCAGGAATCGGCTCAATGGGTGGCATGCCCTACCTTTGGCGCTGACAATGGAGCTTAATGGAATACCATATGTGTGAATATCAGGAGGGCCGTATAAGTGTTTTAGCTTGCTGTAATGCTGAACTAGCTGTCTGTATTGTGCAGCTTATATTAGGTATTTGTTCTTACTCAGGATTTGTGACAGCTTCCTCTCTGATTTCAAAGTCGGATTTGTTTATACTTTACAGTAGCCACCAGATCCTATTAGATCTGCTAATTTTGAGGAATATTCCGCTCTATCTGTTGTATTGCCTTTGTCTGCTGGTAGTATCATTATATCATTATCACTGCGTAGTAGCTTTGTAGCCAATACTTCTTCCTCTGAGATGTTTGAATTCTCGTAGCTTTTCTCCTTGTGTCTTGTGTTCAAGTCTGCCTCTTCTATTAGAAGTATCATACTTAAGTATAGACTCCGGTTGATCGTTGTGGTGAAGTTAAGACCCTTGTTCAACACTGATTCCTCAGAAGTCAGCTGACGTTTATTTTTGTTGACAATGGTACTTATTGCTGTATGGTGGACATGGGGTCTTATCTCCTTAGATTTCAGATTTTCCAACTTTTTTTATTTAGAGTAATTTGACCTCCTTAAATTCTTGATTATATGATATGTTCAGATATTCCTTGATGCGAAGTTTGTAATCAGTCAGTGATAGGATTTCCAGAAAGGGGCTGAGCCCGCTTGAGATGTGTGTTGTGGATCCTACACCGGACGAGATCATGCCCTACTTGTTTTGCGATTGTTTGTGTTCTTCTGGAAATTTCAAGTTAAGCTTGGTAATACAAGCTTCAGATCACGACATCTGTATAGGAATGTAAGGTGGTTTCCACCTTAGTTGTTTCTACTTCTTTATTATTTCGGTTCGATACCGATTTGATATTATGTTTCTAATTTTTTTGGATGAGGATCGTAGTAATATCAAATAATATCATATCGGTACGGACCCGAAATAATGCGGAAATCAAAAAAGTTCTAATAGTCATCTGAAGGTTGAAGGTTCAATCCTCAGTGCGGGCGATACAAAGAATTTCGAATTACTGAATACTTTTACCAGTCATGGCTGACGGACGAGAGCATAGTGACACCCGTCAATTGAATAAAGGGTTCCGTTTGAAATTCCGTCCAAATTCCCGAGTTTGAAAGAAGTATTCCCGAGTTCGAAAATATACACCTGCAGAAGGTCGGAGGTTACAGCGGCCGAAACGTTGTGACGATAACACTCGAGATGAGAACAGTAGTCCAAATAATCGAAATTGTACAAATGGTCAATAGCGTTAGAAATTATGTTCATAGTTCAAAACAATTTATCTTGCTTTAACTACATATTAGCGTTAAAAACTATTTAATATAGCATATATATATATATATATATATATATATATATATATATATATATATATATATATATATATATATATATATATATATATAAATGGTCATGCCCGGAAGGTTTAGATTATCATGTAAATAAAAGTTGTTTGTCTGGGGGTGTGTGTCTTGATAAAAGTAAACACTGCACAAGATTCACACACAATGGTTATAAATAAAGTTTCACAATTGCCTCGGACAAAATATAGGAACTTTTTTTTTAAATATTAATTTTTTGTGGGGTGAACTCGAACAGAATTAGCCAGGAGGGCATTTAGAGCGATTATTTAAGTTTATTATGTAGTTATTCGTCAATGTCTTTTACTGAAAGAAATAGGGCGAAGATGTGATAGAGAGTAGATAAAGGGGGACACAATAGGGGAGGAAGAGGTGGGGAGGTAGTGAGGAACGATATAGATAGAGGCAGGGATAAAGGGAGCGATGGAGAGAGAGACGGGGATAAAAGGGAGCGATGGAGAGAGAGACGGGGATAAAAGGGAGCGTTGGAGATAGAGAGAGAAAATTTAGAATGAAGATGTTTCACACACTTTTATAATATTCTGTTCGGTCAACGCCGGAAAACCATGCTAGTTAAATAAACACTAAGGAAAATATCCTGAATAAAACAGATATAAATAACTAGTGAAATCGATTTTAAGGTGGGTGTATTTGTAATGTTTAATCAAAGATGCTTACAAAAAATAACTTTACAGCCATTTACAAATATGAAAATCTTCATTAAGAAAATAAGAATATGTATTTATTGAATTTAGTAGTAAGTGCTCAACTATCTGACCAGTTCAGCTACAAACAAATAAACTGAACAGACCACTAGAAGGACGGTTTATAAAATAGCCTGGAATTTTTAATTATTCTCAGATTTTAAAATCCATTCTCTGAGTTGTGATTGACTGCTAGTCTATGCGTTAATAATCTATTACGAATATTAAGCAATATTGACGTATAAACTATTAGAACACTTGACGTATAAACTATTAGAACACTTGACGTATAAACTATTAGAACACTTGACGTATAAACTATTAGAACACTTGACGTATAAACTATTAGAACACTTGACGTATAAACTATTAAAACACTTGACGTATAAACTATTAGAACACTTGACGTATAAACTATTAGAACACTTTATTCAGATAAGTGTCAGTTTCGTTCTACGTCTACCCACCAATACGCAAGCGTAATGGTTTTTGTTTTGAGAAAGAATAAGTTCTGTTTGGCCTGGTTGATTGTGAAGGAGTAATTTGGAGAAGGCACAGGCAGATTTTGGCTTAGCGGTGCTGTGTGATGTTATATTTCATTTGGTTTGCGACACTGGTATATAAGGTATATGGAAATCCCACGGTGTAAGCATGGGAAATGTTTGCAAAGCACTGACGATACGGGGATTAAATTGCATCTGTTTCAAATTTTCTGAGGTATCGACGATTTTCTAGAGTGATTCTGCTTTACCCATTAATCCATATACGATACTAACGGTTATGGAGAGTTTCAACAATTGTGCGTGTTGTGCCACATCGACCATTGTTTCATCATTGTATCGAGACTATTCTTTCTAGAAGTGGGCATAGAACACGCGCTCTGTGGTTGTACCGCTCTGTAAGGTACGCATTGCATTGAGACAGGCTTATCGCACGGTTCTTAGCTGCAGCTATTTATTTTGCGTGGTGTTTATATGCTGTATGTTGAACTGGTATAAAGTGCCGAAGTCGGCAGTAGAGTAAGAACTTGATAGGAGTGTTGCAATATTGCAGGATGGCCCAGGCGACACTATCATTATCCAATAAGCTCTGTGGGGCTGTATTGTCATTAATTATCCTTATTTATAGAAAGCTTAGTTCAAACATCAGGTTGAGGCTTGGGGTCACTGAAGACTGTATGATTCACAAACCATATCTTGAATAACTGTCGAAATATGTTGGAATTAAAAAGTTGGTCACTATCGCTGCTTAATGTCTCTGGAGTGCCATACGTGTGGAATTGTTTCCGACAAATGGATATTAGTATTGAGGTGATAGCATCACCGGGCTTTACAGGGTATAAATTAATACAGTTAGTTTATCAGCACAACATCGTATATGCAATGTGTTTGACTGCGAGAAAGTCTATCACTGTCTGCTGGAAAGGCACATCTGCGACCGGGTTTAATGTGAGTTGTTTACGTGGTTGACTTGCTTCTGAAGTTGTGCATGTATGCATTCACACTGGCCCGATATAACAACTACGCCTTGGTGTGCTGAGTGTAAATAGGCGTGTACTCTTCCTCTGACAGATTTAGACATTATAATTTTTCCATATATTGCTAAGCTGATGTCGATACTGAGTCGACTGCGTACATCTAAGGAGACGCGGATATCTTGTTCAGTTAGGAAATGGTTAGATGAAAGTCTTAGTTGCATAGTGTCTATCAGAGTTGTGTAATTCGGCTTGATGCACGTATGTGATAAGCTCACAGAATTGTATCATTGTTTGTATAATGAGTAATGGCTTGGTGGGTTGGGAATTTAACCATGGCGTCTATTTTGTTCGAGAGATGGATGTTTTCGGAAGAAAGGTGTGTGGAGAATAGGAAAATAAAGACACTGATTGCAGGAGATTGTATTAGAACCTTTATGCAAGTTTCCTGAGCAGTTCCGATTGATAAATTATACCTGAGTGATTTCTCTTTAAGCTTAACGAGGCGTTGGCTATGTAATTCTTAAGGGCTGTTGCTTAATATATATGTTAATAGCTGATTGTATGTTTTATTTACCTCTCCCCAGGAGTTAGGCACAAGGCCAGTTTTATCTTACTCACACAAGTAAGATGTGACCCAAGATCGGGTCGGGAAAGTGGGGTTTGAAAGCCAGTGCTCGAGAGGTAAGCACTCTGGCCATTAAAAAATTGCCTGGGCAGCCCCGTCGGCATTCCCCGGTAGGGGCGCCTCAGACAGTAAGCAATAAACTTACTCCTCCCCAAAGAGGGGAGGCAAAGCCTGGGAGGGTGGACCTCCTAGAACTGCACAGGACAGGCGTGCAGTATCCATCGGAACAGATACTACACTTTGATCTTAGCCAAAAGGCTGGTTGTATGTATTATTTACTCCTCTCCAGGAGTTAGGCACAAGGCCAGTTTTATCCTACTCCCACAAGTAAGATGTGACCCAAGGTCGGGTCGGAAAGTGCGGGTTGAAAAGCCAGCGCCCGAGAGGTAATGCCGAGGAAAATTCTGCTGATTCACGTTCAATAAATGCGGATCGACGCTCTGAAACAGTGCTTAATTTGCTTAATTTGCTTAATTTGCTGCCTGTAAAGACCACGTGCATACTCTAATTCGTTAATTAGTTCTTATACATAATTTGTTTTAATTAGGATGTTTACTTCAAGTAATTATTTTAATATGATTAATTGTTTTCTATGAAACCGAAATGCATCTTACCGGATCAAATATATAAATAAAATACATTTATAATTGTTTCTAAATACTAATATTATTTTATGAATTATTTCATTAAAATGCTTTGTCTTCAAAGAGACCGAATTGCATTATATGAAAAAATGCATCTCTCTTCTTACCGAAGACAAAAATACATTACACTTTGCTTCAAACAACACAGGTCGGGAATCAACAGTAGAACAATCTCCTTCATGGGCAAAGTGCAGTTTTTTATGTACTAATGAATAAATCCAATGTTTACGACCCTATTCTGGGAAATTGTATTTTTGATTTGTTGTTTGTAAAATCGTCCCGTAATGTTTTTTGTTTGACCTGTTCATAAATAAAGGGTGCACAGTTAATACGAAAATGTATTTTATGTGCAGCGAGGTATGCTACTATGCATTGCTAGATACTGGAACGTATTTTCGGATAACACCAATCAATGTTAAAGGGACCAATAGTATATTTTTAATGAGGCAGCATTCAACTCCCACAAAAATAGAAAGTGCCTTATTCTCGAAGCGGAAGGGATATAAAATATACATCCATTTGTTCCCAGCGCGAACTGCCGAAAATAAAGACGAGAAGAATTACTGGAATAAAAAAATAAATATTTTTTAAGGTTTTAAGAAATATATTGAAAGTCTATTTCCCTCAAAGGAAGAAATATCTAATCCTGTAATGCACAATTTTTATTTGTTATATTGTTTTTAAGTTTTTGTCTAATATATCTATGTTTATATGTTTCTCAGAAAATAACACAATAAGCAAAATAGCTCTGGTTTGTTTCGGGACTTGACAAAAATTACTAAATGTACGCACAAAAACAGAGTCCATGGCAACCATGCGAGACTGCTTAATTACCACCCGCCTGACAACGGACGCTTACAAACAATAAGAAAAATACGCACGCAACTCAATTACTACTACAATGATTTTCTGGCATTACTGACGAAGCGGTATATTATAGATGTTTTTGCAGACTTAAACTTTTGAGAAGTATGTTAAACTTTCTGACGAATGTTAATACCTATGAATATATTTTGTACATATGAATATATATAGAGATTACATAGGCAGAAGTACCATTGAATTAGACATACCAAAGGATTTTGCTTGAAATATTTAGACAACATTATAAATTTATTTCAGAAATCAAAATAGTATACCTATTAATATGATATGCAAGTAATTATAATGAATACATCGGTTAATATTTATTTGAAACATAATTGGTTATCTAAAAAGTTAAATAAATAAACAAATGTAGAATTTTCTTTACAGTAATAGCGTAAGATGATATTTAGGTGATTAGGGAAAGTAACTACAGTCTAAAAATATTCCGAGCCGGAATAATTTAAAAAAATTAAAACGAAATATATTTTTAGGGAAAATAACAGTGTTCGAGAATAAAAAGGGCTATACAGAATAAAATATAGTTATTGTAGGACAGGAGCTACGAATGAAAAACTCTGATAATAAGACTATCTTTTCTTTGTATATGAGATGATGCGTTAGAATATTTCAAAGAAGTTATGTATAATGAGTGGCTTCGTCCGTATATTTGTTGGTCAGTCATATGTTCGTATGAAAAAACATTTTCATCGTTAAACGCGTAAATTAGATAAGCGTCCCATATTTTAGATGCTACTAAGCGTCTCAAAAAGAGGCTCAGTCGGTCCGCCATATGTTAGGCCTTTTATATATGTACGTTTAAGCTTATCTTTTTACAACTCATTGTTTAAACATGAACACATGAATGCTCGGAAGATGAGTAGGTGTTCAATCGTTGTTCACAGTAGAACATAGGGAAGCGGATTCCATTCACCGCGCAGGCAACTTCTCAGTTGTTATATAAATCCTTTTTGCATCCTAAATGTGTTTTGTCTTGTACAGATTTATTGTAGATACCAGCATGAGAAAGGAAATGAAAAGAAAAATTCTGATTATTCTGGGCTTCTCTTTATTCAGAACTCAGGAAATTATACTTGTTTTATTATTTTTTTCTTTTAAACAGATTTTATAACTTTTTTCTCAAATAGATTGCCTGGTAACACTGTTCATTTTTCAAATTTCTAAGCCAATATAGAAAAAAATCAAATGTTTTTTTAAGAAAAGGTAAGCCAGCATCTCCTTGTAGAATTCTACATTTGTACTAAACGACCTTTGATAACTGTGTTTCTAAAGATCTTCTGTTCACGGAATATAAAACCTATGACCGCATTCAAATAATAAGTATTTAAATTTCATGGCAGGTATATATATATATATATATATATATATATATATATATATATATATATAATATATAATATATAAAGAACAAATGAATAAATATATGATGTATACTAACAAATTAAAACCAATCATGAAAAGTTAATGGTTGATATACGAGATAGAACAATTATATTAACAAGTAAACGATGATAATAAATATTATATGCGCAATATCAAGGAAATCTTTATTTTCGTGCGACTTTTCGATGTGTATAGAGCACTATTTTTATTTCAAACACAAGTTTTATTGTATGTGCAATATTAAGGAAAATGTTTATTATCGTTCGACTTCTTAATGTACGAGTAGGGTCACTTAAATAATTTTAAACTAGTCATCCGATTCAAATTCTGACACATGCTATTTGAAGGATTATACTTAGTGATGTGTTGAAACCTCTCATATTTCATCCTACTTATCACCAAAAACACATATATATATAGCGCGATGCTACCCTTTTCGACGATATGGACCTGCAAATTTTGTTAGATCATCTATCTAGGAGAGGAAAACTCCGATTAAAACTTCGCCCTACATCGTCTCTCAGTTATATTGCTTCGACTTGTCACAGAAATCAGACTGTGTAGAAGGAGAACGAGCTCTGGGTATCTTACATACGCAGAGCATGGCCATCCTCATGTACAGATGTCCCTATAAACTCGGCGATGAAGACCTGTAATAAAAAACCGGGCCTACAGAACAATATGCGCAGCCACATGCGCCCATTGCAATTTTTGTAGTGATGACCTTCTTCTGTAAAGAAGTGAATATATATATATAAATCTCCTTTCATTGGACACATTATCAACGGACAATTACCATCTGGACAAACCCCATTTTTTTTTATACGAACTGTTTTTAACTCCCTATTTCTTAATATTTTTTTTCAAATCTTGAATTTTGCTTTTCCACTGCCAACTTATCTATCTGTATAATTCACCTGATGAAAAGATTTCGATCTTTGAAAAGAATAGTAAACATAATTTTATTACAGAATATACCTTGCATTGAACAATCGAAGTTAGAAATAAATCTGGACATTCGTACATGTTTATCACTCTTCGTTCATTTATCTTTATAATTGTTCCATCTCGTATATTGACCTTAAACCAGTTCACTATAGGTTCTATCTACTAAAAGTGTACTTTTAGTTTCGTATTTGATTTTATATATATATATATATATATATATATATATATATATATATATATATACGATCATCATGTACATAGAGAGCAATTAAATAAACAAGTAAAGAATGAGAATAAAAATTGTAGAAAATACAACATCTAGAAAAAGGGGTTAAAATAAAATACGTTTTAAAGCTATGGGTTTTTAATTAATGAAATATTTTTATCAGAAGAACAAACAGATGAGTCGGTAGTGGAAACTTACCAATATTCAACATCGTAAAATATATAAAAACAAAGATAATATAATATGTATATAGAAAAGATTTTAAACTATTGGCAACATTCACCGTTGAAGGCACCATGAATGTTTGCAGAAGCAGGTTCGAAGAAAAGTCAAATGCGGTCATATGTTAGGAAAAAACTAGCATCTGAAGTTGTGACATTCCGTTTGAGAGATGCAATATACGCACACACATATATATATATATATATATATATATATATATATATATATATATATATATATATATATATATATATATACACACATACACACACAGATGTCTGTGGATATATATATATATATATATATATATATATATATATATATATATATATATATATATATATATATATTACCCTCTGGATTCTACCTATCTTCGCCGCACCTGAAGACGTTGTTTTTTTGGGGGATTTTAACTTTGAATCCTCTCTTGTCACTTCTAGTGCCTTTTAACGACCTACCTATCTACATTTCACTTTCTCCGCTGGACTTTTTGACACCGGTCTTTTTTGCAATCTGACTTTTGCTTGCATTCGGGCAGAGTTTTGCCTTATGTTTTTTCCCCTACAATTTTTATTTTACTTTCTCAAATTTTAAATTTTGGCCTTTTCCAACTTATCTATCCCAGCGTCTTCCTCTGATAAGATGTTGATCTTTGAAAAGCCTGGCTTAAGGAAAAATTTAACTTGAATAAATTGCTTTTTTGCGGAATATACCTTGCTATGAGCAACTGAATTGAAAAAAGATTTGACTTTTGCTTTTCTAATTCCTTTTCATCCTTCTACATATCTATCTGCTCTATCCTGGATATTGAGCTGTATACTTTTCACAATAGGTTTTACCTTTCCTAAAAGTTCGCTTTTAGTTCACCACTTATATATATATATGTATATATATATATATATACATACATGTGGAGAGGAATGATAATAGACAAAGATAGATGGAAATAGATTCTGATATATTTATTCGCTTCGCCTGTCATTGAAAAATGTTCTTTATAATTCAATGTTTATGCGGTCGTTCATAATTGTGTCTGACCAAGCAATGATAATGAAACATTGTCTTGACGTGTGTGTAAATAAAGTGGGATGCGCATTACCTCTTCCAATGAGTTCTACTCAATTATAGTGCATCAGTACGTTCGTCTGTAGGGCCGTGGGATGTTCACTTTAAACATATTTTATCGTCATGTGCCTTTATTCTGGATTTATCTAGTATTTTATTTATCTTTTACTTTTTTCGTAAAATGACGTAAAAAGTTGATTGGGTTTCATTTATTTTTTTTCTCTTCGGGAAAATGGCTCTATATAATTCGTTTTATGATTTTCATATGAAACACAAATTTCTTCCATAACAATTTCTACACAATCCTTGCTTTACCACCTGCCGCGTACTGACTTGAGGAGTATCATCTACAATATCCGGGAGGTGACGGTGCTTAAGTGGATAACGACACGGACTGAAGACCTGGGTGTCTCAAGTTCGAATCCAGTCGGTTCCACATTACCACTTTCACTGAGGGATGTTGGCAACCTGACCGTGGTCCTTCTCGTAAGTACCCGATGTCTTTCCATAAATATTTCTAACTAGAAAAACGTCAGGGAAACTAATGCCAACACCAGAATCAACTGATTCACACGAAAGAAAGAAGATCTACAATATCCAGTTCTACTACTATCACTTGTCCTGGTGTTGGTAATCTTACTCGCATTCCGTTGCCACTCTTTGTGTGTGAAGATTCCATATTCACACAGGAAACGATGAATGTCCGCGAATTTTTTTCTATTGGGCATTTTCGGTTCAGACCATTTTTCTGGTATAGATGCCGATCTTCTGTAACATCATCATCCGGGAAACAATAAACGAAATGCACATTTGCTCTATTCTAAGTTGTGTACATGATACCTCGCACCAGTAATCCGAACCAAACAATCTAACGGAAAAGACTTACTAATCAGTAGAAAATGCAAAACTTCGCCAAAACTGTGAACGGGTCATTTTGATCAATACGTAGTTCAATGGTCTGTAAATCCTAAATCAAACGTTTTCAAACTTTTGTATATAAGATCTTTACTTACTTACACATGTAGAACATAATCTCGAAGTTATGCTATGGTTTTCCCAGAAACACACACATTATATATATATATATATATATATATATATATATATATATATATATATATATATATATAAATACCAATATTTCTGAGCCCCACGTTTTTTTGATTTCGTTATTGGTGATTCCCATGCCCGTTTGAACTTCAAAAATTTTTTTTAATTTTTTTAATTTTAAAAGAAAACTTTTTCAAATTTGGAACCTTGACAGTCCTATCCTGTCAAGTTATCAATCATAATTTTTCCTCTGATAATAAGATTTTAATCTTTGAAAAGCCTGGTTTAAGGAAAGAAAGCGATGAAAAATGAATGTTTTTATTAACTAAACTGCTCCTTGTTTTGAACAACTGAAAATACCGATTTGCTTCCATTTGCAGGTCTTATTAATTTTCATTGACGTACTATATATATATATATATATATATATATATATATATATATATATATATAACTTCTTTTGTAAGGTTGTAGGAAAAATCCCAGTAGAATGTAGAAGGTGCGAATATAAGGGTGGATCTGGTATTGTATGGGGATATGTATTGAAAAAAAGTCAAAATTAAGAACGTTATGTTTATTTATTATTTGACACAGAAAAGCAGTAAAAGATCAGTACAATTGGTTTCAAGCTCAGCAAATCTTCAGCTTTGTGGCCATCTGGTACAGAGAATTGATTGTCTCGTATCAACTCTCGTTTGGATACGTTATTTGCTTTCAAGTGTTCAATTAGAATCGTCTAAATGTTGCGTTAGGGAAAGATATGCGAGATTAAACATCTTAATAAAGTCCTAAAATATATAAATATTAAGAATTCAAAAAAATAATATAATAATATATATAATATAATTAGTAATATTAATATAATAATAAAAATATATAAATATTAAGAATTCAAAAAAATAATATAATAATATATATAATATAATTGGTAATATTAATATAATAATAAAAATATATAAATATTAAGAATTCCAAAAAATAATATAATAATATATATAATATAATTGGTAATATTAATATAATAATAAAAATATATAAATAGTAAGAATTCAAAAAAATAATTTAACATTGAAACAATATTCTAAGTGTTTTTTAACAGCGCTTTTTTATCTGGGCTGTTATTTGTTTCTAAGTGTTACATTATTTTCGTCTAAATTATGTGTTAAGGGGAGAATATAAAATTTAAAATTAAATTTACAAAAATCGACGATCTAGAATTTAAATTCAAATTTTAATTAAAAATGCAAAATATAAGACGTTAAAACGTTTTATCAGTTAGAAATAATTTTAAATTATTAAAAATCTCATAAGCGAGTAATGGCCAACGATAAACCAATCTAAAGAGAAGTAACTCTACTTTATTCATTCTGTATACAATATTTAACAATTATCTTTGAGGTATATTTTTTAATGTTGATTTATAATGGAGTATCAATTTATTATTAAAATAATAATTAATGATGTGAGTGATTAAGCCTGATTTAAAGTTAAGAATAAGATTTAGATTGATTCTGTTTAGGAGGGTTTTAAACCTGCTGTTTCAGTATCAGGATAAGGTTTTTTTTCTCTTATTGGTGTGGTGTAATTTACTGGTTTCAAGTTTTGGTATACAGATGGGTAATATTAAAATGTTAATGGGGTGGGTTAATTGGAAAAATACATTCCGGGGTAGAAGGCGCGAATATAAGAGTGGATCTGGTATTGTATGGGGCTATTTTTAGGTTATGTATTTGGTAGGGGGTGTTATTTTATGTGTATGGGTCAGTATAGTTCATAAGAAGTGCCTGTCTCCTATGGGCACATCCTTTAAATATAATACCTAATGTTTAAACAGTTTGTAATTAAGTCAATAATGGCCCTTAATATGTAATATTTTCTGTGTCACACAGAGTACATTTATTTATGGCTGGATAGTATGATGTTATTCTATTATTTTTAGTTGCAATATCCAAGTTGCGAACCTGTGTATAAAATCTCTGGCTGAAGCTTCACTGTGTCATGTCTATGTATTTTTCGGCTCTGCCGCTGGGCTGTCTTGTGACAGTTGCTTAATATACTAGGAAATCAATTTTACAATTCCCCTCTAGGGGGCAATTGCTTTTGACCTGACATGAGCAGCCTGTGTGTTATATTATTTTGGGCTCAGCAGAGATGTGTTTTCCTACAGATGGGGTGGTGGAGTAGCTAATCTTGATTGTATTTATGTTAACAAGTCTGTGCATGTTGTGTGTTGGAGAAAGTGCTTGTCAAGTAATCTGAGAAAAAAGTGGCTTCGTCTTGGTCTTAATGAGGAAAGAGGGTAAAACCGAATTACCGACCCTTTCCTATTGCGGCTAACCTGTTATGTCGATTAAGGATGTATTAGATCTTCTCTTTGAACCCGCTATTGAGGAGCGCTTTATTTTAATAATGTGCCACCTGTATGATGATTTCGAAGCTGGATGAGAGGTTAGAGATTCTTGGCTGATGTTATTAACCAAGTTTTAAAGGATGGTGGGGATGGCAGGATCCTTTGTGAATGTATTGGAGTGTCTTGTTCGGTTTATGGAAAGGTTTGCATGTGTTATTTCCATGTTCAGTGTGAGCTCTAGGAAGTCTACTTGGTCTAAGTTTGTTTTAATGGTAATTTTGAATCCAAGTTTTTGAAAGGTATTTGTTAAGTCATTTCTAACTCTATTCAGGGTGCACCCGTTGTGGTTACGTGACAAGCAAAGTCCATCATCTCTGTATAGATCGAAGGAATTGTGTGGAAATTTTTGGGAGCGTTTCCAATATGAACAAGCCGACTAAGTCACAGATGGATGCACTGTTATAGGCCCGCATTGCTACATTAAATGGGTCCTCTCGGTTTGATGTTGTAACCCAGGCCCTTCCCTTAAAGAAAAGCAGGGTTGTCAAGCTTGGAAGATTGTATCCATTTCTAATTCGCTAATGTCTGTGTGTGAAAGTGAGAAGGTTCAGGCCTTATCTTGGGTGTCTTTTGTTATGGATGGGTAGAAGTCTACTATGTCTAATTGTGTGAACTTGCATATATGTGTTTTCTGTGTATTGTAAAACCAATTCAGGGCTAACTGTGGAATTTCCATGGGCAGAGATTCTTTCCTGGAATTGCTCGTCTGTGGAGTTTAGTTGCAGGTTCTATCGTAATAGAAATGATTATTCAATAGAAAATTATAGTTCGATAGAAATAATGAATGCATTACATTACATTATTAAATTACAAACCCTTTATTTTGCTAAATAGATGGATGTTTGTACTTTTCTCATGAAAATAATTATACAATATACTTGTATTATTTTTAATTACATGAAATGAGATTGCACATTAGTTATCAAAGTATTCTTTGCCGAAATGTCTATGAATCACAGTTCGGTAAATGCGTATATGCTGTTTTGGTCAAGGTGAACATTATTATTATTAATGGTTCAAATAGAATTATTGATTAAAATAATATATTCCTGAGAAAGTATACTAAATAAATACATTCTCATTTTCCTTCTTTAAATTCGATTTAAAATCTTTATTTTACCTTATTAACAGAAGAACAATTTTACTATAAAATGATAAAAAAATGTTGCACTTCATTCTCTATTTTCCTTCATTTAATGATAAGGTCCTACTTTTCTCCATATTTTATCTATTATTTTAACCAAAAAAGAAAGTGAGAAAGAATACACACATATTTCTCACTCTCGTTTTCTCTATCTCACCCTCTCTATATATCTCTATCTAACGCTCTCTCTCTATCTCACCCTCCTCCTCCTCTCTCGCTAACCCTCCTTCTTTCTCTCTCTTCTTTTACAGTTTTCCCTTTCCCTTCTGCAGTTTATCTTTTTTTTTTTACTCGCCTGCCTCTTTTCTCTATTTCGTCGTCGTTCGTTTCTTTATTAATTTACCCCCCCCTCCGATTCTAAAACACCTGTCGCTTTATCTCTATCTTCTTATTATACTGTCTCTCTCATCACATTTCTCTTTTTCTCACGGTATTTACCTTTAGAGGGGTATCACTTTATCCCTCTTTTCGCGCTCTATTTCACACTTTCTATCATTATTCCGACTGCAATAGTGGGCGTGAATTCGGGCGATAAGAAAGAAAGAAGACATAAAATTCCGAAGCGAATGAATCTCGTGATAAGACTGACACACAATCTAATGGCGAACGTGCATAGTCAATAAACGCATTAGAACATCGACTGAACCGCCTTTGAATACATCTTCACGAGTCAACAAGAACGCCGTATATTCTGATGAAGCGTTCATTTAATCTGTTGTGTTAGCGATAAAATTACAGACAAGCAGAGCCGCTCATCGAAATATCTGGGCGCATCTACAAATCTGATTTAAAGCTGAAGCGTGACAGATTGACGCGTGAATGACGGACAGAGCTGTTAAACAAATGTTTGGACGTATCTACAAATCATTAGTAACAAATCAATATAAATACCAAAACTACTCGTTTATTTTACTGGTTATTATGGACTGCTCTCCTCCGTTACCAGAGCTGACCTAAAGTCTGGCACAAGTAAGTTTGCTGAAAAAGGGCATTGGCCTTGCAAATATTTATTGATCAGATAGTAAATTAAGCTACAAGTTCCTGACCCGGTTAGTAGAGAGATTTCTCGTCATCTATTATGATCCGCAAGGTCTGGCTAATGAACCGAATTTTCTCTTTTCCCCGAATTACGTTACACACACACATTATATATATATATATATGAGAATATATTTATTGCAATCAACTTGCACATGGGATTCCGCGTTTTATCCCCATAGTGAATCGTCAGGCTAAAATGCATATATATATATATATATATACAGATATTTGTAATGGTATGTATGTATTTGTATGTATATTTGTAATGGTATGTATGCATTTGTATGTATATTGTATATATATATATATATATATATATATATATATATATATATATGTATATAGCAATCTAGGTAAAGTTCGAATCCACAGGTTAAATTATCGGGAGAATCGTAAGTGTGTTTATATAAAAGTGATCAATGATGAATAGAGTTACTTACTTGTGGTGAAAAGTTTTATTTATATGAATATTATGTGATTACACATGTGAAAACGCGTTCTATTTAAAGCTTGAATAAGTCTGACATCCTCAAGCCAGCATCCTCTTTCTTTTTTTTTCAACTTAGTTCACCCCAAACAAGGCAGGTTGCCACTGTATACATAAGGAGATACTGAGAATAAGCGTGAACTATTTTTGAGAGGTCGTCCTAAATTGGAAGCTGAGCAGCGAGATTCTTGTTCACAGTTTTTAATTTCTGCATATCGGTACAGTCAGGGAAATAGGGAGCAGGTAGAGAGTTTAAATGGCCGGTAGCCATAGAAAATAAGATATTGGAGTAGAAGGCTCTCCGGCACCCGGGGGGCATCCACAGTTAATAGATTGGACTTAGCTGATTGCCAGATCGGTCGAGAGTATTTATGTCGAGAAGACACCAGAGCAGCAAGTTCATGGGATCATATTCCATTGAAGTACAAACATGCAACATTGCGGCGATGGGGCAGGGGCTTTAGCTTGGTCGGTGGTGAGGGACCTATTATATTTCAGCCTCTTTTTTTGTACATTGTCTTAGAGGATTGTGCACGCGCCCAGATGTGGCAACACTACTCTATATATGAACGGACGGTGGCTTTGTAGAAGTATAGGATACTGTTAGGCGTGAGAAGTTGTCTAGCACGGTAGAACGGGACCACTTTATTTGCAGCAGACTTGGCAATCTGTAATTGTTTCAATTCATGTTACCTGTAAATGTTAGGCCTACGAGTTTGAACGTTAGACTCCTAGGTACGGAGTTATTTGCCATGGCAATCAGTGATTGAAGCGGTTTCTTGTAGTTGTTGAAGGGGAACAGCTTTGTCTCTGTAACATTTTATGCTACTATCTATTTATGACACCCCTCAACTACAGACTGGAGGTAACGTTTTACGGATTCAGTCATTGCCTTGGATATGTGCGCGTTCGTTTTACCTACATAACCAGAGTAGAGTGGACTCGTCAGCAAGTATACCCATCTCAGACAAAATGTCATCAGGGGCTCGTTTATGAAAATCAGGAACAATAAAAGTCCAAGAGTCGATACCTGCGGTACACTTGCATTTATGTCATGTTGTTTGGATGAACGCTCCTCGAGGACAACCTGCATCTTACTTTTGCAATGAAAAGATCTGACTATATTAAATATTCGTCTAGAATTC
>OY744524.1:110009596-110039596 GCA_963556195.1 Sepiola atlantica | reverse complement strand
TTCTTAAAATGTTACCTGATGTATCCCTAAAATGCGCTTGAAATCTTTCTTGTGACATTATATATCATTTCAAGTAGTTTCTTAAGATTTTCTAAACTAGTGCAATTTTAAAATTGATTAGCTCATTTGGCTCCAAAATGTATTTGAAAATTACTGCTATGGATTTATTTTTTAGATCTGTCTTGAACTGAATATCCATTATGAGAAGAAAGATTAAAAATGGCGTTCCTATATTTAGAACTCCCCCTTAATTCTTCTGCGTCCAGTAGTTTGAAAACTTGAGTTTTCTCAGTCATTTTGGAAATTAATTTAAATGGGAAACAATTTAGATAACTTTGGAAAGAGAGCATTTAGTGCCGTTCAGATTGTGTATACCCCGGAAGCAAATACTCACCGCAAGAGAGCGAGATCCGCTAACAATGGGTGACAAAGAAAGACAGCCAATCTTTAGAGGCACCCGTCACGTCAGTCAAATATGCTTGTAATTTATTTAAGCGTTTGTTCGGAATTTCTTTAGTTTATTTCAAAGAAAAATATATGTGCTATTTTCAACTTGATTACTTAACATGAATATTGTACTATATAAGAAACTAAATTGAATTGTTTGATGTATTTATTTTTTTAAATATTTATTGCCAATACTTTTCCAATAAAATTGTGTTCGTTATTACTGGTGTTTACAACGTATTTCGCAGTGTCAAGCGGAACAGTTGCCTTAACCATCACGGAAAGGACACTAAGCGGTCACCGTTTTTTCCCACAATTACGATGTTACTCACTTATATACTTATGTGGAGAGTTCATATGCAGCAGCTCGTATTCAAACAACAGCCGTTCATCTTTATCCTAACCAGACACCACGTTGCCTACAGTTGTTTCAATCTGATTTTTACGTAAGTTAGTTTAATTTCTCCAAAGCATTCAAATAGAAAACCGAAACCCGTTGTAAGGTGGAACCTCAGGGACTTTTTATTTTTTCAGGCACCATTTTAAGCCAGATGATTAACAATGAAGAGAAAGGATGTCTCCAGAAATCTTATAAACTCACTTTTTTTATTTGACCGGGGAGATTGATAGTCCTGCACAATTGTATATTGATCTGCACTGAAATACATTTTGATGAGTAAATATGGGGTTAATGTTTAAACAATACAATACGTAGCAGTAGTAGTAGTAGTAGTAGATATCGTCTCGTCTAACATTTGACAATGAACATTTTTCTTCCATTTCTATCGACTGTTTTACGGTAACTCAGCTATTTATTATGTACGATTCATTTAACACAAGTTGATATCTTGCTAAAAGCTGGTGAGGGGGTCCCAACTGAATTACTGCGGATAAATAGAACAATAAATTTCATAGAATTAGAACCGGATATGCAAAATCGCATAGAACACACCGGTATAAGCGAGTTACGAACCACAAACCTTAAATCTTAAAACAAGTGGCAATACAGAGAGTGTCATGAATAGGATTGTGAAATGAATGCTGTGCATTTGTTTTGTTTGAAATGCGTGGTGAGAGGAATCTTGATTCATAACATTCATGATGTTATTTTTACCCAATTGAAATTATCCGAAGCGATTCGAACTGACCATGTTTTTGCTAAGGATTCACCACTTATCAGAACTTGAAAACCACTCGAGGACGGGCGTTAATGAAATGGATAGATTGGCAGTTGAATGAGAATGAATACTACAAGATGATCGAAGTCTTCACATACCACCAACTAAAAGCAAAAACTGCTTCAGACAACAGCAATTCTATATCCTTTGCCAGAAACGTCGCCCATTGACTGATAAAAGTAAACCAGATATTTTATTTTGATCTACTTATTTATTCAAAAGCTCACGTTTATAATTAGAATACACATCTAAATGTATCTTATCATAATGAAAACACGGTGTCTGTTTGTTACCGTAACATCAAAGATAGTAAATCAGTGTTATCTATTTTTTGTAATAAAGAATTAATTACATGTTTTTTTATTTGGAATCTTTTCTGGTCGGCTGCATTGCGTTTCGACCGATATCCCCTCTCCCGCCTTTCTTCAGTTGTTTAGTTTGTTTTTCTATGTTGTTATTTCTTCCCAATAAATTATTTTCAATTTAATTATATTGTTTGCGTATGCCAATATCAGCTTTGTGTATAGATTTCATGAGCAATTCAATGTTTAACCTATACAGCAATCGCTTATATGCATTCATAAACTATAAAGCATTTCCATTAAGAGTATCCATAATTTGCTAACATCATTAGAAACAAAATTAGATTCATTTTACTGATACATCCTAACTACAAAAGCGAATGTTATATTCATTGAATGCGAACATTTGTTCCAGCTGTTCGATTATGCTATGATATTATTACAACACCATGTATTAAGTGATCGCTTGATGCTTTCTTGTTAGAAGACATGGAAAGCATTGGTCCAGTGTAGCAAGACAAAAAACATTTCCTTTCAGCTTTTAATCCTGCAAAACGCAACCGCCGACGGGCCGGGATTTTACCTACGTCAGCTGAATTGTGAAAGGGAAAGATACTGGTCGTGAAGACGTTTATCTTATCAGCGTTTCTGCAGTTTGGCCAACTGCATGAACTTTTAGATGTGTTGTTGTTGCTCTAGGCGAATTAAGATTAGCGTTTAGTTCTTCAGTCTCTGGAAATGTTATTCTGAATTTGTTGGTTTCCACGGAATAGACCAATTCCCTTCGACTATGTTTTGGTCGATGTGTCCTATATATATATTTTATTGGTCAGCTTATTTTTATGAAAGTGTCCGCTTATATGTAAAGGTGTTTAAACGTCATTAGTAAACGTATTATATAGATTAGATTATATATTTATGATATACAAGTGGCAACCGTTGCAATTCTAGTGTACCTTTAACATCAATCTGTATAATTTACTGTTAAAATAATATTCCCTTTAGAATAATACATGTCTGTTAGGATCAATAATATTTCGAACTATTGACTCTTTCTTCTTCCGTAAAAATAATTGTCATTGTCAGCTAACTATTATTTAAAAAAATGAAACATATATGTATCTTCTATATTAGTTTATTTATTTATTTGTTTCAAATTGTAAGACTTTAACTCTATTTCAAAGAATATTCTTTCATATTACCGTAAAAATAATTGTCACCAAAATATTCTTCAAACCAATAAAAGACATGTCGTTGTTTGAAATGTATTTATTTAAAATTGTACTTTTTTGTGGACGGCACATCTTTTAATTTTCGAACAATTCATTTGAACATGAGGAAAGTTAGAATTTTTACTTAGCGAGATCAGTTTAATCACAAATCAACATCTTTGCTGATCAGATCATTTCATTTAAAAAAAATGAAATGATCTGTTACGCATATTAAAAAATATTAGAAATATATTAAAAATATATTTAAAAAAAAATATTAAAAAGTATGCGTAACAGTTATCGCTAGTGGGCTTTCCCGAAGTCACTAACTTCATGGTACAAGTCTTGACTAATGGTCTTATTGCGTGTGCTTATTGCCACCAAACAAGCACCCACTTTCTCCTCCCCACTCTATCGAAAACCAAAATAACAATACAAAGTAAAATAAACAAACTTAAACAAGACACCTACCAAAGATATCCTCGTCTCCGTCCTTGATTGCTATTATTCACAAATATTCGAGGTATTAGAATCAACATCAATGACGTAGAAAGCTTTCTCCTAATACATGATACGGATATCATAACACTAAGTGAAACAAACCTACACTCCACATACTCCTCACACCATTTTGACATGACTTAATACGTAAAGACTGGCAAGCATATGCACGGGCTAGTAGTTTAGGTGTTCAACTCCTTCCACTTGACTAGAGAACATAGGCTAGAATCAGATGATCAATCTTACATGTGCTTTAGATTAACCTTACAGCACAGTGTTAGTAATGTATACTTCTTATACAGTGTTTATTCCACCCATTGCTTAACCCTGCTAAGCTTTATCCTTGAAACATATATACAGACTCTCTATTGACTCGAGTGCCCTAATACAGGGTGACCCCCCCAAAAACAGGCCCCTGTGTACACTTTATGTGATATCTCATTAATTTATTCACCGATTGCCCTTATTTTACAGGACATGGCAGAATCAACGACCGTGAGTACACCCAGACCTCAGTGGGAGTTGGGACAACGAATACACTGTGTGAAATTTTACTACAAGACAGGCTCGTTTAAGAAAACCCAGGACAGTTTCATGCATCAGTTCGAATGTGAAAAGGCTCCATCCAAAAGCAGAATTCAGAACTGGGTGGACCACTTCGAGAAGTAAGGGACCGTGGAGAACCTCAACGCTGCCAGTGAGAACCGTCCAAGCCACTTGGGACGTCCCAAGAAGCGGACAGCCGAGCTGGTCGAAAGTGTGAGAGAGTCTCTCCAGGAGAGACCGAAACGCTCTGTGCGTCAGTCCCTCGGTATCTCCCGTGAGACTTGCAGGAGAGTGCTGGTGAACGATATCAGAGCTTACCCATACAAAATACAGACGCTGCAGACTCTTACAGCCGCAGACAAGAAGCGGAGGAGCGCTATGGCAGTCACGATGCTCGATAAAATCGAGGAGACACCAGGTTTCCTTAACCTCTTTTGGACCTCAGATGAAGCCCACTTCCATCTTGACGAAAAGGCGAACTCCAAGACAAATGTCTTCTGGGGGTCCTCCAGACCCAATGAAGTAGCCACCAAGCCCCTGCACTCTCCTAATTGCACGGTGTGGGCTGCAATCTCGGTCAGAGGCATCATCGGACCGATCTTCATCGAAGAATCTGGCGCAGCAATAACAGTCATCAAGGAGCGGTATGTGGAGGTCCTCAAAACCTTCAAGAGTGAGCTCCATACCCTCTACCCGTCGTTCATGAGCAAGTTCTGGTTCCAGCAAGACGGAGCAAGTTCTCACACCTAAAACCTGTCCCAAGATTGGCAGAAAGAGAACTTCGGAGGCCGAGTCATCAGTCTCAAGACTAATTTTGTGGCCACCCCATAGCCCGGACCTAAGCCCCCCAGATTTTTTCCTTTAGGGCTATATTAAGGACAGAGTGTACGCAGGGAACCCAGAACCATCACGAAACTCAAGGAAGCCATCAGAGAGGAGATGAAAGCCATTCCCAATTCAGTCTGTAAGAACGTCATGGACAACTTCGTTCTGCGCCTCAAGAAATGCACGGAGCTAAATGAAGGCCATGCTGTAGAACGGAGAAAAAAATGCCAAAGACCTTAGTGTTTTGATGTAATGTTTTGAATATAATAAACTAGTTATGACAAAAAATTCATTTCATTCGGACGAAACACTAAGAAACGAGACCTAATTAGATTTGAGGGCCCGTTTATTGGGGGTCACCCTGTACATGTATTTATGGATTTTGATGCACATCACCGTGACTGGTTTGGATTGTCCAGCTATACAGACGCAGCTGATAACTCTACGTATACTTTTTCCATAAAGCACTCCATCTCACAGACAGTCTCTTTCCTGAGCAGTGTCCCTCATCGCGTGGACTAGCAAGCCTAACGTCTCGACCTGTTCTTGACCTAACTGCTTGAGGCTTGTGTGATAGAGACCAATAGCCCGCTTTTTAACGCTGATCACTTTGTGATAATGATTAATATCACCCTACAATCTCGTCCCAAATCTGATGAGCCATTGCTCAAAACGACGAGGTACTACCAGCAGGCTGATGTTGATTCCATCAGAGATCACAACAAAGTCACCGCAGTGAGTGAAACATTTTCTCTGCGCAAATGATGTAACCGAATGAGTCAAAGCAGGAATAGAAGCACATTTCCCCATACGAATATTCTACAGCAAACCCCATTTTCTTCAATAGTTCAGCTTGAACTGTGCAGCTGCTATTGCTCAGAAAAAAACAGCATTCCAACAATTACCCGCCACAAGTAAACTACAAATAGACAGACACATATAGCGTCAACAAAACAATCTAAGACTGTTATAGATCAAGCAAAGATAAGGTATACACTGATAACCAAAAACGCATTCACTCGCAGACTCTATGTAATCGGATTTCTGAAAAATCTTCAATAGTATGGTGAACAATGGTCAATCAACAATTACCCTGCTATCTAACCACAATGATGCCGTTTGCACGGCAACTAATAAAGCTGAACTACATAACAAGCGATTCGCCTTAAACTCCACTTCAGACTCCGCAAACAACTGCCTCCCAATTTTGTCATTGCGGACGGAAGCCACACATGATAACCTGGCGATTACCTAATCTCATGTCCTGGACACCATTAAAAACACTCTAAAGCATGTGTGTTCGATCTTATACTAGTAATATAAATGAAGAAATACATTGCTTAACTGGCGCCTGTCTTCTCCAAAATTAACAATAAATGCATTGCCGAATCTTGTTTCACTTATAGCTGGAAAATTGCCTCTGTTGTTGAAGTCTTCAAGAATTGTGGAGATAGAACTAACCCTCAGATTTTTCGCCCAATCAGTCTACTTCCGCTCTTCGCTAATATCTTTGAATCTCAATCTAGCGATATTCCGGCCCCTCGTTAATGCTATTTTTTTTGCCCCGCCTAATAGACCGGTACTGTCTGGGCCTTCGGGTCTGGATTTACGCCGGTCTATCGGTTGTCCGTCCTGTGCAGTTCTAGGAGGTGCACCCTCCCAGGCTTTTCCTCCCCTCTTTGGGGAGGAGTAAGTTTATTGCTTACTGCCTGAGGCGCCACTACTGGGAAATGCCGACGGGGCTGCCCAAGCAATTTTTAAAAAAACAGAGTGCTCAAATTCTCGAGCGCTGGTTCTTTCCCACTTTCCCGACCTTGTGTCACATCTTACCTTGTGGGAGGAAGATAAATTGGATCAGTATGGATTTAGGCAAGCACGGTCTACTGCAGATATCTTAAAAGTTATCTCTTAACGCATATAACATACACTGTGCAAGAAAGGTGAAGCTAGGGGTAGTGCTTGATATATCCAAAGCCTTCGGCAAGGGCTGACATGAAAGTATTTTCATGAAACGTAATTCATATGGTATTACTGCACGTATATTTCTATATAATTAGATCCGTCTTAACCAAAAAAAGATCCAGATCGAGGGCCGTTTATGCAAAGTGTATCTGGCATTTGATTCATATATTTATCGCTGCTCCTATTGATACGACAAAATGACGGAATGTCGATGGGATGATTAGGGATTTTATGCGCTACATTTAAAAATGTCTCCCAAGTTATCCGTAGTTGGCGGGTCTCAGTGTAAGAAGTGCATTTCAATCAACAGGTATTGTAATCTATATCAAGTGGCGGAACACTATTACTTTTATTCTTATTAATATTATTCTTATTATTCCGTAATACACTTTCATTGTCTGTGTCAATACATATATGTAAAGGAGTAAGGCTACCAACTTTTGTTAAAAGTTTTTTGCAACATTTATTTTTTTTTTGTTATTTTATCATTTCATATATATATGAGATACAGGGTGGCATATATGTTCGTACACACGGATAACATGATATCATGATTGAACTTTCTGGATCTCTGGGTTGCCTCGACTAATGATGCTGAAATTCTACACACTTATAGAACCTATCAAATAAAAATGGTGTGCAAAGTTTTAACTAATTTGGTTTATTGGTTTTTGAGTTATGATTGATCAAAGAAATGAGATTTCCAGCATAGGCTATTCGTGTAGTCTATTAAGGGATAGAGCGCATTCGCATATGTTCCATTTAGTTTTTGAACTGTTGTACAAGGTTAGGAGACGCTAGCAAGGGGGTGCTTATATGGATTGCTTGCAGACATTTCAATATATTTGTGACGTGTGTGTATTATACCTCATATGTTTAAATTTACTCTACTAGATTTTGTATGTTCTGGTTATTTTTCCATACCTATATATGCTATTAAGAGTCGCTTACCATCCTCCAGTTAGTACAAAACATACTCCGACCCTTTAAAATGTTTAGTTATGTGCGTGTTTGTTGATTACTGTTTGATTTGCATATCAACTGAAGTATTCAGTTAGTTGTATCATTTAAGAGCATACAGTTCAATCACTTTATTTCTTGTATACTCAATTTCCATTTGTATCTAGCCAAGCAATCTTACATCACATTTTGATATTTATCATCGCTAGAAGTTGTTATCGTATTATTAGATTATCACTATAATATTTATATTTATGATAATAATTATATTTATTTATAAAATAAACAAAAACAAATAATTTTTCATTGTTTAGTTTTTTTAAATATCATTACTAATATGGTTTATTAATATTTAAAAAATCGTTAATTTGAAAGGTCTGCATATTGCGAAGAAATGTTTGATTCTTCAGACTCTATGTAAAGGCGCCTTTTGAATATTTCTTCATCATGAAGATGATAGAAGGTAAAACTAGCTGTTATGTAAGATTTTAAGAAAAAATAAATAGTAAGTTCCATTTCGATTTCGATTTATCATTTTTGTTCCTTCCAGCTTACATCCTACCCGGGACTTTGCATTGCACACATCCTTTTAAAAACATACTACTATATGTATATATGTACATATATATATACATGTATGTATAGATATGTATATATGTATATATATATGTATATATATGTGTATGTATATATATATATATGTATATGTATATATGTATGTATATATATATGTATGTATATATATATGTATATGTATATATGTATGTATATATATATGTATGTATATATATATATGTATTTATATATATATATATATATGTATTTATTATTTATTACGCTCTACCTAATATTCAGCAGTTTTGAAAACCATTCGATTTTAAGTTTTTTTTATTTATACATTTAACTTGTTTAATTATATATACATATATATATATATATATATATATATATACATATAGATATAAATATTTAGATGTTAAATGTAGATAATACGGAGAATAATTCACAATGCGATTCTTATTTATTTCTAAATGTAATTATTTATTAATACGCGCATCTGCGACGAGTTAGTAGAGCGCATACCTATATACGTAAGTAAGTAGGTAGGTTGGAAGGTATCGGTGTATGCAATGTAAAGCATTAACTAGTGCATGTCTGTATGCATCTTCGTACACTGACATAGGTGCAAACGGACTATAACACAATACGAGGTTCAACTTTAAATACAGATATGGCTACACACGTCGCAGAGTACATGATCAAAGTTGCGAACGGATTTAAGGGTCACCTGACAACGTTCAAACGCTTCAACACAAAAGAGAAAAGAACATAAGTAGACCTAACCTTTTTTCTTTCCGATATCAGATAAATTGGACATCGATTCTGCTCTTTGGTTCCACTTTAGATCCGGCACAGATGAACGAAGATAGACTCTAATAACATAATAACAAATATCTATATATTAATACGAGAGCGTATGTGTTCGTGGTGCACGCTTACATAAAAAGCTCTGCGCATGCGTGCGGCATCTAGATTTGGAAAAGCATTCAAATCACCTAATGTCCGTAATATTTAGGTGTTAGCGACGTAAGATTTTGACGTAGGTTTTTTTTATCTCGGCTCGACTGGTTTATAGTTCGATCCCAACCAAACTTCAAGATGTTGTCTACATTGAAGGGGGTAGGGAGGAGACGACCGGGGAGTCTGTGCCACGCGTACATCAAAAGCAACGACCTTCCGAATCTTTGTATGCTACTCATGAATTGGAGCGAAATTTAATCTAAAGCATTTACAAAGTACGGTTTAGTCGTCGAAATATTACCTTCACTAGAAACATTGTATATAAAGAAGTTTTGTAAATGGTTTCATGTAGTGTTCGTTGTTTAAAATAAATATACAAATCAAATCTGATATTGTATTCAAACACGTATAGGTTAGGAACAAGATAATTAGTATTGAAAACATCATTTCAGTGTAATTTACACGGGTTCTGCTAGTTTTAAGTAATCTTTTAAGAGGGAGTTAGAGTTATTACGCAGCCGATTTTCAACATTTATTTTGTTGCACGGCATATCAACAATTTTTAGTTGTTTTTTTTTAATTCTGAAACAATATATCCAGTAAACAATTCATTAAACATAATATGCTATTTTACAGATAGCTGGAAAGGAGTGTGCAATAGGTCTAACTAGCATGATCCAGAAGAGATTCGAAGATTGCTGTTGCCATCTATCTACGTAATATACTGTTAATTATATGTCTTTTTAATTAATACATTTAAGAACTGTCTCTTTCTTCTCCCATAAACAATTATTTCTGTTTAAATAAATCAAACAAATATGTTAAATGTTTCTTCTAAATAATAATACAAAACTTTTAACCGTTTCATTTATGTTATGTATTGTAACAATTTAAATAGTTTTAAAATAAATATTGTCTTCCTTCTTACCGTAAAATTATTGGCAGCTAAATATTCTTTAAATAAATAAATATACGGTCATTTGGCAATCCCATCTATAAAAAGAGTAGTGGGGGTGATAACGTACGTGTAGACATGAAATTGCCTTCGTGGTATTATACAGATGTGATATGAACTCAGCCGATTCCATTTTCTGCGTCGGTATTACACAACACGTCATTCTGCTCTCTGTCATTCCATAAAAGGAAGCCACCCAGAATTATCTCCTTATGGGAAAAATGATGACTCGGTACGCTTCAAATAATTAATAAACCCCACAGATAATCCTCTGAGCATGAATCCATCATATTTCCGAATGATAAACACGAAGCTATTTTCCATGTGGATCAGTGTATGATATGTATTGTGAAGGAAGAGGAAAAGCCTGCAGGATCTCATTTTTACGCTTGGAATATTTAGGCCCCATCTTTTATCCCATTTTTGCAAAGAAAGTTTCACGTCATTACACAGGCGTTAGTCGCTTCACGCACGATTGATTCTATTCTTAAAACATTTATTCATAAACGCACGCATTTATAATAATGGTTTCATTATTTAAGTGGAAATTCCAGTGGTGATATGGTTGCCGGGGCGTGAATGGCATGCGATGTTCAAATCCTGTCGCGTATATCAAATCACTCTCATTGTCACATTGGGAAAAATATAAATCTATATATCCTCTTTTTAGCTATGTGTGAACTTGCAGGCTCGACCAGATTATAAGCCTTGTTAGAGCAAATAGTCTCGCATAAAAGCTTCGAAATGACAATGTAATTACATAATGCCTTAGTAGTGACACTACTTTCTTCTTTTTAGTGAGTGAGTTCTGTTCCTTATACGGAATGGTTCAATATACTCAAATACACGTGTGGGTTTCGTCGCATACGTTTTGATTTTCATATTTGTAGTTTAGTAATTGTAAAAGTGAAATCACTCAATTGTTATATATTGGTTTCTCCGTTTTTGGATGGTAAAAAAAGGTACTCAAGATTGTTTATTATATATCCCTGATATGGGAAGGGTTGATAGTAATATCATCGAGTGTCGCCTCTCCCCGCAGTGTGAAATTTGGGAAAAGAGTGGTTTCTGGAGTTTAAGGAAATCCGCTGGGCAAACAATTACACCTCATCAGTTGCCGTGCAAACGAGAATATGTTGATTGGATAGCGGGAGATTGTATGTTTCTTGCATGACAACGTTTTTAGTTATTTCATGCAAAAGTGCATTACCTATTTGAATCGATATATTATGAATTAATTTATTTAACACATGTTTCTATTTTATTCATTATTCGGTGTATACATTTGTTTTCTAAAATAGTACTCTGTTAGTAAACACGATAGTCCAAACGGATTCGAACTCGCCAAAGTCGATTGCATCGTTGGCATCGGTATACATTTGCCTATTAACATACGCCATCTTTTGCATTTCTTTTATAAGTCAAGTTGGTCATATATTTTAAATAGTTTTCTTTTGTTTATTTAATTTGGCTTCTAATTTTTTATATTATTGTCGATATTAAATTAAAATAGTTTTCTCTTAATAATTTTGTTATGGTTATTATTTTTCTAAAGAATCTAAAGTATATAAGAAATTAAATCGATAACAAATTTACATTATTTCCTGCTGTTTAAAATATCACCATGTTCACTATGGATGTTGGCAACCTTCACATGGTCCCTCTTGATTCTGGAAAGAACTAAGGAAACCAATGCAAACAAACAATAGTCGTGCCATGCTGATTCATACAAATTTCTATTTAGTCTACTGACCTGATAACGTCTGAGAATACATATATTCATAGAATTCTTAACAGGTATCCTTTTTTATTAAAATTATTTTTTTGTTCGTTGTATTGAAAATATTCCATTATAAGACATTGCAGAAAAACTGTGAACCGCTGCGTGTCACATTTTTTGTTAACAGAAAGTGTAAACGTCCATTATTCAGGCGAGAAAGAGCAATGTCGATTGTGTGTGAAATTACACGGAATATTCGTGTTTAATTAATGAGTAATTTTTTTTAATAATTAATAAGAAGTATAACGTGTTAATTGGATTATTCGGACGACTGTTCTCATTATGATGTTTTCCCCACAACATCTCGGCCGATGTAATCTCCGACTTTCGGTAAGCTTAATCTCGAACTCGGAATCTGTACGAAATTTCGAACGGAACCCTTTATTTAATTCACTGGGGTAGCGTGATCAAACAAATTCGAAACATAATTATAACGTTATTCGAAAGACAATGGATTAGTCATTTGGTTTTCTCTCGATGAATTTTAAAGAAAAATATTAATATAGTAAAAATTATAAAAATAGGGTTTTCCGTAGAACATAATAATTAATAAATAATAATAATAATAATAATAATAATAATAATTACCTAAACATCACATCAAACACGACTTCCTACTCCACAAACAGTACGGTACTAGTGTTCGTGATCGGCTTTGGCATATGGAAAAAATGTGTAAGTTGAACACCATACTGATATCCGCTACATGGGTACTGAGAGTACTGAAGCCTTGAGTAGGCTTATTGCAAGTCATATTCTAAAGAAATTCAATGGATGTATTAACAAGCAAATTGTAAACGGCTGCTGCGATAACGCAACATTTTTCTAATAGCCAACAAATTAACGGAACTCTAACTAGTAGTTAAGTGTTTAAATCTTTAAAAAAATCGGAAATATTAGCTGCAGCGCAGTGCTTTTTGAATACCTTGGACGCCCTAAGATGTGACCTGGAAAATCATAACAAGCGCCCGGACTGTCTCCGCGCAACAAAATTTGTCGGAAAGCTGCCAGCAAACTGTACTGCCAGATTCTAAAGAAGATGTACAATGGCCAATTACTCTCCGCGAATGGTCGAGCGAACAGCTTTACAAATTAAGGAAACCGTTAGTCGAGTCAGAGGTTGCTCTAGTTCTTCTCAGAACAAGTTGTACAACGAGCAGAACGACCAGTGGCTAGCTTGCAGGGCGCATGAAGCCCCGTGCATCAGAAAGAACGTGCTTAAAATGTGATGGTCTATGGGTGTGTTTCTCAGCAAGAAAACCACGCCATGTCGCCCCACCTCTTCGATAAGCGAGTCAATCCTCATGGCTATTTTGAGTTGCTCTCATCTGTTCTGGAACGTCTGACGAGGTGGCTGCGGTAAAGCCATACGTGTGACACCAGAAGTAGGGAAAACTCAGAAGCGGCTGTCTGAGAATCGTCATCGGCTGAAACGTTGTGAGATAAACATCAATTACGAGAACTGTAGTTCGAATAATTTAAATGCAAATAAGAAATTTCATATGTTTATACAATCCAGCTTTTATAAAGTTGACCTTTTCCTGTGTGATATGTTTTGTTTATTGACACTTATAGCTTTCAAACACTGATAACTTTGAAACACAAACATTTCTAGTCAGCCTTCGAAACTAGAACTATACAATTCTCAAAGCAGCTTATGTATCAGAATGTTGCAGAAAACTGGAGGAATTACAAGATCTAACATCGTTTTGTAAATTAAATCTTTTCTCGATATCAAAAATAAATCGGTAATCAAATTCCAATAAGTTGTTAAACAAACTCCGTTTACTTATTCACGTGTTTTAGTCATTACTACAACTAAAAAAACATGAACTAAAATATGACAGAAAAAGATATATGTCACATTTTTCTCACCAATCAATTAAGCGCTGAAAATATAGTTTCCATTTTTATAGCCGAATAATATTTATTTACACTCAAACAATAAACTATTTACTGTACTGGTTTCTACTCGAATATTATCTGGTGAAACTAATAAAAATTAAAATGGACCGAGTTGTACGTGGACTGTTGGAGTCTTCAGACTATAAGACGTGTGCTTAATATTGGCTGTATATTGCTCATCTCTCACCACTTCCTGCTCCATATTCCGTTCGTATCGGACGGATGAAACATTGAAAGGACACACGCACATCTTGCCAGTATTTTTATTGATTATATTTGGTCAAAGTCAAGCTTAAAACAGCATTAATATGAACTCACCAGTTCCTCATTTCCACTAACGAGGTAAGATTAATTGATAGAGACAAGCTCGTAACCTAAGCGACCGTTATGTTAAAAGTTTACGATTCTTGTTTTAATTTAATTTCTTTTTGTATTCTTTTTGAATTTAGATTTTTCTCACATTATTTTTACTTGGCGAGGACATGCATCTTGATGAAGTATTTCGATCGTTAGGAAACTAGGAGTTTTCGAATTGATTGGATTCATATAATTACACAAAAGCACAGTGGACATGTACTTACATACGTATATATATATATAAAGAGAAATATACGTATGTGTGTATTAAGCGCAGTCTTGAACTATATTTCTATAGAAACTGTTGTTTGCAACCATATTATATATATATATATATATATATATATATATATGTGTGTGTGTGTGTGTGTGTTGGTCGTCTCATCGCAAGCGCGTAGATGCCCAAATGGTATTAACGACGACGATTTCCACAGGCAAGGAAAACAGGTTTGTCTTTTATTTGTCCATACATACGAACTAGAAATTGTGTAAGAATGCTATGCCTCTATGGTATGTTCTTCGTACAAAATTTCACGTTCGTATGTTTAATAGTCTAAATGTAGTAAGCAGACATACAAACAGATAATCAGACAGACGTGTCTAATATTAGAATAAATACTAATAGATGTAATCTTGTTTTTGTTATACCAATATACTGATTCAAAATGACTTATCACATTAATTCAATGTTGTTTAAATTTAGTCCCCTAACCAACGAAATATTGCCCCTGAGACGTAATAAGCTACTGTGATAAAGGGTCAGATTTATAGGGGTCTTCCTAAATAAAGAGTTGTGCGGGAAAATATATGTTTACACTACATTTACATTTCCGCATGTTGAATAGGGAGCACGTTGGGGAGTCTGAGGGCAGACGATCAGTGGAAAGAAGCTATTAGAGTTGAACATTTTTCGACATCTGAGATCCTCTACATTGAAGGGGCTTGATTTTGTTCCTAGTCAAGTTGAGTGGTACACGGCGTAAATGCTAGTGGTTTGAGCCCCAGCCGAGATGTGGCAATAATACACAATGCGTGTGCGAATAATTGATTTATAAAGAAATAAGCTATCGTTTTTTTATCAATCAGACCACATAACTTGCTAAACAGAAGGTTGCAAACTTCTTTTTATAAAGAAGAGAAATCTTTGTGAAACAATAAATTGAATAAGGATAACACGTACCACAAAATCTACAACGTCATTCTGTCTAATGGCATTCACCATGAGCTGGAAATAATTCCCCGCAAAACAGAAATATCAAACATCTGACCAAATTCTTATAATTGAGATTGTAAAAGCCAAGCGTTTCGCAGATGTGCTTGTATTTGTCGAGTTATTAAATGCCTTCAACTGAATCCATTGTGGCAAACTCGAAGAGTCTATGTCGGTGTACGGCATCTCGCAAGAATCAGTATCAGCTTTCATGTTGCTGTATAATAAACATCGCGGAAATACGGAGTTCTTTTATATTATTGCACGATTCTTGGATGGAGATACGTTTGCTACTTTTCTTTACATCCTGTGTCTAGATTATGCCATTGTCTAAACATAGACTCTGAGTTTAGCATTAAAAGAGCAAAATGTTTCGTCACCCAGCAAAAACAATAATATACGTGAATTACACAGATGTTATCAGACACGATTGATGAGAGGCTAATAAAATGTTTAATCTCTTTGAAAAAAGCGGTCAACGAGGATGACTTCTACATCAATGCTGGCAAACCACGAATTATCAGCAACAATCAAGAACAAAAGACCTCTACAGTCGCACTGTCATACTGAAGCAAAACCATAGAGTATTGTTATACTTATTGTTTGAACATTAAATGTTACTATCATCAGAAACACCAGCACGTCAAGCACTTCTAGCCTTCGTAATTCTTACCAAAAATACCTTTAGGAAGACCAAAGATGGCATGGCTCAACTAAGTGATAAAATATATCAGAATCCTCGAAATTTGAGATAAGATTGAAATGACTGGAGATCTGACAACAACATCAAATCCGTCCAATAATGTGTAAAACTCGATAGAAACATCCAATCAGTGGAAAGAAACCTCAAAATGCGCAAATGAAAGGGTTGGGGTGTCCTTACTGAACTGATCATCATCTGGAAGTCCCCCTTCGCTGACTAACTTGAGAGACCTTTTAAGATCTGTCTTGCTTTATAGCTGGATACATTGGACACTAACTAAACAGCATAAATCATCAGTTGAAGGACCCAACACAATCATGTTAGGGTTGCAATGGACATCAGTTGAATGACCCAACACAATCATGTTAGGGTTGCTATGGACATCAGTTGAAAGACTCAACACAATCATATTACGAATTGCAATTGACATCAGTTGAAGTAAACATCGAACCATGAAACGCTTATTATGCACCTTCATCTTATCTCAGTCTCGCTGAGAGAAAAGGCTTCGGCTTGCTGGTAATTCTTGATGATTAAGTCAGAATTTGTGAGTGAAACCTTCTTTTGGAATCCATTACGCGGCAAATATCTATTAAAGACCACATCACACCTATATTTAACAACTAGTATAAAACTGTTGATACCTGTGTCTTACAGAAATGCTTGGAGGGAAAAGTCAGAAAATTCTGAGAAGAGTTCCTGACTTGATTGATTGAAATGATGTTTCTTATTACATTACACATATGTTGTTTTAAATTAATTATTTTGTATATCATGTGTTAACGCTCCCGGTCATGCTTGCGACGAGTTCTCCGAATTCGGCAAATGTATCATAAAAAGAAGACCGTTGTTAATTAACACGTCTTCAGATCAAAGAAAACAATTGGAAGGCGTTTTTTGTCGGTTCAGCCATACGCCCCACAACGACGTTGTGTCCTGGCTTTTAGTTTGATTATTCAAAAGCCTCTGTGCGAATACGACAAAGTGGTCGACTAAAGACGCGGCACGTCAGTGTCAAAGTGTATCTTGAAATATCTTCCGCCAACATATAGACAGTCGTTTATGGAATCGCGTGTGGAAAGCAAATACGGTCTGCAGGGATACAAAGTCTTTTTGTCAAATTGATGGGTCTTATTTAAACTAGTTTAAAGATTCGACAACAAATAAGTAAATCATCAGATGATGGATGGGAGCGCGCGATTTCTGTTCGTTATTCATTGTACAATATGCAACTATAATGTATTGAACTCAGCGTCATTCTACGGCTACGTAAAACACTTATTAGTGGTGAGCTTAAAACGTCGCAATATATGAATCAGAGTTGTTTTAGAATCTTAGCAATTGTGAGAATCTGGTTCCCGTACCACAAGACCAGGTTTCTCATGAAAAAAACTTATTTAAATGTCCATCAATAATGTAAGAGAAAATAAATAAATCTAATATTAAGTAAATACAGGGTATTTTTCTTTTTTTTATTAAATTCCTGTCTACGACTGAAGATATGGAAGTGAAACCACCCATCTGTTAATAAGAAAGAATTCGTTCACCTCTGAAACGGCCCCAGCTCTGCAAGTCTACATTGTTGTATTCCGGTACCAATCATGTTCGTACCGTGTAACAGGAGGGACGAATCTTCGCCACATAACCTTTAAGACAAGCATGCCTGTCGTCTCGTTTGTCTTCATCTGCCATTCCGCGTCTCTTTCGTAATAGTATGAGAATGAGTAGTATTGAATGGAGAGTTTTAGTTTATTTTTTTCGTCCTTTAATAGCATAGCGACTTTGTTATTCTTTAGAAGCAATGATTATTTGTCGTCATAAATAATAAAATATTTTAAGAATTTCAGATGTAGTTTGCTTTAAGATTTACATTGAGGTAAACAAAATCATTTTTTCAAGAGCAACTTTTCCAACTTTATTTTGCTTGAGAGCCCCAATGAGAGCTATTTTATCATCTGTGGACCGCATATATGCCGATCATTTTTTAATAAAATATTACACATAAATTCGCAACATATGAATAATGTGTTTGTGGATAAAACAATACATTTACAGCTGATTAAAATGCAGACCATTAAAACTGATAATAAATATTTTCCAACATCAGCTCAGAAATTGAGTGGTGCATACACTGATTCTACCTCTGGTATTTCCATATGGACCCTTCATTACATACTACGGATCCTAAAATGTATTTTTTTCTGCGGGGAACGTGGACCGAGGTTTAAAATGTGCTTCCGCTAGAGCATAATACAGTATTCGACTTCTCCACCGCAGCAGGAGGAAAGAAGACCTGCGAAAACATGACTGGTACCTTAGAAGACTAAACATTTTAAAAGCCCGATTTTCTCACTTTCCTTTTGTCGCGTATATTATATATCGTCACTTCCTGTTCGATACGTCCTTGATTGTAACATTCGATAACACACTTTTCTAACAGCTTCAGCCATCATCATAATCATAATCATCATCGTCATAATTTGTATTACTTTCTAAACCTATCTCTTTTCAACCGAACTACGTAATAGAAATTAGCTTACTTGAGTTATATGTTAATGCAGAAGAACATTGTAATTGATTTCTCGAGAGAATGTCCTGTTAAGTATTTTTACTGTCGGAATGCATTAGACTTATCGATATAAAAATGCTGATCTGATGTTATTAGTGAATGCACATGTATTCTAAAATAGGTTAATTATTGGTTTAATTCTGTATTGGGGTGGCTCGGGAAAAATGTACAACTTAGGAAACTCCTACTCCCACTTCTAAACACTAGATAAGTATTTTAACTGATTTTTTTAATATCTAAAATTAGTAATTACATTACTTCATGTTTATTAAATTTATAGACATTTAAACTCCCATATTATTTGAATGATGAATAACGTTGTTATAACTGACCAGGTAATTTGGAAATCTGTTTATTTAACAATGTACAAAACTAATAATAAGTGCTGATGCCACACTGGATCTATCGAATCATTTTTCTAAATAGTCAGTGGAAGTCTTCAATAAATATAATATAATTATCAAATTTATATATGAATAAAAACCATAAGGTGCCAGAAACGAATTTCTCAATAATAAAAGGGAAGGTGAAACACACAGTGACGTGCCTGTTTATACATTGTATATACATACATATATATATATATATATATACATATATACATATATATATATATATATATATACATATATATATATATATATATATACATATATATATATATATATATACATATATATATACATATATACATATATATATATATACATATATATACATATATATATATATATATACATATATATACATATATATATATATATATATACATATATATATATATATACATATATATATATATATATACATATATACATATATATATACATATATATATATATATACATATATACATATATATATACATATATATATATATATATATATATATATACATATATATATATATACATATATATATATATATACATATATATATATATATACATATATATATATATACATATATATATATATACATATATATATATATACATATATATATATATATATATATATATACATATATATATATATATACATATATATATATATATATATACATATATATATATATATACACATATATATATATATATACATATATATATATATATATATACATATATATATATATATATACATATATATATATATACACATATATATATATATATATATATATATACATATATATATATATACACATATATATATATATATATACGTATATATATATATATATATACATATATATATATATATACATATATATATATATACATATATATATATATATATATATAGAGACGAATAATATATAAGGAACGAAGTGTATACACAGATCTAGATACAGGCATAGGTAGAGCGATAGAAATACACATACATATATGAGGAGAGAATAGTATATATATATATATATATATATATATATATATATATATATATATATATAGGGACGAATAATATATAAGGAACGAAGTGTATACACAGATCTAGATACAGGCATAGGTAGAGCGATAGAAATACACATACATATATGAGGAGAGAATAGTATATATATATATATATATATATATATATATATATATATATATATATATATATATATATATATATATAAGTAAATTTATATAGGGCAAATAGATTCGAAACGAAATAAATTTCCAAATGGGAAAAAATAAATCAAATATTAAAATTTTAGCTTTAACTATTAATATAAAGCTATTAAAAACTTTACAGTTTTTTTTATTCTCTGGCAAGAAATATTTGATTATTATCTATAGAGTATTGCATATTTATTCATATTTAAAAAACATTAGATCTACTTATTTACTTTTTTATGTATTTATATTTATTTACTTTTTTATATTTATGTATTTTTATTTATTTACATATTTAAAAAAAATTTTTTTACTTTACTTTTTTACTAAACATTCTCTTATTTTTGTTTTATTTTTATTTATTTATTTGTTTTCATTGGTCATTAATCAATACAGTTATTAATGTATTTAAGTAAATCTCTATAAATGAACACACTCGTATAACCATTCATAGTTTTTTTTACATACTTTTAAAGTCATCTAGTTCGATCGCGTTATTTTTTATAGATAACAAGTTCATAATTTGAATTAACTTGAATTAATGCATTTACATAGAACATAAATGATTGAATTAAAATGTTCCCATTGGCTGATCTCCTCTTGTTTTATGGTCTCCGGAGGTTTTTCCTAACAAAATGGAAGCTGTTATTTTGCTATTTTAATTTTTACTGTTGACTATGTATTTTTTAGCAGATGTCCGAACATTAAACCCCTCTAGCTATAGACACTAATTTGATAACAATAAAACCAGTTATCGGTGGTGATTGTATTTGTAACTAATACGGCTCGTCTATCATTCTTTTTCTTTCTTTCACTGTGATTTCATTGGATTAACCCGGATCTGTTTTACATGATTTCAGAACTTTAAATCAATCTTAGATCATATATTGTATACATTGTACCTGAAAGACACCCCTAGTAATAATAGCTTGTTTAGGTGATCGGTTTTTATCTGCGTCTATTGCTGCATTTTCTATTATAGAGAGCTCGCAGTTTACATGAGGGGTCTTTCAAAGGAAGAAGAGTTATTTTTAAATGCCTACTTGAACTATGTGTCGCTTTCTGCTTATACAGAAACACGTGTAAAAATCATAAATATTCATTAAATATTAGAATGGTATAACCGTGATCTGATTATAATATATATATATATATATATATATATATATATATATATATATATATATATATATATATATACATGAGGGTTTATAACTAAAAGGTAACTTTTAGAGAATTAGACCTATTGTGAGATGAGGAAAGCTCAATATACTGGATAGAGCAAAAATAAGGTGAGTCAATGAAAAATAGTTAGACCTTCAAATGGAAACAGATCAATATCTTCAGTTGTTCAGAACAAGGAGCAATTAGTAAATAAAAATATTTATTCTTCTTCTCTTTCAATTTCATTCCTTAAGCCAGGCTTTTTAAAGATTAAAAGATATACATATATATCACTTTTTGTTTTATTTTACTTTAGTTGAAGTTCTCAAAAATCAAACAGCCCTTTCCTTGGGCTAAGACTTGATCTCTATATGAGATACATAGATATTCAAATATTCTATTTAAATTCTCAATTATTTCTAAAACGCTGAGTTAGTAAAGGAGTTAAGGACATTAATTTTCCTCTCACTAATTTGTTTCTGCATTTCGAGTTGATTGCATCTCTTCCTCGTCTTAATTCCAACTAATATTATTGTCACCGAATGGTTTATTCTATTTTAGGTAATCATAATGAAGCTTGAAAACACCCCCAAATAAAAATAGAAGGCATAAATTTGCCAGAAGCCAATCTATGATTTAACGTCTTTACGCATGAACCAGAGTGTTTCAACTGTTTACGTTGAATCTGAGACTAAAATGAGAAACCTGAATTTTGAGTGACTCATCAGCCGAATCTAGAAACGAATCCGAATTGCCAACACTTTAGTGTAAGCATTCTTGGGACCTGCATTATACATAAAGAAACCATGTTATACCGGATAATGAAAAGCTAACAATGTTGTTGTTATCTCTATCGATTATCAAATGTAAATTCTACGGAAAGTGATTAGACATCGATATATGTTAGGGGCAATCATTGTAATCTGTTGTAATATGTCCATGTATGTATGAATGAATAAATAATACTCATCCTAGTTCCATGGTTTCCTTAGGAAGCCTGTTTCCAACATCTTTAGGAGTGATGAATAAAAAAAAACACTTCACTTGCGTTATATCCTACTACCGGAGAAGCTATCGTGCATAGCTTGTGATCAGTCTGAGTAGAATATATAATTAATGAAATCGGTTGGAATTTTTTTTATTTAAAGGGCTGAATAAGATATATATTTGTCAGGGGCAGTGCTATGTAGGTCTAATTTTAAGAATATGGCCGACTTTACTTTAGATAGTGAGAATATACAGCAAGGTTTTCACTGAAAGATGGTGGATTTGAATTGATTATTAATTTAATTTGCACTAACACTAATCATATATACATGAAAATTAAATAAATAATGCATTTCAAATGTTATGAATTTGATATGTATGTATGCATGTATATATATATATATATATATATATATATATATATATATATATATATATATATATATATATATATATATATATATATGAGAGAGAGAAAGGGGGGGAGAGAGAGATAATAATTTTGAGATATAAATCATATTTTCAGCCAGTAGACTATCAGGATAAAAGGAAAGCTCAATATAGGGTACAGAGCAATACTATTAATTCAATGACACAATAAAATTAAACATTAATTGATCACTGATTGAGAAGTTATTCCATATGAATATGCACATTAGCGCGAACACTAGTTAAGACGAAGGGTGTACAGTTATATATATATATATATATATATTCTTGTGCTGTGCGTACATGTTTCTTTAACTCTCTTTAATGTATATATCCACTTTTTGCTTAGCATATATATTATCTAAGTGATTTGGAATAAGAAGTGCACTGTCAGACAGAATGCATCGAACTATTCTTCCAACATGGCAGTATGTGCTTTTGGGAGAATCAATTTAAACATTTGGTTTCAACGAAATCAGCCAAACATTACGATGGCATTTTAAAGATTTAATCAAACAAATTTGCCTATTTGTCTCCCAACGGTTATGACTAATAAATCGACAATATAACTAGCTATTGCTATTTGGCCTTTCAGTTTAGCACGCACTATTCTGTGATGATCGGTGCGATTTATAAATAAGCGTTTATTCGTTTATTTTTCTTAAAGTAATATACATTCTGGTAACGTTATGACTTGGGAGTGAAGATCCAATTATTCTAATGTACGAAACCTTTGGTACAACAGTATTTTGACTACAATCCGTTCCATGGATATTGCCTGTATGTAATAAGGTTCGCCAGCTGACATACTACAGTTTGTTGTCTTAATGGGTTCTGGTCTAATGCGTAAACTCTGCCATCATGTGTGTCTTTTTCTGTCTCAGGAATATACACATGTGTTCGATGAGGCTTAGATATGAATTAACTTAGTAACAAGTTGATGGTAATGCCAGAATACAGAAAGTCACTTAAGTATGATTGGTGGAATTTACCCTGCGTTTACATTGTTCAATTGTGTGGTATCGTACATAGTTTAACGTTAGTTATAGAGATAAGATGTGGGTTAGTTGCATTTACGATTGTTTAAAAATAAGACAGTTCCCAGGAAACAACTCTGAGTTTATCAATAGCACTAGTATATTTTAAAAAGACATAAAATATGTGTGTTACAGTTAAACTATCCACGTTCTTCTTCGCGTGTGAATAATGTTTTTAAAAAGGCCATAAAATTACCAATGCAAATCCCGGTGACGACGTGAGAGAAGTTTCAAAATCTATAACGCAATTAAATTGAGACTCAACCAAAGGCCAACAATCAGGTTACATGTATATACGAACCACAATATATGTTCACGGGACTGTAAGGGCTGTATTCAAGCATCAAAATTAACATTCCTGTATCTTTTTACACCCAACACCCCGACGGCTTTCACTCTAATGTTGGTGATATATATATATATAGGAAAGGGATGAAGAAGGAAATAAATGTTCAAAAAGTTAAAATAAGAAGGAGAAAGAGAAAAAATCGACAGTTAGCTAATAACGCCGATTGGAAACGCTGTGAGTTTTAAAACAAAAGAAAGAGAGAAAGGATGGACAGTTGGCTTATGAACGCCGGTTGGAGGCGCTGTGAGTTAAAGAAGAAGAAGAAAGAGAAAAATCGGCAGTTAAGCTTATGAACGTTGTGAGTTGACAAGGAGGATTACTATTTATTTGAAATTGGTGTCAAGGAATTGAACAACAAAGGAGGAGGGGGAGAGAAAAGGACTAAAAGTATATATATATATATATATATATATATATATATATAATTTTAAAAGGTTTTTAATGGATTCGTCTACACTTTAAAATGCAGCAACATTTTTGTAAGTAACGGATAAAATTTATTAGACAGACGAACAACACAGGTAAGGAGGACTTTTAATAACTAATATAAGTTAGCAAAACATTTATACGGAACAAAACTTAGGTTTAGTATACGGAACGTTTATGTTTTTGTCTTTTAAGAGAAGTGGGCTCTGATCAACTCTGCTGGGAAGCCATGAAATTAAATACTGTCTTGTTTTTAAATTCCCGAAACAGTTTTTCATGGTAAACAACTGATGATCCCTTAAATAATGTTAGAAGCAAACTGAAAAAGTTAAATTGACTTACATTAGTTATTTTCCACTGAACGACTTGGGACTTAAGTTTTTTTTTTAAATATAGTTTTAATGGTTGAGAAACTTCCAAGACATGTATATATATATATATATATATATATATATATATATATGTTAACATTAATAAACATGATTACATCTACGTTAAAAAGTCAGGGTTTCGATGATAGTATTGTAATATGTAATATCCACGAAACGCAATTTGGCGTAGACTTTAATCATGTTTATTTAATTTCATAAATGCTCTACTTGATATTAAGCATTCTGTCAAATATTAGTTCTATGTTCATTTTATTGATAAATTTGAGGTAGGTAGTTTTGTTTTACGACTTATCATCCCTTTTCGGGTTATTTATACCGAAGATTGTCATTTTGGTGAAGGTTTTATTCTTCAAGTTCTTTATATGTTCCAATATTTAATCATGGTTTTTAGTTTGGTTCTTTTTGTTTCACGACATATCGACACTTTTCAGGTCATTTAATGCTAAACCCGGTCATTTTAGTGAAGGTGTTTATGCTTCAAGTTCTTTATAAGTTTAAGTATTTATTCATGGTATTTGGTGGAGTGAAATGATAGGGAGAAGGAAGAAGACGGGAAGGAAATTGTTGTTTTTTTTATTGGGATTTTGCAGAACAGGATTGACTTTTGCAAAGGAAAAAAACAATAACACGTCAATGTTTGTGCATTTTGAGTCAGGAAGTCAATAACTTGAGACAGCCTGAATTGTAGCGCCAGAAGGTTATATTTGACCCATAGATGGGTCTCTTACGGGACTACTACTTCGAGCCAGAGTGGACCTGGGAGAAATGGCAACTAAGAGCCAACGTCACATTTCCCACAGCTCTCAAATGGAGGTCTCAGCACTGGATGTCTTTTAAGGTCATACCCAAGACCTAATATATTGGAACTTGATTAATTATATATATATATATATATATATAAAAAATATGAAACTAAATGTATACTTTTAGTAGATAGAACCTATAGTGAAATGGTTTAAGCTCAATATAGAGATAGAGCAATTATAAAGATAGATGAAAGAAGAGGGATAAACATGTACGAATGACAAATTTATTTCAACTTCGATTGTTCAATGCAAGGTATATTTTGTAATTAAATTATGTGTATTATTCTTTCCTTTAGCCAAAGCTTTTTCAAAGGTTAAAATCTTATCATCAGAGGAATTACATAGATAGATATGTTGGCAGTGGAAAAGCCAAAATTCAAAATTTGAAAAAATATTAAGTAATGGACAGTGACAAAGTCCGTGTAAAAAATATATGGGGTCTATCCAGTTGGTAAATGTCCGTTGATGAGGTGTCCAATGAAAGGAGATTCACAGATGGAAAAGAAGGGTGTTCCTGAAGGCAGCATGGAAAAGAGTTCAAGAATGAAGTAAATCCAATAGAGAGATGTTGAGTTCAGTCGTAGGTAGAGCGCACTTATTCGGAAATAATTTTGAAAATTCGGGCCATTTTAAAGATACTTCCGTGGGCCGAGAGAGGAATTGAAGTTGGCAGTGAGATATTTACACGAACTTTTTTTACTCTCTATTACTTAATATTTTTTCAAATTTTGAATTTTGGCTTTTCCACTGCCAACTTATCTATGTAATTGCTCTGATAAGATTTTGATCTTTGAAAAGCCTTGGCTTAAGGAAAGAATAATAAACATAATTGTATTACCAAGTATACCTTAAATTGAACAATCGAAGTTGAAATAAATTTGTCATTCGTACATGTTTATCCCTCTTCTTTCATATATATATATATATATATATATATATATATATATAAAGAGAGAGAAAGAGAGCGAGAGAGAGAGAGAATACGAGAGAGAGAAAGATTACTTTATTTTCTATTTATAAAAGAAAGAAAGACCTGAGACAAATGTGACAAAAAAAAAATTCTCTAAAACATTGCATTATCCGATTTTTACGAATCGAGGTAAGACGACACCACTTGTTCTACGTCATACTCTCTGTATCTGGCAGGGGTATCCGGCATTGCCAGGAGATATTTCTTTCACGGGCGCCACTTTCATCGTCCCCCTCTACCCGTACGTATGGTTTCCGATCTCCCGGCAGCTTTTCGTTATATCCCTTATTCAGTAAAACCAATCAAATAATATAATCTACTTTATAACGTTTATATTAAACGGCAATACAATGGATTAGCAGAGTAAAAACCTCGACGTTTTAAGGATTAGCATCGTTAATTACTTTCCTACAGGCATTTATTCATTAAGTTCAAGCGTTTTTAGTTAAAGATAATATAAATCTATATACTAATGAAATTATGTGGATATTATCTTGAGTGCACTGTGCACACTGGATGACGTCACAAAAGGCGAATGACGCAAATAACGGTCGTATGATTAATGAAGTAGAGAGAGGAGGCGAATTACGTAAACATTAAGTGAGAGGATTTTTTTTTTTAAAAGCGATGACAAAATAAAGAGAGAAGGGGAATATATTAATCAGTTATGTTTATTATTGTTAGTTCGATTATATCTGGTAAATTTGTACTTATAGGCTTATTACTAAGCACTCAATATTCACAAATAGTTTTATATCATTCCTTTCTATGAATCATGGCGATCAACTTGGACATTTTCATTGTGTAATGAGTTTGATCAATATTGAAAAAAAAATGTCCAAACCGTACAAACCTTTATAAATAAAAATGATGAAAATGCGTGATTTGCCTCGTGGATTTGCTGTCAATGGACGCAGCAACGACGAGTTAAAGTACGATTAAATTGTTTTGTAGTCATTAATGACCTGAACTCAGTTGAGGTTTGAATTTAATATTCAGCTTGTTAATTCTCTGAATGTTAAGATTATTTTAGATACGTCCTCGTATCTATATAAACAGTTTTTTGTTGGTATGTCTGTCACGATTAAATTTATATTTTCGACATAAAAAGCTTAACTTTAAATTAAAACGGATGAACTAGAAATGGATTATAAAAAGAAAATCAATATATTTAGTATATTCCGTAATTACAACATGATTAATTTATAGGTAGACACATGTAATCCCTTTTTTATTTGTTATTTACTTATGTATGCTTTTATTCGGCTTTTGTAAACAAATTTAATTTTAACTTGCACATTTTTTCTATTTAAACTTTCACATTTTTTTCTATTTAAACTTTCACATTTTTTTTAAATTTGAACTTTCACAATTTTTTTTATTTAAACTTTGACTTTTCTTATTTGAACTTTGCATTTTCTTATTTGAAGTGGACATTTTTAGTTTGAAATGAGCATTTTTCAATTTGTAGTGGGCATTATTTTAAATTGAAGTGGGCATTTTTGAATTTGAAGTTGAGATTTTAAATTTGGAGGTTAACCTTTTTATTTTGAAGTTGAGTCTTTTTATTTTGAAGTTGAGCTTTTTAAATTTGAAGTTGAGCCTTTTTATTTTGAAGTTGAGCTTTTTAAATTTGAAGTTGAGCCTTTTTATTTTGAAGTTGAGCTTTTTTAATTTGAATGAGATTTTAAATTTGAACATCATTTTTTTCTTAATTGGAGTTGAACATTTTTCTTCAATGAAAGTATAGCTGTTTTAATTTAAAGTTCAACTTTTCGAATTTAAGATTAAACACCGACTCGGCTATATTCTGTATCTGTGTGTTCGTCCGCAAACGCACATGATCAGCACAGAAATACTGTGCTTTCTGCTAGCTGAACGCATCGGCCATTTTGCTGAACTTCAGCGATCATACGCTTTCAAACTGAGGCAAAGATGTTCCTTTCTTATATGATCGCCTGCATCAAATCCATTTTCCATCGCAGTGACAATTTTGATGGGTGTTTCGCGTGTGTATCTTGGCGTCTTTGTAGTTTTTACATAAACTAAGCGAGTTGCGCACAGACAATATTCTGGGAAAATAATATAAGCATTACTTTTTTCGAAACTTAAGATTTTAGAACTATCTTTGGAAAATTTATATCAATAGGATTACAAAACAAAGTTGGTTTCCTTTTTAGAATTATTGTCTTTTTTTAATAAGATCATACCAGGTTAGATATTATTTAAACCAGATTACGTTAGTACGCATTTTTAATACACACACACAAACATATACACGGTGTTTGTAATTACCTACTAGCCACTATACGCGAGTGTCTTCGGTTTCTCTGTACAAGGGTTAGTCAGTATCACCTGCCATGAGAATACTTCACCCTACAAGTAAACCCTGACCAATATTCAAAATACCATAGTATTCGAAGCACAAATAAGATCAAATCGACACAATGATACACTGGCTCACACAAGGAATGGTACACCTTATCCAAGTTATGTTACCTCAAGTAGCAGAACTTAGCTGGATACTCCACCAGACTAGATAGATTATTGTCCTGGAATCTGGTAAGACCAACAGGCCACAAGAAATGTACACTATAACATAACCAACTGGCCAATTGGGGAGACGAAAATTGATGTGCTTCTATTCTTTATTTACTCAACGTTTTGACAGGTAAAGGCGAACTTTAATTTTATATCTATGTATCTCATGTAGATATTAAGTGTTTAGCCCAGGAAGATGCCCTTTATTTCTGAGAACTTCGACCGAAGTATGATGAAACAAAGAGGAAGATATGTATATATATATATATATATATATATATATATATATATATATATATATACACACACACATATGTACATGTATATGTGTGTTGTATGAAAATGTGTATATGGCTAGTAAGC
>OY744524.1:109959596-110004596 GCA_963556195.1 Sepiola atlantica | reverse complement strand
AGGCAAAGACGTATGAACGAATAAGAGAAAGACGTATGAACGAATAAGAGAAAGACGTATGAACGAATAAGAGAAAGACGTATGAACGAATAAGAGAAAGACGTATGAACGAATAAGGGAAAGACGTATGAACGAATAAGAGAAAGACGTATGAACGAATAAGAGAAAGACGTATGAACGAATAAGAGAAAGACGTATGAACGAATAAGAGAAAGACGTATGAACGAATAAGAGAAAGACGTATGAACGAATACGAGAAAGACGTATGAACGAATACGAGAAAGACGTATGAACGAATAAGGGAAAGACGTATGAACGAATACGAGAAAGACGTATGAACGAATAAAAGAAAGACGTATGAATGAATGAAAATAGGGCGTATGAATGAATGAAAATAAGGCGTATGAACAAATGAAATAAAGGCGTATAAACAAACTCATTTGTTATACTCTAATAATGAAATGAAACCATTCTATGATAAAAGGATGAAACACAAGAAACACAGAAAATGTAAAAGAAAAATGGAGTTGTTTTCTAATAAAAGAAACACATATTGAAATGGAGTTGAAACGAAAGAGGAAAGAATAAAACAGATGTTAAACCAAAATAGATATCGATCAGTCGACAGACTTCATCCTAATTCAAACAAACATTCTTCTACGGTGACCTGGATTTCTAGTGCATGAATCTCTAGTTTTTTACCAGGAAAAGTCCCTCTGATTTTAACGAATATTATCTTAGTTGTTTTTTTCTAAAGCAAATGTGTCTAAAAGCACCGTAAGGATATCTAAGCCGTATCTACTAAAATCGCATGGAATTAAACCAGAAATTATAGCGAATCGTACGGGCATATGGCAACCTATAATAAAAATACTGACCCAAAATTACTCTTGCCCTCGCTTTGCCTTCATGGCATAATTCAGTACGACGCATGCCTATATTTGTTCATTACTAAAGTTAAATAAAACAATGTAAACGATGCTAGCTATTAAAAAGGTGCCGTCATTTTGTAAGTGTTTAAAATTATTGAATTATAAAATTAATTAAGCAACTCATCCTCTATATTAATATATTTATGTATATATATATATTTAATTTCTTCATACCAGATATAGCTTCGTTCTGTTTACAGGTAATCGCGCCCAAAATGTATTTTGTTGTGGGTAAACTACGCCGTATTTAAAGAAAAGTACTTACTTGATTTTAAAGTGATCTCTCAGACTAAAATATAAAAATGTATTTTTAATTACTTTCTAGCGGACATATTAACATGTTATTTACACGTAATCGGTCCCAAATAGTAGAAACTGTTTTTTTTCTGTTTAAACTCCGCCGTAATTATGTTCATACTGTTTACACATAATCGCCACAAAAAAGTAGAATGTGTTTTATTTTGTTCTAAGTAAACTCCGCAGTATTGAAAGAAGATAATTGGTGTAAAAACACGATAACATTTATTTATTTGGAGGGAGAAATCCGGAGAAAAAAATCCTATTCTGAGTATTTGTTATTGAAAGTTTTGTATTAAGACATCCTTGTAGACTGAGGGAATTTGAATTTGGTAACTATTATCTACACACGAAAAAGCGACCTTGTGTGTAACTCTAAAAGTGCACATTTCGGGAGACGATGTGTTTTTAACTGTGTAGAAGTAGTTATAAGTACACATGAAGAAAATTAAAAATACCATCGTCAAAAATGTACTTGCGTGTGATCTGAAATATGGCTTGCGACGTTGTGTTCGTAAACACCTAATCCGTTAACCTAAAGTTTCAATCAGCTGAAATGGAGAATGATATTCCCTACATCTGAAATTTAGCGGTGAGTTACCTGAATTCCCCTTCTATAAACAAAGTGCCCGGTGATTTGAGTCGTGGTTAAAGTAGATAAATAGAACTGAGTGAAAAAGATAGCCACTATTCTGGGGGAAATATTTTTTGTGAGAGTAAGATTTCCCAGATAAAATATAACAAACACATCAGGAGTAATTGCGTAGCGGAACAGCTTAGCATGTTACGATGTGTTTTTCTATTTTTTCTGAATCTGGAGTGGAAAACTCGACTATATATTATAATCATTCATTTCCTATGTTTATGTTTCTAAGTGATAGTTTAAACATTATTCATGCATCAGACGATAATTAAAAGTTCGAGATTGTTAATCACACACATAATATAAATAGTCAAACTTTACAGATTTAAGCTCAATATATGTTAATTATTAACTCCAGAGCATGCCAAATAAATAATAGAAACTTTGATTTCAAGTGACCATGTCTTTATTAATTTTCTTTCTGACGAGTTATACTCGTAGAAAACCCAAGATATATAACTTGGTATTTTCGCTTACTAAGTGTTAACGAAACTTTCCGTCAAGAAATGGATACTTTTAGAAATTAATGTTTTCTAAAATCTAACTTATATATATATATATATATATATATATATATATATATATATATATACAAGAAATTACTTTGGACGCTCATGAATATATTTGGTTTCATTTAAACAGTTATAACAGGTCGAGAAGAAAAACTTATTTCTGGTGATGTTTACATCAAAGATTAACATCACTATTACTATGCCTTTTTTCTCACCTAGCGAATAGTTCCACAAAATGTGTGTTGACTAAGTATAACATCGACTTTAATATATGGTATCTATATGCGACCTAACTAATATATTGTGTTTGATTAAATACAAGTATATTTTCTTAGATACTTAACTGCACACTATCGTCATCCCTCCTATATCATAACACAAAATTATATATATATATATATATATATATATATATATATATATATATATATATATATATATATATATACAAGGGCTGGGCACTTTCGAGTAGCTTTAATAACAAGCAGTTCTAATAGCTATATGCGCGATCTGAACACCGTTTCGTAAGATCACTCTAGCTGCCTGGTGAATGGCGGCCACGTGTCGCTATTTACAGTTAAAGTTACTCTATATTTACTAACTAATTGACGATGGCCCTTTGGTTAAGATCACCGACTACGAATCAGTAGCGATTTGTGTTCGGAGTTCGCGCCTACCGACCGTCGGGAATTAGTTCCTAGACTGAAGTTTGCGTTAGCATGAAACATCGATGTCTCTAGGTATTTAAATATTTAATATTTATTTATTAAAAATATTATTGTATATATATATATATATATATATATATATATATATATATATATATATATATATATAGCTCATTTAGGAAAATAGAACATCACATTCTGCTTATATGCGAACTCTCTTGCTTCTGATCTATATATAATCAATTATATATAGAGAGTATAAAAATATATTATTGTCAAGTATTCTACACAGAAACGTAAATGTTTTTCCCCGAATGAAATCATCAGGCTAAATGTATGAATGCATAGTATCCAATTGCTATTCTTTTCCTTGACCAATAGCCAAAACCCTCTCTAAAAAAAGGCTAGACACTAGTTTGAAAAGGGTTTTGACAAACCATCACTTTTACGTGGATCAAGTAAACAATGTTGACCTTATCTTGAGACGTGTGAATTACAATAATTTACCAGCTCAATTTATTTTGTGACCTGTTTAGATATTTAATTACGTTGTTTGTATTTATTTATTTTATTCATTTATTTATTTAATTTTGATAATTCTTGGGTAACTTTTTTAATGTTTAGTTTTCAATAAGTGAAGTAAATCCTATTGAAAGTGCTCAACTACTTGACGAGTTATGTATTATAATTATTTCCTGTATATACACATGTACTATCATGAGATAACATACTCTATTATATGTATATAAATATTTAGTATTTACTTCAGCAGTTATCAATACTTGAATAGAACTTAGTAGCAATAGTATGAACATATATTTATTTCAATAAAGCAACACAGAAAGGTGATTTGTGATTCGCCAGTATAAATAATACCCCAGAGATGCCAATTGAACCAACGAATCCAGTTGGTTATTAACTAGAGAAAACACTACTTAGATATAAAAGCAGACCATGCATCCACGCATTTAGAATTATTATTTACTCCAAGAATGAAACACGAACGTTTCTGTGTAGCATACTGACCATAAATATATTTTAATAATATTACTTAGGTAAACTCACATACTGATCACTGTTGAAGTAAATGTTAAAAATATATATACGCAATGTATTATATTTCCTCATAATATATGTGTATATACATAAAATAATATATGTATATATATATATATATATGTATATATATATATATATATATATATGCATATACACGAGAAGAATGCCAGTCTCAAGAGCGTTAAATACCGCTATCAAGACAGTTTCGCTCTATTGTTTTGTCTCCTTGCAAAGATCAAAATCAAGATATAATGATACTAAACCTGATGACTAGAATCCTTATTCCATTTTTTATTATAATCCATTACAAGATTTTGATGCTAGAATAATGTCTAAAATTTAAAGATTAAGCTTAACGAGTCTTATGAAGACATTTAAATGCAGGGAATCTTGCTTAATAGGTGTCTAATAACTATGGATCCAATTCAATGCAAATTTGAGATATTTGAATTTTCAAATGGGAGGTTGTGTCCATATTTATGTCACCTAAAATATATGTGAAATACACCGAAGAAACCGAAATTTGGGAACGTTTTATTTATTAATGTCCAATACCTTTTTTATTAATTTCACAGAACTCGGAGGTATCTGAATTTCAATGAAGCCCTTTGCATAAAACTAAATTTAAAAAGATATAACCCACATTATGCACATTTACGCATGGCAGCTACGTTTTAAAATCCATAATGATCGGTTATCACATGTACAAATATATAAACATTATATATATATATATATATATATATATATATTATGAGCGATACACAACAGTAATTATCATAGAGCTAAATTGTCGTCGTTTTTTTATTGTTCTCCATATTCTTTTGACAAATATTGTTAGTAGGAGTACGAGTACCACCTTAGGCCAGCCAATATACTCGTAAGCTACTCTTCGTAATGTGTTAATTTATATTAATAAGCTAAAGAATCAGAAAATAATTGAATGTTTATTAGAAGTATAACACTCATTCAATAAATAATATATTTCATAAAGAATGCCTTTTTTTAATTTAACAACACATCTATATTGTAAATTAACCGATGTTTGACACATTAACAACCATACGTAGTTATATTTTAAATTATGTTACTGTTATAAACGTTAACAACTAGAGCGCTTCTGCACTATCCCTTCCGGGATCCCCGGCAGTTTTAGACACTCGCCTGAGTCTAACGGCGGAATGACAAGTTCCTATGATTTCCAAAACTCTCCGTCTTTTTCCATAACCTTTGAAAATCAGTTTACGTCATCGCAACAGCCGATTACCATTAATTTATCGCTGACAATGACCGGTTTCCCTGGAATGTTTATCACAATAAGCTTCCTCAAGGTTCAATTACCTTCCGGTCGAGGTCTGGTTGGTGCTCTCCCTCCTCAGTCTTCCCCCCTCTCCTTGCTCTTCCACTACGATTTAGTTTGGCATTAGCCAATAAAAGTGCCAACTCGTGCACGTGAGGGTTGGTTAATTGGATTTTGTTAGAAATTTCATTATTATTATTATTATCATTATTATTATTATTATTATTACTATTGTTATTATTATTATTATTGTTATTATTATTATTATTATTGTTATTATTATTATTGTTATTATTATTATTATTATTATCATTATTATTATTATTATTACTATTGTTATTATTATTATTGTTATTATTATTATTATTATTATTATTGTTATTGTTATTGTTATTATTATTATTATTATTATTATTATTATTATTATTGTTATTGTTATTATTGTTATTATTATTCAGAGTTACTGATTTTTCTATCTTTTGCAATTAGATTGTTTTGGTCTTGTATAATTTTAGATGTTTTTTTTCTCCAAAATATCTTCTTGAAACGCTTGTCCCATCTTACAGTTTTTACTCCCTCGGCGACATCGAGTCGAATTCATTATTTCATTCATCCGAGCATGTTCGCTTTCTTCAATTACTCTCGGCTCTTTCCCGCGGGAATTACACAACCGATATGTAATCAGTTCGTTTTTTTTCTGATAGCGAAGTCACGTAAGATTTCTGTCTCGAGGATATTCACAGAGATTTTAGCAGGATGGAAACCCTGACGAATTTGACAAATACCCCTTTACTTTTATGTAAAGGGGTATTCGTCAAATGCGTCCATTCTATCTGCGCGTTTAGTGAGAAAAATCATCCTGCAAACTGAAGCGTTAAAAACTAAGGAAAATCATATTGTAAACTGAAGCGTTACAGAACGAGGAAAATTATATTTCAAACTGAAGCGTTACAGAACGAGGAAAATTATATTTCAAACTGAAGCGTTACATAACGAGGAAAATTATATTTTAAACTAAAGCGTTACAGAACGAGGAAAATTATATTTCAAACTGAAGCGTTACAGAACGAGGAAAATTATATTTTAAACTAAAGCGTTACAGAACGAGGAAAATCATTTCAAACTGAAGCATTACAGAACGAGGAAAATTATATTTTAAACTAAAGCGTTACAGAACGAGGAAAATTATATTTTAAACTAAAGCGTTACAGAACGAGGAAAATTATATTTTAAACTAAAGCGTTACAGAACGAGGAAAATTATATTTTAAACTAAAGCGTTACAGAACAATGAAAATTATATTTTAAACTAAAGCGTTACAGAACAATGAAAATTATATTTTAAACTAAAGCGTTATAGAACGAGGAACATCATATTTCAAACTGAAGCGTTACAGCCTAACGCAATTTATTTTTCAAACTGAAGCGTTACAGCCTAACGCAATTTATTTTTCAAACTGAAGCGTTACAGCCTAACGCAATTTATTTTTCAAACTGAAGCGTTACAGCCTAACGCAAATTTTATTTCAAATTGAAGCGTTACAGCCTAACGCACATTTTATTTCAAACTGAAGCGTTTCAGAACGAGAAAATTATATTTCAAACTGATCGGTTACAGACCGAGGAAAATGTATAACTGAAACGTGATAAAGCAACGCAAATGATCTGTAAAAATAAAGCTTACCGACAGAGAAACCCGTTTCTAGAGATGCCTGCACACATCTAATATAAGATGTGGTATACTATTCTTGTGCGTTTTACGATGTAAAATCTAAAATAATATACAAGTGTAATTTTATTTTTTATTGTTTTGAATTATATCTGAGTATTTGAAACATTTGAGTCAGACAGGTTTCACAAAAATCACACTCTTTTTAATTATTACCAAATAAACAGATAAGCATGACATTCTTTAGATTCGTCAATCCAATCCTATTATATAGTTAAGCGTGACAGACCGAGGAAGATTCGTGTTACAAACAGAACTGTGATAAACCAAATGAAATGTTATTTTAAATTGAATCGTGAAAGAACGGCTGAGTGCAATATTGTAATGTGGTTGGACGTAAGTGAAGTGTATACTTTTATATTCTTTTATCAGCATTTTAATTGATAAGAGGCCTTGTCGGTATGTCCCGCTTCAGTTTAAAATAACAGTGTTAAACGCGTTAATCGAGTTAGAAAAATCTAAAATTTTGAGAAAACTTATGAAGTCTAAATGAATTTACGAAAATAATAAACTTAAAGATTTAAATGAAGTGAATTATATGAATTTGGGGGATTATAAAGAATTGTACAGATTATAGGGCAGCATTAAACGATGCACAATTGAGTTTACAATTATAATATTTCAATAATAAGAAGTACACATGATCATCGTTAAAATAGAAGTAATTTGTTTATTCGATAACCAATATTGGGTAAACATATTGTTAAAATTAATATGGCAGAAAATAAAAGAAATGGTGAGAGAATATATTTTCACAGATTACTAAAGTTAAATATTAGTTTTAATATTCTCTGTATACAGAAGTTGGTTTGGCTTTCACAGGCAGAGATACGACACACTAAGTATTCACGCCTGTTTGATTGGAATGCTAGTGGGTTCAGATTGTTAAAAGATAATCGCTCTGGGTTTTATCTTTTTCTCGCAAGTTCTATAAACAAAGAAACTTACTTAGTTGCCATATATTCCTTGCAACGGAATTAATGTATGCAGTGTTGGTGTGATAAAATATGATTTCATCAAACAATAAACTAAATGATAACTCTTCCATTGATAAAAACGATTTACGTTTTACAATATAAATAGAGCAACGAAAATGAATGACAACGGCTGACGACACAGACAATTTCGTATACACTCTAATGTGTACATAGATTAAGGAGAGTTTGAATTATCTACAGGAGAGTTTGAGTTACCTACTAGACACCATCCTCGAGTGTCTTCGGTCTCTTTGTACAAGGGTGTGTAAGGACAACCTGGTATGAAGGTAATTCACCCTATAAATAAACCCTGACCAAATATTCAAAATAACATAGTATTTGCAGCACAAATAAGATCTCCTCAGCACGGTTATACACTGTTTCATACGAAAAATAGTGCCCCTTCCAGTGATGCTATCCAAAATAAAAACGCTTAACTGGATATTCCACCAGACTAGATGAATTCTTGTCCTGGAATCCGGTAACACCAAGAGACCACAAGAAAAGTATAGTATAACATAGTAAACTGGGGAGAGGGAGATTTATGTTCTTAACTTCTTTACTAACTCAACGTTTGAGAAATAAAGGAGAACTTGAATTGAATGTTCGAATATCTATATATCTTACTAGCGGAACCCGTCGCCCGGCGTTGCACGGGAGAAAGTACTACCTATTACATGACGTCAAATAAAAAAAAAGAAACGGCCTATTGTTCATCTACCGTGTTGGGGAATTTTTTAAATTTTTTTTTTTAAAAGTCGTAGCGAAAAAGAAAAAAAGTCGTAGCGTAGATTGGGATCGAACGCTGAAACTGCCGATTATGAAGCCTAACTTCTAAACCATTGCCCCAATGTTTCCAGTTTTAAAACTATGTGTAAATACCCCAATTAAGCTAAGCTGGTTCATCGACCGAATATAAAGTTCAACAATGACAGAGTTTACGGCATTTGGTGATGAAGTAAGGGAGTTGGCCAAGATGTCTATAATATACGTCTTGTAGGTGTATGATTTGGAAAATGTAAATATTTCGTCCTCTACCAGTATGTTGGCGCTTATTCAATTAAGTAAGAAGTCGATTCGATCAAGAAATTCTAGATGCCATCTTGAATGATTAAATCTCGCTGGAACTGTGTTCGTTAATTTCATTCGGTTAATTCCGGAATGAATGTAAGTTATAGGTAGAATTACAAGTAACGTAATCTGATATTCGCGAATAATAATCGGAGTGTAAGGGAGAGGTTGTTAAGTTTTTGCGTATTGCTTAATATTATGTAGTATAATAATGCCAGACAAATACGAAATTACAATGGGTGTTTTGTTAAAATTATACTGTGTTTATTAGTTCCCGGTGTCGATGAGTGTAGTCACAGTACAGAATTGTTAGGGAGAAAAGTTTTTACTACCACCTATATGGAGTTGGTATCTCGGAGAGTCGTGGCGGCCGGGCCGAATGTAATATTCAGTGTTTGTTTGGAATAAAGAATAACATATATACTAAAACGCGCTCGAGTGAATAAGTGTAATGTAATTGTGAGTTTAGTAGCCTGTGATGCATGTGGTTATTTTCCTATTCTCCGAGAAGGTACAGGGGAAAAACGTCTCTACTTTATATATTAGAAGAAGAATATAGATATTAAGTGCTAGCCCCAGTAAGAGAATTCTTGATTTCTGAGAACTGGCGACTGAAGTAAAATGAAACAAAACATTAAGACTGAAGAATGTGCACAACAATGATGGTTAATGCCTATCAATATATTATATTGTGTAAATGCCCTAAACACTAAAAGCATTATACATCTATCGTACAAATAAATGCACTAGGCCTAAGCAATATACTGTCTCTGATAACCCTACATATAAAATCTTAAGATTTTTTATCTGAAACACAAATATAGATATATAGCAGTGTGTCCATTGATGTATATTAAAAACAACTATTGTAATATGTTGTAACATGTCCATGTATGTGTATGTATGAATAAATAAGTAATGTGTCCTTTTTGTATTATTTCCTGAGGAAGCCGGCTTCCATCATCTTTAGGGATCATAAATAAACGATGAGGAAACTACACCTGAGTTATGTCCACTTTCCAGAGAAGTTATTGTGCATAGCTATGATGGAAGCAGGATCCTTTACGTTTTGATTGATTGATTGCAGTCGCTACTATTCTTCGAAATGTTTTGTTTTATGTAATTCGAATAAGATAAACTATACCGTTTCATTTGTCTAACTTTCCATGGAGGCACTAAGCACGCACTACGATTGCTTAAAATGTGAACTTATCTCTGTACATAGTAAACGTAAAACAAGTTGCTCGTGTTAAGTTACACACACATAAAACAGGTAACCAAAACAACTTCAATATAAATAATTACAAAAAAGCAATTAATACATATTATACAAACAAAAAGTTTAAAAAATCGACGAACATGTTTCTTGGTTACTTATCAGTTTCTACATATTTTGCGTAGAGTAACGAAGAAGTGCTAATTGTACTGAATCGCCCGATAGCAGGTGGGAATCGACTTTTAAACCAGAGTTAACACGATAGTGAAACTCGTAATAAACACACCCAATCGATATTTCTGTAAAATATATCTAGTAAATAGCGGTCATCCCTTTTATTATCGATATATGTATAGAGTCGATGCTCAAGGCTCAACTGTACGACCAGTTGAACAGCAAGATAAGTCAGACTGTTGAGCAGCAAAATGCCTGTTTATAACAAGGCTAGAATGTTCCATTATGCTCAGAAGGGAAAGTCCATTCTCTGTGTTCTGATTGGCTGAGATTCAGAAGTGGCCATTTTAGTGTATAAATGTCCATTCATTCGAACAAGCACTCCTCCATGAGCTGGATGTCAGTTGAGGCCCTTATGCCGGTAAGTGTTAGTTTAATTCTATAATATGTGCGTTGAAACTACAGTGGCAGACGTGATACTTTTAAACTGGGCAGGTATTTGAATTTAATTATATGCATCTTTCCGTTCCGTTTTCGCAAAACAGTCAATTCCTAATAATGAATGTAGTATGTTTTCAATGTTTGGAATATGATTACACATTTTATGATTTACTCCGAATCGTCGCTAATTCTAAAACCCCCATCTAGCGTTCTTATAACAACTATACGTGAAGCCTATTTTCGTATCCCAAGAGAAAACGGTTGATGAATACCTTCTCCCACCTACTAATAGGCGATAGTTATACTATATTAATTACTGTATTAGCCAAGCCGACCACATTCCGATATTCATAGTGTTTCTGTAAAACATGATTTTGTTAAATAAAATTGAAAATATTTAGTTATATGTTTAGAAGTTCAAAAAGTGGGAACACAGTCTATCACACATGTTCACTATGGTGTGTGAAACGGAAAAATAATTATGTACGTTTCGCTATTTCGTTTTGGATCGGTGGGAATCCCATCAAATATCCCCGTTTGGAAACTAATTTCGTATTGTCCAACGTTTATAATTTTGTTTTCTGTTTTACATTTTCCTATAACAAGTAAACAACAAATCTTTTGAGACAATGTCGGATATCTCCTTGTTTACTCAGACTGTAAACGTGAGCTAAATTCTTAGAATAGTTCTATCATTTAGAGATTAATTAATACAGTTATCAAAACCCATAATTATACACGTTTTGATTGTTTAAAACTTTTCTTTATTAGTTAAAAATAAACAAGTACAAGTTACACGATTCAAATTATAGGATTTAAATGTTTTACGACTACATCTGAGTGTTTTCAAATTGCTTAATTCGATCTAATTAACGCGAAGCAGTAAAGAGGGTCGTGCCATTTATCAATGGTTTTTATTTCAATAATATAAGAGGTTAGATAGAAGAAAATAACAATTCCTGTATCGTTAAAAAATTAAAACTTATGATTACTGATTGGTTCACCCCGCAGCACATTCCTAGCCTTCCTGTTCCTTGAGCTTTAAAAAAACTATATTAGATATATCCATAATATACTCCTATCACCCTACATCACGTACGCCTCCAACATTGTCGACAGACTCAATCGAATTGCACACACCATTCCCCTCATCTTCGAACTAAAAACTAACCAAGTTCTTAATTTCTTCGATATTACTCCACACAACACTCCAAACGGCCTTAACTACCCATATAGTAAAAAAACAACCACTAAAAATGACTTCAAACGCTACCAATCCTACCACAACAGAATAAAATCTAGCATAATAATCGGCTTGTTTCTCGAAGCTGTTAGACTTTACAGTCTCGCCTTCTACCGCAATGAAGATACTTACATCGAGAACACATATAGTTCCATAAAATATTATCACCTATTCATAACATCAAACACAAAGCTCTCAATGCTCAGAATGTACAGACGAATATTACCAATATTTCCCTCACAAAAAGGCATTAACTATTTCACCCACAAACCACATCTCTACAACTTTACAACACAAAATATTCAAACGTTACCTAAATATGTTAACAACTGCACTTTACTCATAACTGAATCATCTCATTCACGTCGCAAGTTCACTGAACTTTCTTTAATCACCTTCTAACGTAAACAATCAGGTTTAACTCCTAATATGTAACCAAACATCTTGCAAAACTCCCTCTCAAAAAAGGTTATCGCCGACACCGGAGAATATCTTTCATTTTGATTAATTTTTCTTTTTACTATTCCCAAGCGCTGCGTCACTTCCAAACCACCATCTACGCGCCACCATCTTGTTTCGTTTTCATGTGTTTGCGTTCTTCCCAATATCAAATTATTCATCCTCTGAAGAAGTTCTTAGATCGGAACGATACCAGTTTGATTTTCTTTCTCTAGTTTTTAAGATGTGTATTCTACTATATCTATCGATAGATTTTGTCTCCACAATATTTTATTGCATGTGATGCAGTAGCCTCAATAGGATTTTAAACCGACACGCCCGACCACAATCTGCGCCTGTAAGCTTGACACAACACAACACACAGCGTATTTAATAGTTACTCAATCAGTGGCATGATACTTAGTAGATTTTCTTTGAAACTGTATGAAAATAGTTTTTTGGAAGTTACACTCATGTTTCTTTTTTGTACACACAGGGAGATTTCATTAAGCGTATTCCTTTTTTTCTTTCACTTAGGCTCTTTAAATAACGTATTATGCGCAACCACCTCATTGATATCAGCACATCATTATATATATATATATATATATATATATATATATATATATATATATATATATATATGGGAATAGAAGGATGAATGTAATCCGACGTAATGGGCCCCCTCATTTTCTCAAAATCCTCTCTAAGACCGTAACTTCCACCAAAATCACAGGCCCCCCTCCTTCTCTACCCACCCTCCATCTCTCTGCATACACCCCCCACACACACAAACATTCCAACTTACTTTTTCCCCTTCAGTCTTGACCGCAGCCACCTGTTCAAATACCTCCTTCCTCCCTCTCCTCCACCCTTCCACTCCCTCACTCCACATTATTCCTGCTCATCCCCCCACCTCTTTCTCTTACTACCAGCCACAGTATCCTTGCTCACCCCCATCTTTCCACTTCTTCCCCACTCATTTTCATAAACATTCATTTTTTATTCCTCACCAAGTACGGACGTCCACCCTACTGTTTCCTCCAGTAGTGGCTACTATTTTCTTCCTTTTTCCTATATGTCAACTCTATATTTGTTTGTGCCTGCAGGACATTTTTCTTTATATTATCATCCTGATGAAGTCTTATAAATAAAGACGAAACGTTGATGTACACATAAAAAACATCCATTTTTTGGTTTTCCTTTTTCATTTTCCCATATATATATATATATATATATATATATATATATATATATGTGCGTGTGCGTGTGTGTGTTAGTGTTAAAGCGTGAAGAGAAATTCGGGATCATTAGCAATAATATTCTGATATACATTGATATATAATGTATATATATGAAATAATACAGTACGCGTTTATGTATAACTACCCATAAAACTGTGTGTATGTACATGTGCATATATATGTCAATATTAATCAATCTAAGTACATAATATATATGTATACACGCTACTGCAGATATGCACATACGGACGTATACATAAGCATATATTGACATCTGTATGTATACATATATGTACACACATGTAATTATATATATTCTGCATTAATACATGAACACTTATATATATATATACATATGTTATACTGATGTTATATATATATATATACATACATACATATTTATAAATGCACAGACACCTATGTATGTGTGTGCGTGTTATGAAATGATATTCGAAATATTTCCACCTTCCTGTGCAGGTGTCTGCTTCAATGAACACATACAATATATAGTATGTATAAATATCTTTATAAAATATATACAAATGCCAATTCTTTATCGTGCAGATGTCACTGTCATGATTGCACATATCGAGTTGTGTATCGAAGAAAAATAGAAGAATACTTTTACTTGAGTGCATTGTGTTGCACATTTGTTTATTTATTTAGCGCGATAGCATGAAATGGTGAGACGGAGAAGGAAATAAATGATTCAATTCTATGCATCGAAGCAAATAATGCGAGAACCCTGCAGATACTTAAGCTACTATAATGGTTCCTGGAACATTAAATTGCGAAGATTAAATATTTAATGTTTCTGTTCGAGAACGTTCAACTATATTTTGTAACCATAACCCAATGTTAAATTATATCTATCAAACAAACGCTGTAGAAAAAGTTTAAAGTTTGTGTTATTTTCCAGCAAAATGTATCGTTCCCTATTCTAATATATGTGTGTGTCTCTCTTATTTTGTGACTCACACTGGAAATGGTCGGGGAAATCGAAATAAATATGCTAGGCATGTAAAGAAATATTTGCATGTCTACATTTCAAAGTAAAAACCGATGAGAAAGTGGCATCAGCTTAACAAGAAACTGACCAAATAAAAAGGGGGCAGATGTATTGAACAACAACTGCAACACGAGTGATGGGTAAAAACGGTCAGCTTAGAATTACAAGAAATAACAGTTAAAGTATCAAATAGCAAGAATTTGATTTGTTGAAGAAACAGACGGCAGATACGTGCAACAATTTATTCTAAAAATGTTTTCTATTTTTGTACTTGCATTAACGTCATTCTAAAAAGTTGACATTACATTAAACTAAGTTTGACTATTTTCTTTACTTGTATAAACGTGATTTTGGAGGTTTGGTTTGGTTATTTAGCTGCAGATCAACCGATTCTATGTAATTTTACGCGAATCACAATACTTTTTGCAAATATGCATTATATGCGATCAAGTGAACACAAGTTGATATTTTACATAAACCTGAACTGTAATTGCAGGTCCCACACATTTCAATAAGCTGCAAATGATAAATATTTACATAATTGCGTTTGGTGTGTGTTTAAGGGCATGTTACCCAATTATTGGTAATTAACGTTAAATCACAATGTCTATTGTAAATGATTAATTACATACAATTCAGTAAACATGTGCTATTTATTCCATAACTTACGGAGGAATTGCGGATGAAAATAATTCGCCAACGTAAACATGCAAAAAGTATTATTATTGATAAAATGCGTGTATATATATATATATATATATATATATATATATATATATATATATATATATATATATATATATATATATAATGTAAATTTAACTTGCTCGACCGAAGCCTACGCTAATATATAACTGCCTATAATTAGCCACACTTTTCAATAATTATATAATCTAATTAAAGAAGACCCACAAATAAAACTATTTCTTGAATATATAATAAGCAATGAAAATGTAATAAATGAAAGAAAATAAAGATATTTAATAAATTACTTTATATTTAAACTGAAAGGAAGAAGAAGAAAAAAAGAAAAAATACACAAACAAATTTAAAAAAAGGTGATTAATTTGCATATAATACATAATTAATTGATTTAATGTTACACACCTATTGTTAATAACATAATTTTAAGAAATTCAAAATTTATTAATTCATCATTTTCTGCGGGACTACGTAGTTCTATTACTACTCTCTGCCATCCATGATTGCGAATTCAACACAGTCGGACTTGGTCAAAAAATGGACGCAAACAAAGGGAAGATTTTTACTGAATATAAAATGATATCTAATCATAATTCCAAGAGCACATTATATATATATATATATATATATATATATATATATATATATATATATATATATATATATATATATATATTATATATATTATATATATATATTATATATATTATATATATATATTATATATATTATATATATATATTATATATATTATATATATATATTATATATACTAGCAAATATATGCTCCCTTCGGTCGCATATTTTTGCTAGGCTGCCGCATCAGAAATGAAGGCTCACGCGTAAGCCAATGGAGCCCCAGTCATATTTCTGTGGTGGTTAGACATTGATTTTCTGTGTTTATGAAAATAAAGAAAAAAAAAATTCGACCCTACCCCGATTTTTGTTGTACCCTTGACTATAAATAGAAAGACTTGTAGTTTAAAAAGAAAGTAAATTTTTTTTGTACCCCCCTCAATTTTTTTATATTACCAGTCATTAGACTATTTTTTAGTTTAGAAAAAAAAAAAAAATTTTGACCGCCTTCCCCCAAATTTTTTGTCTTCCCCCCTCTTATACATGTAAATATTTTTAATTAAAAAGGAGAAAAAAACAAACCTAACCCTAACTGTAACGACGGGGTCAAAGTTAGCGTGGGTGCTAAAATGAAAAGGCACCAAAAAATCAAATACAGTGAACGCGTGCGCGTGTGTGCGTGTGTGTGTGCGTGTGTGTGTACCTTTTTTTAATTAAACAATTTGATTCTACAATCAGTTGTATAGTTTTCCAGTACAATGTGTTAGTTTATTTTGTTGACATTAAAGAAAAAAAATCACATCTTTTTTTTTAATAAATAAAACATGGAATCATAAATTCTGTTGAGGTCGTGAAAAAATGATAATATTGGATATGAAAGTATTAAGAAATCAAATACAGTAAACACGGAAAAAATTTTAACTCTCAGAAAGAAAAAGTTTACCTAGACTGTGTGTGGGTGTGTTCTTTCGCACGCGCGTTTTTATATAGTAATTTTTAAATCAATTATTATTTTAATTAAACAATTTGATTTAATAAATTTGTGTTTTAAAACATAATGGCTAAGAATAAACAAACTTAGGACGGTTTTAAAAATGGAAAACTGAGCACGGTGTTTGCCAGCATTGTTGTTTACATGTTTAACGTGCCAGATTAACGTCGGCTGCTTAATCAGATCGCCATATTTAATTACCGGAGGGAGGGAGGGCATACTGATTCAACAGCCAATCGTCTGCTTAATCAGATCGCCATATTTAATTACCGGAGAGAGGGAGGACACTACTGATTAAACAGCCAATCGGCTGCTTAATCAGATCGCCATATTTAATTACCGGAGGGAGGAAGGACACCACTGATTAAAAAGCCAATCGGCTGCTTAATCAGATCGCCATATTTAATTACCGGAGGGAGGGAGGACACCACTGATTAAACAGCCAATCGGCTGCTTAATCAGATCGCCATATGTAATTACCGGAGGGGGGAGGGCACTACTGATTAAACAGCCATTAGGCTGCTTAATCAGATCGCCATATTTAATTACCGGAGGGAGGGAGGGCACCACTGATTAAACAGCCAATCGGCTACTTAATCAGATCGCCATATTTAATTACCGGAGGGAGGGAGGGCACTACTGATTAAACAGCCAATGGGCTGCTTAATCAGATCGCCATATTTAATTACCGGAGGGAGGGAGGGGACTACTGATTAAACAGCCAATCGGCTGCTTATCAGATCGACATATTTAATTACCGGAGGGAGGGAGGACACCACTGATTAAACAGCCAATCGCCTGCTTAATCAGATCGCCATATTTAATTACCGGAGGGAGGGCACTACTGATTAAACAGCCAATCGCCTGCTTAATCAGATCGCCATATTTAATTACCGGAGGGAGGGAGGACACTACTGATTAAAAAGCCAATCGGCTGCTTAATCAGATCACCATATTTAATTACCGGAGGGAGGGAGGACACTATGGATTAAAAAGCCAATCGGCTGCTTAATCAGATCGCCATATATAAGTACCGGAGGGAGGGAGGACACTACTGATTAAAAAGCCACACGGCTGCTTAATCAGATCGCCATATTTAATTACCGGAGGGAGGGAGGACGCCACTTATTAAACACCCAATGACTTTGCAATTTTAACAGTACTCGCGTTGAAATGGTTTAGAAAACACGCCGATTATGATGAAAATGACTGTAATTAATTGTATGAATAATGTTTATTAATATAACCTCATCGGAAAATATTGTAAATACATATGTAAATTTGATAACAGCAGTTATAAGTGTATATTTGTAAATATTAATTTAATTGAAGGTTTAAAAGAATGAGTTATGTTAATAGCAAAATCCATCTGGTGTCTAAGCGACTTTTAGTGACAGTATATAAAGAATTTCAAAAAGATTAATTTCAGTAAAATAGTCATACTGGAGTTTCGGCTTCAGACAGACAGACAGACAGACAGACAGATACATTAACTCCATTATTAATAGATATATATATATCATATATATTATATATATTATATATATATATATATTATATATATATATATTATATATATTATATATTATATATATATATATTATATATATATATATATTATATATATATATATTATATATATATATATATATTATATATATATATATATATATTATATATATATATATTATATATATATATTTATATTATATATATATATATATTATATATATATATATTATATATATATATATATTATATATATATATATATTATATATATATATATATTATATATATATATATATTATATATATATATATATTATATATATATATATTATATATATATATATATTATATATATATATATATTATATATATATATATTATATATATATATATATTATATATATATATATATATATATATATATATATATATATATATATTATATATATATATATATATTATATATATATATATATACTAGCGGGGCTACCCGGCGTTGCTCGGGGTCATAAAAACATAATTGAAGAAAAATCGCGTGTGTAACATCTTTATATTAAAACTTTATTTCTCTCCCTCTCTCTCTATAGCTGTCTCTTTTATCTTTCTACTTTTATCTACCCTGGTCGCTACTTTTAAATTTTGCCTTTTGTGAAAGCTGTTTCTTTCCCACCATTTCATTCTACGTTTCACAGGGCAATAGTATGACTTATTTCTATAAAAAGTACCACCACTGTCTGCGCCTTCTATATAGGTACTTATAACCGCACCGGTGTTTATACTATATATTTTGAATCCCCTCATGATATCCTTCATCATTTTAACTCCCCTCGTTGTATTCATCATTTTCGATCTCCTCATACTATTAATCATTTTCAAACCCCTCATAATATTCTTCATCATTTTCAATCTCCTCATACTATTAATCATTTTCATTCCCCTCATAATATTCTTCATCATTTTCAATCCTCTCGTAATATTCCTCATCATTTTCAATCCGCTCATGATATTCTTAATAATTTTCAATCCTCTCATGATATTCTTCATTTTTTCAATCCTCTCATGATATTCTTCATTATTTTCAATCCCCTCATGATATTCTTCATCATTTTCAATCCCCTCATGATATTCTTCATCATTTTCAATCCTCTCATGGTATATTTCATCATTTTCGATCCTCTCATGGTATATTTCATCATTTTCGATCCCCTCATGATATTATTCATCATTTTCAATCCCCTCATGGTATTCTTCATCATTTCCAATCCTGTCAGTCTATTCTTCATCATTTTCAATCCTCTCATGACATTCTTCATCATTTTCAATCCTCTCATGACATTCTTCATCATTTTCAATCCTCTCATGACATTCTTCATCATTTTCAATCCTCTCATGACATTCTTCATCATTTTCAATCTACTCATGACATTCTTCATCATTTTCAATCCTCTCATGACAGTCTTCATCATTTTCTAATCCCCTCATGACAGTCTTCATCATTTTCAATCCCCTCATGACAGTCTTCATCATTTTCAATCCCCTCATGACAGTCTTCATCATTTTCAATCCCCTCATGACAGTCTTCATCATTTTCAATCCCCTCATGACAGTCTTCATCATTTTCAATCCCCTCATGACAGTCTTCATCATTTTCAATCCCCTCATGACAGTCTTCATCATTTTCAATCCCCTCATGACAGTCTTCATCATTTTCAATCCCCTCATGACAGTCTTCATCATTTTCAATCCCCTCATGACAGTCTTCATCATTTTCAATCCCCTCATGACAGTCTTCATCATTTTCAATCCTCTCATGACAGTCTTCATCATTTTCAATCCTCTCATGATAGTCTTCATCATTTTCAATCCTCTCATGATAGTCTTCATCATTTTCAAACTTCTCATGATAGTCTTCATCATTTTCAATCTTCTCATGATATTCTTCATCATTTTCAATCCCTCATGATATTATTAATCATTTTAAATCCCCTCATGGTATTCTTCATCATTTCCAATCCTGTCAGTCTATCCTTCTTCATTTTCAATCCTCTCATGACATTCTTCATCATTTTCAATCCTCTCATGACATTCTTCATCATTTTCAATCCTCTCATGACATTCTTCATCATTTTCAATCCTCTCATGACATTCTTCATCATTTTCAATCCTCTCATGACATTCTTCATCATTTTCAATCTACTCATGACATTCTTCATCATTTTCAATCCTCTCATGACAGTCTTCATCATTTTCTAATCCCCTCATGACAGTCTTCATCATTTTCAATCCCCTCATGACAGTCTTCATCATTTTCAATCCCCTCATGACAGTCTTCATCATTTTCAATCCCCTCATGACAGTCTTCATCATTTTCAATCCCCTCATGACAGTCTTCATCATTTTCAATCCCCTCATGACAGTCTTCATCATTTTCAATCCCCTCATGACAGTCTTCATCATTTTCAATCCCCTCATGACAGTCTTCATCATTTTCAATCCCCTCATGACAGTCTTCATCATTTTCAATCCCCTCATGACAGTCTTCATCATTTTCAATCCCCTCATGACAGTCTTCATCATTTTCAATCCTCTCATGATAGTCTTCATCATTTTCAATCCTCTCATGATAGTCTTCATCATTTTCAATCCTCTCATGATAGTCTTCATCATTTTCAAACTTCTCATGATAGTCTTCATCATTTTCAATCTTCTCATGATATTCTTCATCATTTTCAATCCCTCATGATATTATTAATCATTTTAAATCCCCTCATGGTATTCTTCATCATTTCCAATCCTGTCAGTCTATCCTTCTTCATTTTCAATCCTCTCATGAAATTCTTCATCATTTTCAATCCTCTCATGACATTCTTCATCATTTTCAATCCCCTTTATGATAGTCTTCATCATTTTCAATCCTCTCATGATAGTCTTTATCATTTTCAATCCCCTCATGATAGTGTACATCATTTTCAATCCCCTCATGATAGTGTACATCATTTTCAATCCCCTCATGATAGTGTACATCATTTTCAATCCCCTCATGATAGTGTACATCATTTTCAATCCACTCATGATAGTGTACATCATTTTCAATCCACTCATGATAGTGTACATCATTTTCAATCCCCTCATGATAGTCTTCATCATTTTCAATCCCCTCATGATAGTCTTCATCATTTTCAATCCCCTCATGATAGTCTTCATCATTTTCAATCCCCTCATGATAGTCTTCATCATTTTCAATCCCCTCATGATAGTCTTCATCATTTTCAATCCCCTCATGATAGTCTTCATCATTTTCAATCCCCTCAGGATAGTCTTCATCATTTTCAACCCCCTCATGATAGTCTTCATCATTTTCAATCCTCTCATGATAGTCTTCATCATTTTCAATCCTCTCATGATAGTCTTCATCATTTTCAATCCTCTCATGATAGTCTTTATCATAGCTCTATCTAGGATATTGAGCACTTTTCTCTCGGACAACACCGAGTACTTTGAAAATCAAGGAGGCCTCATGAGTACTACTGAAATCACTTAGGTATCCTCTCTCCTTCTGATCTGCGAAATAGTCCAAAGGGGAACAAAGATGGCGTTAAAATATTTTCCAAACCTATCACTACAGTAGCTCTATCTAGGACATTGAGCACTTTTCTCCCGGCCAACGCCGAGTACTTTGATAATCAAGGATGCCTCCTGAGGACTACTGAAATCACTTAGGTATCCTCTCTCCTTCTGATCTGCGAAATAGTCCAAAGGGGAACGAAGATGGCGTTTAAATATTTTCCAAACCTATCACTACTATAGCTCTATCTAGTACATTGAGCATTTTTCTCCCGGACAACGCCGAGTACTTTAATAATAAAGGAGGCCTCCTGAGGACTACTGAAATCATATAGGTGTCCTCTCTCCTACTGATCTGCGAAATAGTCCAAAGGGGAACGAATATGGCGTTAAAATATTATCCAAACTATCACTACAGTAGCTCTATATAGGACATTGAGCACTTTTTTTTCCCGGAGAGCGCCGAGTACTTTGAAAATCAAAGAGGCCTCCTGGGGACAACTGAAATCAGTTAGGTATCCTCCCTCCTTTTCATCTGCAAAATTGTCCAAAGGGGAAATAAGATGGCGTTAAAATATTTTCTAAACCTATCACTACAGTAGCTCTATCTAGGATATTGAGCACTTTTCTCCCGGACAACGCCGAGTACTTTTAAAATCGAGGAGGCTTCATGAGCACTCCTGAAATCCCCTTAGGTATCCTCTCTCCTTCGGATCTGCGAAATAGTCCAAAGGGGAACGAAGATGGCGTTAAAATATTTTCCAAACCTATCACTACAGTAGCTCTATCTAGGATATTGAGCACTTTTCTCCCGGACAACGCCGAGTATTTCAAAATCAAAGAGGCCTCCTGGGGACTACTGAAATAATTCTTATCCATTCCCCCATCCTTTTCAGTGTAGATGCTGTTAAAATATTATCCAAACCTATCACTACAGTAGCTCTATCTAGGACATTGAGCACTTTTTTCCCGGACAACGCCGAGTACTTTGAAAATCAAAGAGGCCTCCTGGGGACAACTGAAATCAGTTAGGTATCCTCCCTCTTTTTCATCTGCAAAATTGTCCAAAGGGGAACGAAGATGGCGTTAAAATATTTTCTAAACCTATCACTACAGTAGCTCTATCTAGGATATTGAGCACTTTTCTCCCGGACAACGCCGAGTACTTTGAAAATCGAGGAGGCTTCATGAGCACACCTGAAATCCCTTAGGTATCCTCTCTCCTTCGGATCTGCGAAATAGTCCAAAGGGGAACGAAGATGGCGTTAAAATATTTTCCAAACCTATCACTACAGTAGCTCTATCTAGGATATTGAGCACTTTTCTCCCGGACAACGCCGAGTATTTCAAAATCAAAGAGACCTCCTGGGGACTACTGAAATAATTCTTATTAATTCCCCCATCCTTTTCAGCGTAGATGCTGTTAAAATATTATCCAAACCTATCACTACAGTAGCTCTATCTAGGACATTGAGCACTTTTTTCCCGGACAACGCCGAGTACTTTGAAAATCAAAGAGGCCTCCTGGGGACAACTGCAATCAGTTAGGTATCCTCCCTCCTTTTCATCTGCAAAATTGTCCAAAGGAGAACGAAGATGGCGTTAAAATATTTTCCAAACCTATCACTACAGTAGCTCTATCTAGGATATTGACCACTTTTCTCCCGGACAACGCCAAGTACTTTGAAAATCGAGGAGGCTTCATGAGCACTGCTGAAATCCCTTAGGTATCCTCTCTCCTTCTGATCTGCCAAATAGTCCAAAGGGGAACGAAGATGGCGTTAAAATATTTTCCAAACCTATCACTACAGTAGCTCTATCTAGGATATTGAGCACTTTTCTCCCGGACAACGCCGAGTACTTTGAAAATCGAGGAGGCTTCATGAGCACTCCTGAAATCCCCTTAGGTATCCTCTCTCCTTCGGATCTGCGAAATAGTCCAAAGGGGAACGAAGATGGCGTTAAAATATTTTCCAAACCTATCACTACAGTAGCTCTATCTAGGATATTGAGCACTTTTCTCCCGGACAACGCCGAGTATTTCAATCTCAAAGAGGCCTCCTGGGGACTACTGAAATAATTCTTATCCATTCCCCCATCCTTTTCAGTGTAGATGCTGTTAAAATATTATCCAAACCTATCACTACAGTAGCTCTATCTAGGACATTGAGCACTTTTTTCCCGGACAACGCCGAGTACTTTGAAAATCAAAGAGGCCTCCTGGGGACAACTGAAATCAGTTAGGTATCCTCCCTCCTTTTCATCTGCAAAATTGTCCAAAGGGGAACGAAGATGGCGTTAAAATATTTTCTAAACCTATCACTACAGTAGCTCTATCTAGGATATTGAGCACTTTTCTCCCGGACAACGCCGAGTACTTTGAAAATCGAGGAGGCTTCATGAGCACACCTGAAATCCCTTAGGTATCCTCTCTCCTTCGGATCTGCGAAATAGTCCAAAGGGGAACGAAGATGGCGTTAAAATATTTTCCAAACCTATCACTACAGTAGCTCTATCTAGGATATTGAGCACTTTTCTCCCGGACAACGCCGAGTATTTCAAAATCAAAGAGGCCTCCTGGGGACTACTGAAATAATTCTTATTAATTCCCCCATCCTTTTCAGCATAGATGCTGTTAAAATATTATCCAAACCTATCACTACAGTAGCTCTATCTAGGACATTGAGCACTTTTTTCCCGGACAACGCCGAGTACTTTGAAAATCAAAGAGGCCTCCTGGGGACAACTGCAATCAGTTAGGTATCCTCCCTCCTTTTCATCTGCAAAATTGTCCAAAGGAGAACGAAGATGGCGTTAAAATATTTTCTAAACTTATCACTACAGTAGCTCTATCTAGGATATTGACCACTTTTCTCCCGGACAACGCCAAGTACTTTGAAAATCGAGGAGGCTTCATGAGCACTCCTGAAATCCCTTAGGTATCCTCTCTCCTTCTGATCTGCCAAATAGTCCAAAGGGGAACGAAGATGGCGTTAAAATATTTTCCAAACCTATCACTACAGTAGCTCTATCTAGGATATTGAGCACTTTTCTCCCGGACAACGCCGAGTACTTTGAAAATCGAGGAGGCTTCATGAGCACTCCTGAAATCCCTTAGGTATCCTCTCTCATTCTGATCTGCGAAATAGTCCAAAGGGGAACGAAGATGGCGTTTAAATATTTTCCAAACCTATCACTACAGTAGCTCTATCTAGGACATTGAGCACTTTTCTCCCGGACAACGCCGAGTACTTTGATAATAAAGGACGCCTCCTGGGGACTACTGAAATCACTTAGGTATCCTCTCTCCTTCTGATCTGCGAAATAGTCCAAAGAAGAACGAAGATGGCGTTAAAATATTTTCCAAACCTATCACTACAGTAGCTCTATCTAGGATAGTGAGCACTTTTCTCCCGGACAACGCCGAGTATTTCAAAATCAAAGAGGCCTCCTGAGCACTACTGAAATAACTCTTATCGATTCCCCATCCTTTTCAGCGTAGACGCTGTTAACATATTATCCAAACCTATCACTACAGTAGCTCTATCTAGGACATTGAGCACTTTTTTCCCGGACAACGCCGAGTACTTTGAAAATCAAAGAGGCCTCCTGGGGACTACTGAAATCACTTAGGTATCATTCTCTCCTTCTGATCTGCGAAATAGTCCAAATGGGAACGAAGATGGGGTCAAAATATTTTCCAAACCTATCACTACAGTAGCTCTATCTAGGATATTGAGCACTTTTCTCCCGGACAACGCCGAGTATTGTAAAATCAAAGAGGCCTCCTGGGGACTACTGAAATAACTCTTATCGATTCCCCATCCTTTTCAACGTAGACGCTGTTAACATATTATCCAAACCTATCACTACAGTAGCTCTATCTAGGACATTGAGAACTTTTTTTCCCGGACAACGCCGAGTACTTTGAAAATCGAGGAGGCTTCATGAGCACTCCTGAAATCCCTTAGGTATCCTCTCTCCTTCGGATCTGCGAAGTAGTCCAAAGGGGAACGAAGATGGCGTTAAAATATTTTCCAAACCTATCACCCCAGTAGCTCTATCTAGGATATTGAGCACTTTTCTCCCGGACAACGCCGAGTATTTCAAAATCAAAGAGGCCTCCTGGGGACTACTGAAATAATTCTTATCCATTCCCTCATCCTTTTCAGCGTAGATGCTGTTAAAATATTATCCAAACCTATCACTACAGTAGCTCTATCTAGGACATTGAGCATTTTTTTCCCGGACAACGCCGAGTACTTTGAAAATCAAAGAGGCCTCCTGGGGACAACTGAAATTAGTTAGGTATCCTCCCTCCTTTTCATCTGCAAAAATGTCCAAAGGGGAACGAAGATGGCGTTAAAATATTTTCTAAACCTATCACTACAGTAGCTCTATCTAGGATATTGAGCACTTTTCTCCCGGACAACGCCGAGTACTTTGAAAATCGAGGAGGCTTCATGAGCACTCCTGAAATCCCTTAGGTATCCTCTCTCCTTCTGATCTGCCAAATAGTTCAAAGGGGAACGAAGATGGCGTTAAAATATTTTCCAAACCTATCACTACAGTAGCTCTATCTAGGATATTGAGCAGTTTTCTCCCAGACAACGCCGAGTATTTAAAAAATCAAGGAGGCTTCTTGAGCACTAATGAAATCACTCTAACCGATCCCCCCCCCCCGCTTTTCATTTGCAAAATAGTCCAAAGAGAAACGTAGATGAGGTTATTCGGCATTCCTCGGTAGGGGCGCCTCAGGCGCAGTAAGCAATAAACTTACTCCTCCCCAAAGAGGGGAGGCAAAGCCTGGGAGTGTGGACCTCCTAGAACTGCACATGACAAACTCATAGACCGGCGGAATGAAGCCCCGATGGCCAAGACGATTCCAGTTCATGGGGTGCAGTATCCATCGGAAGATACTACACCTTGATCTTAGCCAAAAGAAGTGAATTAATGTCATTTTCGGTAAAAAAAAAAATGGCGTCTAAAAGCTATGTTGAATTAGAGAAAAACGGTCGGGGGGAGTTTAAAATTATTTGTTGATATTCAAAACTCATGTAATAAGTTGTTAAATAGTATTATACAATGTTTGTTGAAAGAAAATCATAGTTATTATTACTTGTTAATTTAATAATGTAATTTAAACAGTGTCTAGTGGATAGACCGCTGTTCAGGTGTAGATTGGTTATGAATACCTCAGTAAAATTTTGGAATTTCGGATCCTTTGTTGGCCTTTTGGCTAAGATCAAAGTGTAGTATCTGTTCTCGGCATTTTTGCCTTGAGATAAAGTGTATTATCTAGTCCTATCCGATAGGTGTCGGTTTTACACTCTCGAATCAAAAATCAGATTATCATTTTATTTTTTAATCCCTTTTCCTTTTGGGCATTTATTCTCCCCTAAAGTACAGGTTAATACGCTCCCAAGGATCGGGCTATTTCGCCTGAGGCGCCCCACCGTCGAATACCGATACCCCCCCTCCCCAAATGTTTCCTAAGGCGCCCCACCGGCGAATACCGATACTCCCCCAGATTTGGCCGGAGACGCTCATACCGGCGAATGCCGACATTCCCCCATCCCCAAATTAGGCCTGAGGCGCTCATACCGGCGAATGCCGACACTCCCCCCCCAATTTGGCCTGAGGCGCTCACACCGGCGAATGTCGACACTCCCCCTCCCCAGATTTGGCCTGATGCGCCCCAACGGCGAATGTCGACACTCCTCTTCCCCTAAATTTCGCCTGAGGCGCTCATACCGGCAAATGCCGACACCCCCCTCCCCAGATTTGGCCTGAGGCGCTCATACCGGAGAATGCTGACATTCCCCCTCCCCAGATTTGGCCTGATGCCGACACTCCCCCTTCCCAGATTTGGCCTGAAGAACCCCACCGCCGACATTTCCCCTCCACAGATTTGGCCTGAGGCGCCCCACCACCGAATGCCGACACTCCCCCATCCCCAAATTTGGCCTGAGGCGCTCATACCGGCGAATGCCGACACACCCCCTCCCCCAAATTACAGGCTGAGGTCGTGATCTCACCGACGATTACTCATACTCCCCCCCCTCCCCTGAATTTCTTCGCCTGAGGCCCCACTGGCGAATACCGATTTCCCCCCCGATTTGGCCTGAGGCGCTCCCCCATCCCCAGATTTGGCCTGAGGCGCTCATACCGGCGAATGCCGACATTCCCCCTCCCCAGATTTAGCCTGGCGCCCCACCGGCGAATACCGATACTCTCCTCTCCCCCAAATTTGGCCTGAGGCGCTCACACCGGCGAATGCCGACACCTCCCCTCCCCAGATTTGGCCTGAGGCGCTCCCCCTCCCCAGATTTGGCCTGAGGCGCTCATACCGGCGAATGCCGACATTCCCCCTCCCCAGATTTAGCCTGGCGCCCCACCGGCGAATACCGATACTCTCCTATCCCCCAAATTTGGCCTGAGGCGCTCACACCGGCGAATGTCGACACTCCCCAAATTTGGCCTGGGGCGCTCATACCGGCGAATACCGACATTCCCCCTCCCCAGATTTGGCCTGAGGCGCCCCACCGCCAAATGCCGACACTCCCTCTCCCCAGATTTGGCCTGTGGCGCTCACATCGGTGAATGCCGACATTCCCCCTCCCCCCCCTATTTGGCCTGAAAGGAGGAGGTAATGCCTGGAAGTATTATATCAGGATAACAGAACGGCCATAGTGAGGAAGGGAGGGGGGAAGGAATATTAGCGTCTATTAATAATTAAGAAAGAAAGTGTGGGAGTGAGAGGGGAAGAAGAAAGAAAGAAAAAAAATGGTTGTAGTGTGAGTGAATTTCTACCCGCCACTCCCTTACTCTGACGTCATATCTAGTTTATCGTGACTTTGCATTATTTTTCTTCTCAAATTAGTATAAATAACGTTGAAAAGTGGAGTTAAAAGCCACCCCCCATTGGAAAAAAGTGCTCAGTCGACCCCGGCAGAGTCAATTTTTTTTTTCCGGTTCCGAGATATTACACGCGTCTGGGCTGGCCGGTCAGAATGATGTCACCCGTGTGACCGTGTGTTGGGTACTTTCGGAGGAGAAGCTTTACATACATACATACATACATACATACATACATACATACATACATACATACATACATACATCCATACATACATACATCCATACAGACAGGTGACGTTTATATAATAGATTATATATATATATATATATTATATATATATATATTATATATTATATATATATATATATTATATATATATATTATATATATATATATTATATATATATATATTATATATATATATATTATATATATATAATATATATATACTAGCGGGGCTACCCGGCGTTGCTCGGGGTCATAAAAACATATAATTGAAGAGAAATCGCGTGTGTAACATCTTTATATTCAAACTTCTATTTCCCCCCTCCTCTATAGCCGTCTCTTTATCTTTCTACCTTTCTCTTCCCTGGTCGCCCCATTTCACAGCTACTTTCTCATTTTGCCTTTTGCGAAAGCTGCTTCTTCCCCACCATTTCTCCTACGTTTTCCAGGGCAATAGTATGACATATTTCTATAAAAAGTACCACCTCTATCTGCGTTTACTATATAGGTACTTATCTCCGCTCTGGTATTCATACTATATACGTATGTATCGCCACAATGGTGCGCAGACTATATACGTACCTACTGTCGCCCCAGTGCACATACTATATACGTACTTATTGCCGCCCCGGTGCATATACTATAAAAGTACCTATTGCCGCCCCGGTATGCATGCTATATACGTACCTATCGCTGCTTCAGTGTGAATGATACATACGTACCTATCGCAGCCCAAGTGCGAATGCGAAATACGCATCTATCACCGGCCCAGTGCGAATACTATACCACAGAAGCCTCGTGGTCCTATACCGCAGAAGCACCCCACCCCTGGTTGCTATACCGCAGAAGCATCGTGATTCTATACTGCAGAAGCACCCCCCTGGGTGCCATACCACAGAAGCAACCCCCTGGGTGCCATACTGCAGAAGCACCCCCAGGGTGCCATACCACAGAAGCAGCCTCCTGGTTGCCATACAGCAGAAGCCTCAGGTTCCTATTCTGCAAAAACACCCCCCGAGTGCCATACAAACAGAAGCACCCCCTCCCCCCCGTTGCTATACCAGAGAACCCCCCCCCTCCCCCGGTTGCTACACTGCAGAAGCCTCGTGGTCCTATACTGAGGAAGCACCCCCACCAGGTGCTATACCGCAGAAGCCTCGTGGTCCTATACCGCAGAAGCACCCTACCCTTAGCTGCTATACCGCAGAAGCTTCAAGTTCCTATACTGCAGAAGACACCCCCCGGGTGCTATACCATAGAAGCACCCCCCTATACCGCAGAAGAACCCCCTGAGTGACATACCGCTGAAGCCTCCGACTCCTATACCGCAGAAGCACCACCCTCCGGTTGCTATACCACAGAAGTACCCACCAGTTGCTATACTGCAAGAGCAACTCCCCCCCCGCGTTTTCTATACCGCAGAAGCACCCCCCAGGTGCCATACCGCAGAAGCACACCCTGGGTGCCATACCGCAAATACCTCAGGTTCCTATACTGCAGAAGCACCCCCCCCCCTGTTTCTATACCGCAGAAGCACCCTCCCCCGCCTGCCATACTGCAGAAGCCTCAAGTTCCTATACCGCAGAAGCACTCCTCTGGTCCCCTACCGCAGAAGCCGCAGGTTCCTATACCGCAGAAGCACTCCCCAGGTTCAATACCGCAGAAGCTACTACTTACTGCCCCCCTCTCCTTTTCATCTGCAAAATAGTCAAAAAGGGAACGAAGATGGTGTTAAAATATTTTCCAAACCTATCACTACAGTAGCTCTATCTACGATATTGAGCACTTTTCTCCCAGACAACGCCGAGTACTTTGAAAATCAAGGAAGCCTCCTGAGCACTACTGAAATTACTTAGGTAATCTCCCTCCTTTTCATCTGCAAAATAGTCCAAAGGGAAACGAAGATGGTGTTAAAATATTTTCAAAACATATCACTACAGTAGCTCTATCTAGGACAATTAAGAAAGCCTCCTGAGCACTACTGAAATCACTTAGGTATCCTCCCTCCTTTTCATCTGCCAAATAGTCCAAAGGGGAATGAAGATGGCATTTAAAAAATTTTCAAAACCTATCACTACAGTAGCTCTATTATGGATATTGAGCACTTTTCTTCCGGACAACGCCGAGTACTTTGAAAATCAAGGAAGCCTCCTGAGCACTACTGAAATCACTCTTATCGATGATCCCATCCTTTTCAGCGTAGATGCTTTTAAAATATTATCCAAACCTGTCACTACAGTAGCTCTATCTAGGACATTGAGCAATTTTCTCCCGGACAACGCCGAGTTCTTTGAAAATCAAAGAGGCCTCCTGAGCACTACTGAAATTACATCGATTTCCCCATCCTTTTCAGCGTAGATGCTGTTAAAATATCATCAAAACTTATCACTACAGTAACTCTATCTATGACATTGAGCACTTTTCTCCCGGACAACGCCAAGTAATTTGAAAATAAAGAAGGCTTCCTGAGCACTACTTAAATCACTTAGGTATCCTCCCTCCTTTTCATCTGCAAAATAGTTCAAAGGGGATCGAAGTTGGCGTTAAAATATTTTCCAAACCTATCACTACAGTAGCTCTATCTTGGGTATTGAGCACTTTTCTCCAGGACAACGCCGAGTACTTTGAAAATCAAGGAGGCCTCCTGAGCACTACTGAAATCACTCTTTTCGATTATCCCAACCATTTTCAGCGTAGATGCTGTTAAAATATTATCAAAACCTGTCACTACAGTAGCTCTATCTAGGACATTGAGCAATTTTCTCCCGGACAACGTCGAGTACTTTGAAAATCAAAGATGCCTACTGAGTACTACTGAAATCACTTAGGTATCCTTTCTCTTTCTGATCTGCAAAATAGTCCAAAGGCGAAACGAAGATGGCGTTAAAATATTTTCCAAACTTATCACTACAGTAGCTCTATCTAGGATATTGAGCACTTTTCTCCAGGACAACGCCGAGTACTTTGAAAATCAATGAGGCCTCCTGAGCACTACTGAAATTACTTAGGTATCCTCCCTCCTTTTCATCTGCAAAATAGTCCAAAGGGTAACGAAGATGGCGTTAAAATATTTTCCAAAACTATCACTTCAGTAGTTCTATCTAGGATATTGAGCACTTTTCTCCCGGACAACGCCGAATACTTTGAAAATCAAGGAGGCCTCCTGAGCACTACGTAAATTACTTAGGTATCCTCCCTCCTTTTCATCTGCAAAATAGTCCAAAGGGGATCGAAGATGGCGTTAAAATATTTTCCAAACCTATCACTACAGTAGCTCTATCTAGGATATTGAGCACTTTTCTCCCGGACAACGCCGAGTACTTTGAAAATCAAGGAGGCCTCCTGAGCACTACTGAAATTACTTAGGTATCGTCCCTCCTTTTTATCTGCAAAATAGTCCAAAGGGTAACGAAGATGGCGTTAAAATATTTTCCAAACCTATCACTACAGTAGCTCTATCTAGGATATTGAGCACTTTTCTCCTGGACAACGCCGAGTACCTTGAAAATCAAGGAGGCCTCCTGAGCACTAATGAAATTACTTAGGTATCCTCCCTCTGTTTTATCTGCAAAATAGTCCAAAGAGTAACGAAGATGGGGTTAAAATATTTTCCAAACCTATCACTACAGTAGCTCTATCTAGGATATTGAGCACTTTTCTCCCGGACAACGCCGAGTACATAAAAATCAAGGAGGCTTTCTGAGCACTACTGAAATTACTTAGGTATCCTCCCTCCTTTTCATCTGCAAAATAGTCCAAAGGGGAACGAAGATGGCGTTAAAATATTTTCCAAACCTATCACTACAGTAGCTCTATCTAGGATATTGAGCGCTTTTCTCCCAGACAACGCCGAATACTTTGAAAATCAAGGAGGCCTCCTGAGCACTACGTTAATTACTTAGGTATCCTCCCTCCTTTTCATCTGCAAAATAGTCCAAAGGGGATCGAAGATGGCGTTAAAATATTTTCCAAACCTATCACTACAGTAGCTCTATCTAGGATATTGAGCACTTTTCTCCCGGACAACGCCGAGTACTTTGAAAATCAAGGAGGCCTCCTGAGCACTACGTAAATTACTTAGGTATCCTCCCTCCTTTTCATCTGCAAAATAGTCCAAAGGGGAACGAAGATGGCGTTAAAATATTTTCCAAACCTATCACTACAGTAGCTCTATCTAGGATATTGAGCGCTTTTCTCCCGGACAACGCCGAGTACTTTGAAAATCAAGGAGGCCTCCTGAGCACTACGTAAATTACTTAGGTATCCTCCCTCCTTTTCATCTGCAAAATAGTCCAAAGGGGATCGAAGATGGCGTTAAAATATTTTCCAAACCTATCACTACAGTAGCTCTATCTAGGATATTGAGCACTTTTCTCCCGGACAACGCCGAGTACTTTGAAAATCAAGGAGGCCTCCTGAGCACTACTGAAATTACTTAGGTATCCTCCCTCCTTTTCATCTGCAAAATAGACCAAAGGGGATCGAAGATGGCGTTAAAATATTTTCCAAACCTATCACTACAGTAGCTCTATCTAGGATATTGAGCACCTTTCTCCCGGACAACGCCGAGTACTTTGAAAATCAAGGAGGCCTCATGAGCACTACTGAAATTACTTAGGTATCCTCCCTCCTTTTCATCTGCAAAATAGTCCAAAGGGGAACGAAGATTGCGTTAAAATATTTTCCAAACCTATCACTACAGTAGCTCTATCTAGGATATTGAGCACTTTTCTCCCGGACAACGCCGAGTACTTTGAAAATCAAGGAGGCCTCCTGAGCACTACTGAAATTACTTAGGTATCCTCCCTCCTTTTCATCTGCAAAATAGTCCAAAGGGTAACGAAGATGGCGTTAAAATATTTTCCAAACCTATCACTACAGTAGCTCTATCTAGGATATTGAGCACCTTTCTCCCGGACAACGCCGAGTACTTTGAAAATCAAGGAGGCCTCCTGAGCACTACTGAAATTACTTAGGTATCCTCCCTCCTTTTCATCTGCAAAATAGTCCAAAGGGGAACGAAGATGGCGTTAAAATATTTTTCTAAACCTATCACTACAGTAGCTCTATCTGGGATATTGAGCACCTTTCTCCCGGACAACGCCGAGTACTTTGAAAATCAAGGAGACCTCCTGAGCACTACTGAAATTACTTAGGTATCCTCCCTCCTTTTCATCTGCAAAATAGTCCAAAGGGGAACGAAGATGGCGTTAAAATATTTTCTAAACCTATCACTACAGTAGCTCTATCTAGGATATTGAGCACCTTTCTCCCGGACAACGCCGAGTACTTTGAAAATCAAGGAGGCCTCCTGAGCACTACTGAAATTACTTAGGTATCCTCCCTCCTTTTCATCTGCAAAATAGTCCAAAGGGGAACGAAGATGGCGTTAAAATATTTTCCAAACCTATCACTACAGTAGCTCTATCTAGGATATTGAGCACCTTTCTCCCGGACAACGCCGAGTACTTTGAAAATCAAGGAGGCCTCCTGAGCACTACTGAAATTACTTAGGTATCCTCCCTCCTTTTCATCTGCAAAATTGTCCAAAGGGGAACGAAGATGTTAATTTTACATAAGAATACGCTTTTATATGTTATTTATATTCTCTAACCTTGTTTTAAAAACCTAAATTGTGTTTTTAAACGTGAGTTATCGCTCTTCCTTAGTTATCCTCTAACAAATAAATTCAAGTTGGCCTTGTAAAGCTAGCGCCCGAGAAGGTTAGCACTCTGGCCATTCAAAATTGCCTGGGCCGCCCCGTCGGGATTCCCCCGGTAGAGGCGCCTCAGTAAGCAATAAACTTACTCCTCCCCAAAGAGGGGAGGCAAAGCCTGGGAGTGTGGACCTCTTAGAACTGCACAGGACAGACCCATAGACCGGCGGAATGAAGCCCCGAAGGCCAAGACGATACCAGTCTATGGAGTGCAGTATCAATCGGAACAGATACTACACCTTGATCTTAGCAGCCGAAAGAAGTGAATTAATGTAATTTTCGGTTAAAAAAAAATGGCGTCTAAAAGCTATGTTGAATTAGAGAAAAACGGCCTGGGGAAGTCTAAAATTATTGGTTGATATTCAAAATTGATGTAATAAGTTGTTAAATAGTATTATACAATGTTTGTTGAAAGAAAATAATAGTTATTATTACTTGTTAATTTATTAATGTAATTTAAACAGTGTATAGTGGATAGACCGCTGTACTGTGGTAGATTCGTTATAAATACTGATAGAAATCGTACCCAAAATTTTAATTTCTGATGCTTTCCTGGCCTTTTGGCTAAGATCAAAGTGTAGTATCTGTTCTCGGCATTTTTGCCTTGAGATCAAGTGTGTATTATCTAGTCCTATCCAGTAGGTGTCGGTTTTACACTGTCGAATCAAAAATCAGATTATCATTTTTTTTTTTTAATCCCTTTTCCTTTTGGGGATTTCTTCTCCCCTAAAGTACAGGCTGAGGTCGTGATCTCACCGACGATTACTCATACTCCCCCCCCCCTCCCCTGAATTTCTTCGCCTGAGGCCCCACTGGCGAATACCGATTTCCCCCCCGATTTGGCCTGAGGCGCTCATACCGGCGAATGCCGACACTCCCCCTCCCCAGATTTGGCCTGAGGCGCTCCCCCTCCCCAGATTTGGCCTGAGGCGCTCATACCGGCGAATGCCGACAATCCCCCTCCCCAGATTTAGCCTGGCGCCCCACCGGCGAATACCGATACTCTCCTCTCCCCCAAATTTGGCCTGAGGCGCTCACACCGGCGAATGCCGACACCTCCCCTCCCCAGATTTGGCCTGGGGCGCTCATACCGGCGAATACCGACATTCCCCCTCCCCAGATTTGGCCTGAGGCGCCCCACCGCCAAATGCCGACACTCCCTCTCCCCAGATTTGGCCTGTGGCGCTCACATCGGTGAATGCCGACATTCCCCCTCCCCCCCTATTTGGCCTGAAAGGAGGAGGTAATGCCTGGAAGTATTATATCAGGATAACAGAACGGCCATAGTGAGGAAGGGAGGGGGGAAGGAATATTAGCGTCCCACCGGCGAATACCGATACTCTCCTCTCCCCCAAATTTGGCCTGAGGCGCTCACACCGGCGAATGCCGACACCTCCCCTCCCCAGATTTGGCCTGAGGCGCTCCCCCTCCCCAGATTTGGCCTGAGGCGCTCATACCGGCGAATGTCGACACTCCCCCTCCCCAAATTTGGCCTGGGGCGCTCATACCGGCGAATACCGATACTCTCCTCTCCCCAAATTTGGCCTGAGCCGCTCACACCGGCGAATGCCGACACCTCCCCTCCCCAGATTTGGCCTGAGGCGCTCATACCGGCGAATGCCGACATTCCCCCTCCCCAGATTTAGCCTGGCGCCCCACCGGCGAATACCGATACTCTCCTATCCCCCAAATTTGGCCTGAGGCGCTCACACCGGCGAATGTCGACACTCCCCCTCCCCAAATTTGGCCTGGGGCGCTCATACCGGCGAATACCGACATTCCCCCTCCCCAGATTTGGCCTGAGGCGCCCCACCGCCAAATGCCGACACTCCCTCTCCCCAGATTTGGCCTGTGGCGCTCACATCGGTGAATGCCGACATTCCCCCTCCCCCCCTATTTGGCCTGAAAGGAGGAGGTAATGCCTGGAAGTATTATATCAGGATAACAGAACGGCCATAGTGAGGAAGGGAGGGGGGAAGGAATATTAGCGTCTATTAATAATTAAGAAAGAAAGTGTGGGAGTGAGAGGGGAAGAAGAAAGAAAGAAAAAAAATGGTTGTAGTGTGAGTGAATTTCTACCCGCCACTCCCTTACTCTGACGTCATATCTAGTTTATCGTGACTTTGCATTATTTTTCTTCTCAAATTAGTATAAATAACGTTGAAAAGTGGAGTTAAAAGCCACCCCCCATTGGAATAAAGTGCTCAGTCGACCCCGGCAGAGTCAATTTTTTTTTTCCGGTTCCGAGATATTACACGCGTCTGGGCTGGCCGGTCGGAATGATGTCACCCGTGTGACCGTGTGTTGGGTACTTTCGGAGGAGAAGCTTTACATACATACATACATACATACATACATACATACATACATACATACATACATCCATACAGACAGGTGACGTTTATATAATAGACTAGCGGGGCTACCCGGCGTTGCTCGGGGTCATAAAAACATAATTGAAGAAAAATCGCGTGTGTAACATCTTTATATTAAAACTTTATTTCTCTCCCTCTCTCTCTATAGCTGTCTCTTTATCTTTCTACTTTTATCTACCCTGGTCGCTACTTTTAAATTTTGCCTTTTGTGAAAGCTGTTTCTTTCCCACCATTTCATTCTACGTTTCACAGGGCAATAGTATGACTTATTTCTATAAAAAGTACCACCACTGTCTGCGCCTTCTATATAGGTACTTATAACCGCACCGGTGTTTATACTATATATTTTGAATCCCCTCATGATATCCTTCATCATTTTAACTCCCCTCGTTGTATTCATCATTTTCGATCTCCTCATACTATTAATCATTTTCAAACCCCTCATAATATTCTTCATCATTTTCAATCTCCTCATACTATTAATCATTTTCATTCCCCTCATAATATTCTTCATCATTTTCAATCCTCTCGTAATATTCCTCATCATTTTCAATCCGCTCATGATATTCTTAATAATTTTCAATCCTCTCATGATATTCTTCATTTTTTCAATCCTCTCATGATATTCTTCATTATTTTCAATCCCCTCATGATATTCTTCATCATTTTCAATCCCCTCATGATATTCTTCATCATTTTCAATCCTCTCATGGTATATTTCATCATTTTCGATCCTCTCATGGTATATTTCATCATTTTCGATCCCCTCATGATATTCTTCTCATTTTAACTCCCCTCATGATATTATTCATCATTTTAAATCCCCTCATGGTATTCTTCATCATTTCCAATCCTGTCAGTCTATTCTTCATCATTTTCAATCCTCTCATGACATTCTTCATCATTTTCAATCCTCTCATGACATTCTTCATCATTTTCAATCCTCTCATGACATTCTTCATCATTTTCAATCCTCTCATGACATTCTTCATCATTTTCAATCCTCTCATGACATTCTTCATCATTTTCAATCCTCTCATGACATTCTTCATCATTTTCAATCCTCTCATGACATTCTTCATCATTTTCAATCCTCTCATGACATTCTTCATCATTTTCAATCCTCTCATGACATTCTTCATCATTTTCAATCTACTCATGACATTCTTCATCATTTTCAATCTACTCATGACATTCTTCATCATTTTCAATCCTCTCATGACAGTCTTCATCATTTTCTAATCCCCTCATGACAGTCTTCATCATTTTCAATCCTCTCATGACAGTCTTCATCATTTTCAATCCTCTCATGACATTCTTCATCATTTTCAATCCTCTCATGACATTCTTCATCATTTTCAATCCTCTCATGACATTCTTCATCATTTTCAATCCTCTCATGACATTCTTCATCATTTTCAATCCTCTCATGACATTCTTCATCATTTTCAATCCTCTCATGACATTCTTCATCATTTTCAATCTACTCATGACATTCTTCATCATTTTCAATCCTCTCATGACAGTCTTCATCATTTTCTAATCCCCTCATGACAGTCTTCATCATTTTCAATCCCCTCATGACAGTCTTCATCATTTTCAATCCCCTCATGACAGTCTTCATCATTTTCAATCCCCTCATGACAGTCTTCATCATTTTCAATCCCCTCATGACAGTCTTCATCATTTTCAATCCCCTCATGACAGTCTTCATCATTTTCAATCCCCTCATGACAGTCTTCATCATTTTCAATCCCCTCATGACAGTCTTCATCATTTTCAATCCCCTCATGACAGTCTTCATCATTTTCAATCCCCTCATGACAGTCTTCATCATTTTCAATCCCCTCATGACAGTCTTCATCATTTTCAATCCCCTCATGACAGTCTTCATCATTTTCAATCCTCTCATGACAGTCTTCATCATTTTCAATCCTCTCATGATAGTCTTCATCATTTTCAATCCTCTCATGATAGTCTTCATCATTTTCAATCTTCTCATGATATTCTTCATCATTTTCAATCTTCTCATGATATTCTTCATCATTTTAAATCCCCTCATGGTATTCTTCATCATTTTAAATCCCCTCATGGTATTCTTCATCATTTTAAATCCCCTCATGGTATTCTTCATCATTTCCAATCCTGTCAGTCTATCCTTCTTCATTTTCAATCCTCTCATGAAATTCTTCATCATTTTCAATCCTCTCATGACATTCTTCATCATTTTCAATCCCCTTTATGATAGTCTTCATCATTTTCAATCCTCTCATGATAGTCTTTATCATTTTCAATCCCCTCATGATAGTGTACATCATTTTCAATCCCCTCATGATAGTGTACATCATTTTCAATCCCCTCATGATAGTGTACATCATTTTCAATCCCCTCATGATAGTGTACATCATTTTCAATCCCCTCATGATAGTCTTCATCATTTTCAATCCCCTCATGATAGTCTTCATCCTTTTCAATCCCCTCATGATAGTCTTCATCATTTTCAATCCCCTCATGATAGTCTTCATCATTTTCAATCCCCTCATGATAGTCTTCATCATTTTCAATCCCCTCATGATAGTCTTCATCATTTTCAATCCCCTCAGGATAGTCTTCATCATTTTCAACCCCCTCATGATAGTCTTCATCATTTTCAATCCTCTCATGATAGTCTTCATCATTTTCAATCCTCTCATGATAGTCTTCATCATTTTCAATCCTCTCATGATAGTCTTTATCATAGCTCTATCTAGGATATTGAGCACTTTTCTCTCGGACAACACCGAGTACTTTGAAAATCAAGGAGGCCTCATGAGTACTACTGAAATCACTTAGGTATCCTCTCTCCTTCTGATCTGCGAAATAGTCCAAAGGGGAACAAAGAGGGCGTTAAAATATTTTCCAAACCTATCACTACAGTAGCTCTATCTAGGACATTGAGCACTTTTCTCCCGGCCAACGCCGAGTACTTTGATAATCAAGGATGCCTCCTGAGGACTACTGAAATCACTTAGGTATCCTCTCTCCTTCTGATCTGCGAAATAGTCCGAAGGGGAACGAAGATGGCGTTTAAATATTTTCCAAACCTATCACTACTATAGCTCTATCTAGTACATTGAGCACTTTTCTCCCGGACAACGCCGAGTACTTTAATAATAAAGGAGGCCTCCTGAGGACTACTGAAATCATATAGGTGTCCTCTCTCCTACTGATCTGCGAAATAGTCCAAAGAGGAACGAATATGGCGTTAAAATATTATCCAAACTATCACTACAGTAGCTCTATATAGGACATTGAGCACTTTTTTTCCCCGGAGAGCGCCGAGTACTTTGAAAATCAAAGAGGCCTCCTGGGGACAACTGAAATCAGTTAGGTATCCTCCCTCCTTTTCATCTGCAAAATTGTCCAAAGGGGAAATAAGATGGCGTTAAAATATTTTCTAAACCTATCACTACAGTAGCTCTATCTAGGATATTGAGCACTTTTCTCCTGGACAACGCCGAGTACTTTTAAAATCGAGGAGGCTTCATGAGCACTCCTGAAATCCCCTTAGGTATCCTCTCTCCTTCGGATCTGCGAAATAGTCCAAAGGGGAACGAAGATGGCGTTAAAATATTTTCCAAACCTATCACTACAGTAGCTCTATCTAGGATATTGAGCACTTTTCTCCCGGACAACGCCAGGTATTTCAAAATCAAAGAGGCCTCCTGGGGACTACTGAAATAATTCTTATCCATTCCCCCATCCTTTTCAGTGTAGATGCTGTTAAAATATTATCCAAACCTATCACTACAGTAGCTCTATCTAGGACATTGAGCACTTTTTTCCCGGACAACGCCGAGTACTTTGAAAATCAAAGAGGCCTCCTGGGGACAACTGAAATCAGTTAGGTATCCTCCCTCCTTTTCATCTGCAAAATTGTCCAAAGGGGAACGAAGATGGCGTTAAAATATTTTCTAAACCTATCACTACAGTAGCTCTATCTAGGATATTGAGCACTTTTCTCCCGGACAACGCCGAGTACTTTGAAAATCGAGGAGGCTTCATGAGCACACCTGTAATCCCTTAGGTATCCTCTCTCCTTCGGATCTGCGAAATAGTCCAAAGGGGAACGAAGATGGCGTTAAAATATTTTCCAAACCTATCACTACAGTAGCTCTATCTAGGATATTGAGCACTTTTCTCCCGGACAACGCCGAGTATTTCAAAATCAAAGAGGCCTCCTGGGGACTACTGAAATAATTCTTATTAATTCCCCCATCCTTTTCAGCGTAGATGCTGTTAAAATATTATCCAAACCTATCACTACAGTAGCTCTATCTAGGACATTGAGCACTTTTTTCCCGGACAACGCCGAGTACTTTGAAAATCAAAGAGGCCTCCTGGGGACAACTGCAATCAGTTAGGTATCCTCCCTCCTTTTCATCTGCAAAATTGTCCAAAGGAGAACGAAGATGGCGTTAAAATATTTTCTAAACTTATCACTACAGTAGCTCTATCTAGGATATTGACCACTTTTCTCCCGGACAACGCCAAGTACTTTGAAAATCGAGGAGGCTTCATGAGCACTCCTGAAATCCCTTAGGTATCCTCTCTCCTTCTGATCTGCCAAATAGTCCAAAGGGGAACGAAGATGGCGTTAAAATATTTTCCAAACCTATCGCTACAGTAGCTCTATCTAGGATATTGAGCACTTTTCTCCCGGACAACGCCGAGTACTTTGAAAATCGAGGAGGCTTCATGAGCACTCCTGAAATCCCCTTAGGTATCCTCTCTCCTTCGGATCTGCGAAATAGTCCAAAGGGGAACGAAGATGGCGTTAAAATATTTTCCAAACCTATCACTACAGTAGCTCTATCTAGGATATTGAGCACTTTTCTCCCGGACAACGCCGAGTATTTCAATCTCAAAGAGGCCTCCTGGGGACTACTGAAATAATTCTTATCCATTCCCCCATCCTTTTCAGTGTAGATGCTGTTAAAATATTATCCAAACCTATCACTACAGTAGCTCTATCTAGGACATTGAGCACTTTTTTCCCGGACAACGCCGAGTACTTTGAAAATCAAAGAGGCCTCCTGGGGACAACTGAAATCAGTTAGGTATCCTCCCTCCTTTTCATCTGCAAAATTGTCCAAAGGGGAACGAAGATGGCGTTAAAATATTTTCTAAACCTATCACTACAGTAGCTCTATCTAGGATATTGAGCACTTTTCTCCCGGACAACGCCGAGTACTTTGAAAATCGAGGAGGCTTCATGAGCACACCTGAAATCCCTTAGGTATCCTCTCTCCTTCGGATCTGCGAAATAGTCCAAAGGGGAACGAAGATGGCGTTAAAATATTTTCCAAACCTATCACTACAGTAGCTCTATCTAGGATATTGAGCACTTTTCTCCCGGACAACGCCGAGTATTTCAAAATCAAAGAGGCCTCCTGGGGACTACTGAAATAATTCTTATTAATTCCCCCATCCTTTTCAGCGTAGATGCTGTTAAAATATTATCCAAACCTATCACTACAGTAGCTCTATCTAGGACATTGAGCACTTTTTTCCCGGACAACGCCGAGTACTTTGAAAATCAAAGAGGCCTCCTGGGGACAACTGCAATCAGTTAGGTATCCTCCCTCCTTTTCATCTGCAAAATTGTCCAAAGGAGAACGAAGATGGCGTTAAAATATTTTCTAAACTTATCACTACAGTAGCTCTATCTAGGATATTGACCACTTTTCTCCCGGACAACGCCAAGTACTTTGAAAATCGAGGAGGCTTCATGAGCACTCCTGAAATCCCTTAGGTATCCTCTCTCCTTCTGATCTGCCAAATAGTCCAAAGGGGAACGAAGATGGCGTTAAAATATTTTCCAAACCTATCACTACAGTAGCTCTATCTAGGATATTGAGCACTTTTCGCCCGGACAACGCCGAGTACTTTGAAAATCGAGGAGGCTTCATGAGCACTCCTGAAATCCCTTAGGTATCCTCTCTCCTTCTGATCTGCGAAATAGTCCAAAGGGGAACGAAGATGGCGTTAAAATATTTTCCAAACCTATCACTACAGTAGCTCTATCTAGGATATTGAGCACTTTTCTCCCGGACAACGCCGAGTACTTTGATAATAAAGGACGCCTCCTGGGGACTACTGAAATCACTTAGGTATCCTCTCTCCTTCTGATCTGCGAAATAGTCCAAAGAAGAACGAAGATGGCGTTAAAATATTTTCCAAACCTATCACTACAGTAGCTCTATCTAGGATATTGAGCACTTTTCTCCCGGACAACGCCGAGTATTTCAAAATCAAAGAGGCCTCCTGAGCACTACTGAAATAACTCTTATCGATTCCCCATCCTTTTCAGCGTAGACGCTGTTAACATATTATCCAAACCTATCACTACAGTAGCTCTATCTAGGACATTGAGCACTTTTTTCCCGGACAACGCCGAGTACTTTGAAAATCAAAGAGGCCTCCTGGGGACTACTGAAATCACTTAGGTATCATTCTCTCCTTCTGATCTGCGAAATAGTCCAAATGGGAACGAAGATGGCGTCAAAATATTTTCCAAACCTATCACTACAGTAGCTCTATCTAGGATATTGAGCACTTTTCTCCCGGACAACGCCGAGTATTGTAAAATCAAAGAGGCCTCCTGGGGACTACTGAAATAACTCTTATCGATTCCCCATCCTTTTCAACGTAGACGCTGTTAACATATTATCCAAACCTATCACTACAGTAGCTCTATCTAGGACATTGAGAACTTTTTTTCCCGGACAACGCCTAGTACTTTGAAAATCGAGGAGGCTTCATGAGCACTCCTGAAATCCCTTAGGTATCCTCTCTCCTTCGGATCTGCGAAGTAGTCCAAAGGGGAACGAAGATGGCGTTAAAATATTTTCCAAACCTATCACCCCAGTAGCTCTATCTAGGATATTGAGCACTTTTCTCCCGGACAACGCCGAGTATTTCAAAATCAAAGAGGCCTCCTGGGGACTACTGAAATAATTCTTATCCATTCCCTCATCCTTTTCAGCGTAGATGCTGTTAAAATATTATCCAAACCTATCACTACAGTAGCTCTATCTAGGACATTGAGCACTTTTTTCCCGGACAACGCCGAGTACTTTGAAAATCAAAGAGGCCTCCTGGGGACAACTGAAATTAGTTAGGTATCCTCCCTCCTTTTCATCTGCAAAAATGTCCAAAGGGGAACGAAGATGGCGTTAAAATATTTTCTAAACCTATCACTACAGTAGCTCTATCTAGGATATTGAGCACTTTTCTCCCGGACAACGCCGAGTACTTTGAAAATCGAGGAGGCTTCATGAGCACTCCTGAAATCCCTTAGGTATCCTCTCTCCTTCTGATCTGCCAAATAGTTCAAAGGGGAACGAAGATGGCGTTAAAATATTTTCCAAACCTATCACTACAGTAGCTCTATCTAGGATATTGAGCAGTTTTCTCCCAGACAACGCCGAGTATTTAAAAAATCAAGGAGGCTTCTTGAGCACTAATGAAATCACTCTAACCGAT
>OY744524.1:109937096-109954596 GCA_963556195.1 Sepiola atlantica | reverse complement strand
CCATTTGTCCAGTTCGAAATGTCAATAAAACAAAATTATATTCCATGATTTCGTTTAGAAATACAATAATTATCTTATTGGTAGTGTTAGATTCAAATAGCATATTTTTTCAACGTACATATGTTTTATGTTGAGCTTTATAAACTGGTAATAGTTTTTTTTATAGGTGGGCACACCATTCTCATAAATCACTAGTCATCGAAAAGTTACTATTATACCGTGTTGTAGATGATGCGCTCGTCATGGAATAACAATACACAAAATGGCGCTTGTAACAACGTCAACAATTCATGGAGTAATGTGTTAATCGCGTACTTTAAAGATTCGCTCAAGAATTATTGAAAAACAAGAACATTATTCAATTGAAAAGAGTGGGTCACATTTAAAACTTAATTTTCTAATGTATCATTTGTAATTATATATATATATATACATATATATATATACATATATATATATATATATATATGTATATATATATAAAACAAATAATCAGTAATAGAAACATGGCATTGCAACATATAAGTATCTCTTTTTCTCAGTCCCAATCTCACAGCCACGTAAATACGTTTTATAGATGATCCGATGTTAGCCACAAGTGATGAACTTGTTTCTCTGCAGGTTTCAGCTTTAGCAGCAGCACTCACCCTATCAGCAACACAAGCATTAGTCAAAATAATATTTACTAGATATTCACAGGTGTAAATGCAGAGTATCATCATTATTACCTATTATTTTACCAAATGAGGTTTACATATGTTTAACAACGTATCAAGAAAACAACACCGTGCAGCAAATATTTCAACTGTATTTGCATTCTTATGTTACACCTGATTAATTTTGTTAAGTTTAGGCTTCTTACGATACAGATTTTCTTTTAATGAGCAATTAGCTGGTATACTCTACACAGCAGAGTTCCTAATGATTAGAAATGTTAATAAAACATTAGACATCAACATATTTCAAATGAATTAAAAACAATAATCTGGTAAAAAGTGTGTGGAAATACAGATTACAAAACTAAAGTTATGGGATTAGAAATGTTTTTTATGATGTGCAGTAAAACATGTAATAGAATGATCGAAATTTAATTAGATTTTTTAAAATTTAATAGACGAAGCGACGAAGTGCTTACTTTTTTACTGTTGCTACTTCCTTTCCTTCCACTAGGGGTGGGACGTAATGGGTAAAAATTAGGGGTGAGACGTAATGGGTGAAAATTTCATTAGGGGTAGGGCGTAATGGGTGAAAATTTCATTAGGGGTGGGACGTAATGGGTGAAAATTTCATTAGGGGTGGGACGTAATGGGTGAAAATTTCAGATTCATGCGAGTAGTAGTTTTTGTGTTCATTTATACATAAATAACACTAAACAATCAAACATTTTGAAAATTTTGCAAAATTCAGAAGGTGCAGGCCAAAAATAGCCGTTAGGGCTACACGGGACTCAAAATCCATCATGTTTCGGTGAAAAGTGGTTTCATGCAACATTGCAGGTCCTAAAACATCCTCAAAAGCTATGAATAGATACAGATGGTTAAATCTGATATAGCACTTAAATTTAGGACCATTTTCAGGCTGTGAAAGGGTGTTCATGAATGTAAAATGGCCAAAAACTAGTGACCTGCACGTTCTGAATTTTGAACATTTTTCTAAATGTTTGATTCAGTGTTATTTATATATAAATGAACACAAAAAATACTACTCGCATGAATCTGAAATTTTCACCCATTACGTCCCACCCCTACTTCCACTGAGTATTGTGTCATTTTTCTTTCCGCATGCCATCTAAATATGCAACGTGCAAAATACCATCTAAACAAGCAAGACTATCAGTATTATACCTATTACATTTGGTTTCTGTTGGAATCCGAAATTATACTATTTCTTCTATTTAGGTAATTATTTTAATGCTCAATTTAGTTTACTATTTACGATTCATGTACCATGTTTAAATGCTCAATTCGGGGAGTGTATTGATAATTAAAGTAAAAAACTAAAACTTTAAACTTGGAATCAACGCTTTAAAGTAGAATACATTTATTTTTACTTCAATTATTAATGCACGAGTCACGTGATGCACTAGACAAGACATTAAAATTATAGGCGCGAAATTACATCTCGGCGAAATAACATCTCGCGCATAACATCTCGGCGAAAGTTAGCCACAGAGAGATGTTAACTCCAACAGAAAATGATTTATAAATAAAAAAATCTCCTAACTTGATAATGCCTTTATAAAGTCGAAAGCTTGTTCAATCTTTAAGGTTTAACTTAGAAAACAAAATACACTTCGTTATTTGACTTTCTACATTCTATTCTTTATTCAAATCTAAAGCGGCGATTCCAACTGGAAAATTTTATTTTTACTTCAATTACAATCCACGAGTCACGTGATGAATCAGACCAGACATTACAATTATACGCGCGTAACATCTCGGCGAAATAACGTCCATTTTCGGATGAATTATGTACCAAAAGTTAAAAATAAAAGGTTCGCCTATCCCTTACACTATTTTAGCTCTTCTGAAATGAAAACAAATAAATTCGCCCCGTCCCTAAAGTGCAGAAGTGCCAAAAGTGAATTTTCGTAAGTCAGTCACGCTTAAGTTTGAAATAATAAGTTTGGATGACATACCGATTATGTACTATAAGATGTGCTCACTCGTTACTCTAAGAAGCTCTGTATGTCGGTCTGTCAAGCTAACGTTTTAAATAATATTTCCATTGATGTGTCAGGCTTAAGTTTGAAATAGCGTTTTCGTTTCTCTATCACGCCTATGATTTAAGTAGCATTTAAATGCACTCACACATCTTAACTAAAGGTTACGTTTGTCAGGCTTACGTTTTAAATAGTATTTTCGTTGATCTGTCACATTCGTTTGAGATAGCATTTACATCGCTATTCATGCAGATTGAATTGGCGCAATTTAAGAATCTTTCGTCTTATCTATCGGTGAGGGTATCACATTGCTGAACATTTCTATTTTAATACACCGATTAACCACTTTCCAGTTTCTCAAAATTACGCTGTTGTATCCTCAAACCGCATTTGCCGTCATCTTGTACAATCACCCTTCTCCCCGTGAGCGATATATTGGATTCAGCATGCTTCACTAGACAAACATAAGGCCTTTCCAAATAATACGAGAGACTAACGTAGCCACGGCCAAGATTCGTACAGGGAACAATGCCAACAAAAATAGGTCGGCCATTACTGTAATAAAAACCGTCGCTTTTATAGATTTTGAACGATAAGATCACAATTCTTTACAAACAAATTGAAGCAACCATGAAAATAGATGTTTCAACTATTTTAAGATGCTGATTTCAGGTAAGATATCCATTTCCAGTCGTGTATATTTCTACGATGCAAACATCGCATTAGATGTTCGTTATGCAGTCGGCTCAATTTAAACTCGCCTATCATGTGTCACTAACTTGTAAGGTCGAAAGGAATCCGTTGAAATACTATTGTTTATTTTTTCGTTTTCTTACAACCAATTAATAAGATTAGAGGCGCGTGTGTTAAAACAAGGTGTAACATTAGAGTTTCCATGAGGTTGGAGTAAGCAGAAATGTGAATATTTCCACTAGAATGAACAAGTTGAGATTTATGGCTACGTGTCATGATGATGTCTCACTAACAAAGAGTCGCTAGTGATACGTAGCGGATAAGCTGATAAAATCTTTATCTTTTTTCTGTATACTGAAAAAGAAAAAAACCCACCCCATTGATGAGTTGTGTTGTCATTTTTAAACACTGAATGTCGGGTTAACAAAACAAAACGGCTGTTCAGACCTATGTTGTTTATTTTTTCTGGAATAAAAGGAATTCAGTTTTAGTTATTGGAAGGATATTTGTTCACCCATGGTATACTTTTTAACGAGAGTACAATGTGGAACTTGGGTTTACTTTCGGTAACCGCGTAACTCTCGCTTCCTTTATTATGTCCTTTAGTCCTTACATTCTATGAGCGATGTTTCTGAGAAAGGGTGAATAATTCCTGTTTTCTGAGTCGGAATCTATCGACCTAACGCTTATCGTTGGCTAGTTTCTTTTACCTTGGAGTAGTATTTCTTTTTAGCTCCTTACATCAAGTGGCTTCGTGCCTTGTCTGGAGCGATTTCCATAAAAAAGTAATCACTATAGAGAACTTCGAACTGGAATTCCATCCCTTTTACCTTCTTGCTGACTGTATAAACATGCATAACTTTAAATGTAACGAGAAAAAACATCTCGCTGTATAAACAGGTATAAATTTAAATGTAACGAGAACAAGCATCTCGCTGTATAAACATGCATAACTTTAAATGTAACGAGAACAAACTTCTCGCTGTATAAACATTCATAACTTTAAATGTAACGAGAACAAACATTTAACTGTATAAACATTCATAACTTTAAATGTAACGAGAACAAACATCTCGCTGTATAAACATGCATAAATTAAAATGTAACGAGAACAAACATTTAACTGTATAAACATTCATAACTTTAAATGTAACGAGAACAAACATCTCGCTGTATAAACATGCATAACTTTAAATGTAACGAGAACAAACATCTCGCTGTATATACATTCATAACTTTAAATGTAACGAAAACAAACATTTCGCTGTATAAACATGCATAACTTTAAATGTAACGAGAACAAACATCTCGCTGTATAAACATGCATAACTTTAAATGTAACGAGAACAAACATCTCGCTGTATAAACATGCATAACTTTAAATGTAACGAGAACAAACATCTCGCTGTATATACATTCATAACTTTAAATGTAACGAAAACAAACATTTCGCTGTATAAACATGCATAACTTTAAATGTAACGAGAACAAACATCTCGCTGTATAAACATTCATAACTTTAAATGTAACGAGAACAAACATCTCGCTGTATAAACATGCATAACTTTAAATGTAACGAGAACAAACATCTCGCTGTATAAACATGCATAACTTTAAATGTAACGAGAACAAAAATTTCCCTGTATAAACATTCATAACTTTAAATGTAACGAGAACAAACATCTCGCTGTATCAACATTCATAACTTTAATTGTAACGAGAACAAACATCTCGCTGTATAAACATGCATAACTTTAAATGTAACGAGAACAAACATCTCGCTGTATAAACATTCATCACTTTAAATGTAACGAGAACAAACATTTCGCTGTATAAACATTCATAACTTTAAATGTAACGATAACAAACATCTCGCTGTATAAACATGCATAAATTTAAATGTAACGAGAACGAACATTTCGCTGTATAAACATGCATAACTTTAAATGTAACGAGAACAAACATCTCGCTGTATAAACATGCATAAATTTAAATGTAACGAGAACAAACATTTCGCTGTATAAACATTCATAACTTTAAATGTAACGAGAACAAACATCTCGCTGTATAAACATGCATAAATTTAAATGTAACGAGAACGAACATTTCGCTGTATAAACATTCATAACTTTAAATGTAACGAGAACAAACATCTCGCTGTATAAACATGCATGACTTTAAATGTAACGAGAACAAACTTCTCGCTGTATAAACATGCATAAATTTGAATGTAACGAGAACAAACATTTCGCTGTATAAACATGCATAACTTTAAATGTAACGAGAACAAACATCTCGCTGTATAAACATGCATAATTTAAATGTTACGAGAACAAACATCTCGCTGTATAAACATGCATCAATTTAAATGTAACGAGAACAAACATCTCGCTGTATAAACATTCATAAATTTAAATGTAACGAGAACAAACATTTCGCTGTATAAACATTCATAAATTTGAATGTAACGAGAACAAATATTTCGCTGTATAAACATGCATAAATTTAAATGTAACCAGAACAAACATTTCGCTGTATAAACATGCATAACTTTAAATGTAACGAGAACAAACATCTCGCTGTATAAACATGCATAACTTTAAATGTAACGAGAACAAACATCTCGCTGTATAAACATGCATAAATTTAAATGTAACGAGAACAAACATTTCGCTGTATAAACATTCATAACTTTAAATGTAACGAGAACAAACATCTCGCTGTATAAACATGCATAAATTTAAATGTAACGAGAACGAACATTTCGCTGTATAAACATTCATAACTTTAAATGTAACGAGAACAAACATCTCGCTGTATAAACATGCATGACTTTAAATGTAACGAGAACAAACTTCTCGCTGTATAAACATGCATAAATTTGAATGTAACGAGAACAAACATTTCGCTGTATAAATATGCATAACTTTAAATGTAACGAGAACAAACATCTCGCTGTATAAACATGCATAATTTAAATGTTACGAGAACAAACATCTCGCTGTATAAACATGCATCAATTTAAATGTAACGAGAACAAACATCTCGCTGTATAAACATTCATAAATTTAAATGTAACGAGAACAAACATTTCGCTGTATAAACATTCATAAATTTGAATGTAACGAGAACAAATATTTCGCTGTATAAACATGCATAAATTTAAATGTAACCAGAACAAACATTTCGCTGTATAAACATGCATAACTTTAAATGTAACGAGAACAAACATCTCGCTGTATAAACATGCATAACTTTAAATGTAACGAGAACAAACATCTCGCTGTATAAACATGCATAAATTTAAATGTAACGAGAACAAACATCTCGCTGTATAAACACGCATAACTTTAAATGTAACGAGAACAAACATCTCGCTGTATAAACACGCATAAATTTTAATGTAACGAGAACAAACATCTCGCTGTTTAAACACGCATAACTTTAAATGTAACGAGAACAAACATCTCGCTGTATAAACACGCATAACTTTAAATGTAACGAGAACAAACATCTCGCTGTATAAACACGCATAACTTTAAATGTAACGAGAACAAACATCTCGCTGTATAAACACGCATAACTTTAAATGTAACGAGAACAAAAATCTCGCTGTATAAACATGCATAACTTTAAATGTAACGAGAACAAACATCTCGCTGTATAAACACGAATAACTTTAAATGTAACGAGAACAAACATCTCGCTGTATAAACACGCATAACTTTAAATGTAACGAGAACAAACATCTCGCTGTATAAACACGCATAACTTTAAATGTAACGAGAACAAACATCTCGCTGTATAAACACGCATAAATTTAAATGTAACGATAACAAACATCTCGCTGTATAAACATGCATAACTTTAAATGTAACGAGAACAAACATCTCGCTGTATAAACATGCATAAATTTAAATGTAACGAGAACAAACATCTCGCTGTATAAACACGCATAACTTTAAATGTAACGAGAACAAACATCTCGCTGTATAAACACGCATAAATTTAAATGTAACGAGAACAAACATCTCGCTGTTTAAAGACGAATAACTTTAAATGTAACGAGAACAAACATCTCGCTGTATAAACACGCATCACTTTAAATGTAACGAGAACAAACATCTCGCTGTATAAACACGCATAACTTTAAATGTAACGAGAACAAACATCTCGCTGTATAAACATGCATAACTTTAAATGTAACGATAACAAACATCTCGCTGTATAAACATGCATAACTTTAAATGTAACGAGAACAAACATCTCGCTATATAAACACGCATAACTTTAAATGTAACGAGAACAAACATCTCGCTGTATAAACACGCATAAATTTAAATGTAACGATAACAAACATCTCGCTGTATAAACATGCATAACTTTAAATGTAACGAGAACAAACATCTCGCTGTATAAACACGCATAAATTTTAATGTAACGAGAACAAACATCTCGCTGTATAAACATGCATAAATTTAAATGTAACGAGAACAAACATCTCGCTGTATAAACACGCATAAATTTAAATGTAACGAGAACAAACATCTCGCTGTATAAAAACGCATAAATTTAAATGTAACAAGAACAAACATCTCGCTGTATAAACATGCATAAATTTAAATGTAACGAGAACAAACATCTCGCTGTATAAACATGCATAAATTTAAATGTAACGAGAACAAACATCTCGCTGTATAAACATGCATAAATTTAAATGTAACGAGAACAAACATCTCGCTGTATAAACATGCATAAATTTAAATGTAACGAGAACAAACATCTCGCTGTATAAACACGCATAAATCTAAATGTAACGAGAACAAACATCTCGCTGTATTAACATGCATAACTTTAAATGTAACGAGAACAAACATCTCGCTGTATAAACATTCATAAATTTAAATGTAACGAGAACAAACATCTCGCTGTATAAACACGCATAACTTTAAATGTAACGAGAACAAACATCTCGCTGTATAAACACGCATAAATTTTAATGTAACGAGAACAAACATCTCGCTGTATAAACATGCATAAATTTAAATGTAACGAGAACAAACATCTCGCTGTATAAACATGCATGAATTTAAATGTAACGAGAACAAATATCTCGCTGTATAAACATGCATAAATTTAAATGTAACCAGAACAAACATCTCGCTGTATAAACACGCATAAATCTAAATGTAACGAGAACAAACATCTCGCTGTATAAACATGCATAAGTTTAAATGTAACGAGAACAAACATCTCGCTGTATAAACATTCATGAATTTAAATGTAACGAGAACAAACATCTCGCTGTATAAACACGCATAAATTTAAATGTAACGAGAACAAACATATCGCTGTATAAACATGCATAACTTTAAATGTAACGAGAACAAACATCTCGCTGTATAAACACGCATAAATTTAAATGTAACGAGAACAAACATCTCGCTGTATAAACATGCATAAATTTAAATGTAACAAGAACAAACATCTCGCTGTATAAACACGCATAAATTTAAATGTAACAAGAACAAACATCTCGCTGTATAAACACGCATAAATTTAAATGTAACAAGAACAAACATCTCGCTGTATAAACACGCATAAATTTAAATGTAACGAGAACAAACATCTCGCTGTATAAACACGCATAAATTTAAATGTAACGAGAACAAACATATCGCTGTATAAACACGCATAAATTTAAATGTAACGAGAACAAACATCTCGCTGTATAAACACGCATAAATTTAAATGTAACGAGAACAAACATCTCGCTGTATAAACACGCATAAATTTAAATGTAACAAGAACAAACATCTCGCTGTATAAACACGCATAAATTTAAATGTAACGAGAACAAACATCTCGCTGTATAAACACGCATAAATTTAAATGTAACGAGAACAAACATATCGCTGTATAAACATGCATAACTTTAAATGTAACGAGAACAAACATCTCGCTGTATAAACACGCATAAATTTAAATGTAACGAGAACAAACATCTCGCTGTATAAACATGCATAAATTTAAATGTAACAAGAACAAACATCTCGCTGTATAAACACGCATAAATTTAAATGTAACAAGAACAAACATCTCGCTGTATAAACACGCATAAATTTAAATGTAACAAGAACAAACATCTCGCTGTATAAACACGCATAAATTTAAATGTAACGAGAACAAACATCTCGCTGTATAAACATGCATAACTTTAAATGTAACGAGAACAAACATCTCGCTGTATAAACACGCATAACTTTAAATGTAACGAGAACAAACATCTCGCTGTTTAAACATGCATAACTTTAAATGTAACGAGAACAAACATATCGCTGTATAAACACGCATAAATTTAAATGTAACGAGAACAAACATCTCGCTGTATAAACATGCATAACTTTAAATGTAACGAGAACAAACATCTCGCTGTTTAAACATGCATAACTTTAAATGTAACGAGAACAAACATATCGCTGTATAAACACGCATAAATTTAAATGTAACGAGAACAAACATCTCGCTGTATAAACACGCATAAATTTAAATGTAACGAGAACAAACATCTCGCTGTATAAACACGCATAAATTTAAATGTAACGAGAACAAACATCTCGCTCTACGACTCTTTACTTAGGATGACCCTATAAATTTGAACCTAATTCACAGTATCATCTCACGTATAGGTTGCAATGTGCCTTGTTTGGGCTTAATATAATTAAAAATAATAATTTTACAAATTGAAGCCACACATATAAAAGACTTAAATACTTGTAAATTACCTTTCATATTTCTATTGTTTCTGAATCTTTATCTGTACTCGGTATCAAGTGTATTTTCTAATTGGTCATATGAAGATTCCAATTGAGGTTCAAAGTCATTTTGTTCAATTATGATTGAAAGCTGCTACGCCCACAAGTATCTTTATTGACTTCTATTTAAAATCATACACCAGTTTGGAACACACACGATAAGATCAAATGATGAATATGAACAAGTTCCTTTGTGGAAGATATATTGATAAATAAGAAAAGCTGTTTATATTCTTCTATTTCTACTAATATTTGTGTCACATATGTTATCATTGTTCAGTCTCTTATCATGATATGTCATCGGAAGTTGGTATATTAGATTTACACATTCCATGTATGTCATATTGTTATTCATAAGGATCTATACTGAACACATGGCAAGTGTTTTAGTTTTCAGTTTTGTTTATATAGCAATTGTTTTTAAGCTGACATTCACATTTTATTGTTGGGTCTTTCTTATGAACAATATCGATAATCACGCCGAGTAATCGGTTGCATCATGTGTATGTTTATTTCAATATGTGCTTTACGTTTCTTGCCGGTAAATTGTATCAGGTTTATAAATAATAATATCAATTCTGTAACGGATGTTGCATTGCCGAATGTTCATGGGTCTTGTTTACAATGTGATTATCAGTTATAATGATATCAGTTATAATAGTTTATGTACTATTGCTCATTGATAGAGTCGTGTAGTTTTTCAGAATTGTTTTTTCTTTTATACTTTGTCTTACGAGAATTTAGCTTATTTTTTTTAGTAGAACTGTCCTATTTTGATCATGCTGGTTGGTTTCGCTTATCTGAATCGCATTATATCAAATATACTTCTAGTGGGAATCGCGTTGATAATCGTACACTTCTTCATTCTTTTGCTTTTCTTACGAATATTTATTTTTCGATTTGCTGTTACTTTTAATTTACCGCACATTAATCGCTGATTGCCAATGTTTTATTATTGATGAATATATATTTATGATTTTGATTTCTCTGTGGAATTGTTAGATTTGAATATAATTTCGGTGTGAGTCATTCATGGATCAGGTTCTCATGTTGAGATAAAGTCTGAGTTAATTTATGCATGTTAGCCAGACGTCTGGACCGATTGCAATACTCTGTTGCTACACTGGCCCTATTACAATCTGCCCCTCGCTGAGGTGTACGTAATGACTGGGAGAATGTTTTCTGGACAACAGAATTGATACCACACAACCCTCTTAAAAGGAGGAGTAATGCACGAAATGATGGTATCATGCCGAACGAACGAACACATACTACAGTAAAACTATCACGATGCGGTCATTAAAAAGAGAAGACCTGACATCGAAATGTGAATTTCCATAAAATGAAGACGTATTCATAAAGAGTGAGGCTGTATTGCTAAGGAAGGAGTCAGTAATGCTCTTCAACATGCAACTTGAGTTTCTTACTAAATAGAGACTGGTCAGATATTTAAGACAATTACGAACCAGTGTTTTGGAGAAGACCAGAAAATGAAATACGTGGAAAAGTAAAAGAGGGGAAGAGGGGGACGGGATTGATTAAATAAAACAAAATAGTGGGAAAATCTTGGTGTAAATATATGAAAAGAATGAATAAAAAAGGAGGGTAAGGGAACAAAGAAATGATGGAGTCAAATGATGAAGGAAATGGGGAGGGATCGAAGCCTCTGCTTTATCTGTTTCCGGAATATGAACCAGCTATAGGCTACTTTATTGTTACAAACCCTAATATATTGTGTACACTATTATTTTAAGAGAAGTTGCAATTTTCGCAATATATGGGGGAGATATTCATGCGCTTTCTAACTTTATTACGATCTAATTTATTGCGATAAATACGAGCTGGAGTTGAACTCAGATTTTTGGATTATATCGTTGTGGTCGATATCCAATGAATGGCATAGAAAAAAAGCATCATGAGAGAAAGGAGAAAAATCATAAGACAAAAATGTTAAAAAGATTAAAATGATGAAAAGATAAAAATGGAAAAGAGACAAAAATAATTAAAGGACTTGGTAAAATGACAAATTAAGAAAAAATGAAAAAAATAATTATGAAAACAAAAAATGAAAAGAAAAAAAAACGAAAAGAATAAAAAAAACGAAAAGAATGAAAAAAACGAAAAGAATGAAAAAAACGAAAAGAATGAAAAAAACGAAAAGAATGAAAACAGCAAAAAGAATGAAAACAGCAAAAAGAATGAAAAAAGCAAAAATAATGAAAAAAGCAAAAATAATGAAAGAAACACGAGAATGAAAAAAAACACGAGTAGAATAAAAAAAAACACGAGAAGAATGAGAAAAAAAACGAAGACTTATAAAAATAAAATGATGTCGGAGAAAAGATGGAAAAAGAAAGATAAAAATAGAAGATAAACAAGCGAGAAACAGAACAAAAATATGAAGAACTAAAAAGGACAAAATGACAAAATAAAAACGAAAACGACAGGGAGAAAGCAGGAAAAAAGGAAGGGATGAGGAGAAAAAGGAAAGAGGAAGGGGAGAACGAGAAAAGAGAGAAGAAGATGGGCAAAGAGGAGAGGAAGATGGGCAAAGAGGAGAAGGTGAGCCAAGAGGAGAAGGTAGGAAAGAGTAGACAAGGGAGAGAAGAAAAAGACGACAAACAGTGAAATAGAGAATATGGTTATGGAAGATACGCCGAGGAGAACGTGTAAAGAAAATTATTGATCCCATTAATTACGAAAATTTTCGCAAAGGTAAAGACATGATTGCTTTTAATCTGTGCACACGCAACCACTTCTGTTTGATGTGTTATATTAATTATGTGTCTGCGTGAAAAGTAAATATTATCGCTTCCTCGTGCCTCTTATCATTTCTGTTCCCCTTTGGTCCAAACAATGAACACTTCTTCATTAACACAATCAAATAGTTAACTGTGTGCAATTCTGCCTCGACCGATGATAATAAAAAAACAACTATGCGTTGAGCTAAATATAAATAGAAACAGAGGATTGGTCAATTTAATACGGTATGTACCTTTAGACACGAGATAATATCAAACAATAGAATTACATATACGTATAAAAATATAATATAGTCATCCACAGCCAGCTTTTTTATCGTTGTACGAGTCAATAGTGTGACTACATATCAACGAGATCTGAAAACCGGTCGCCAGGCTACTGCATACTGCGACCAACTAGTTTCGACCTCACAACTGGAAGTGGAAGAATTAATATCGTGTTCAGTTTTTCTTAATAATTTTATGATACTGTTAGCTGAGACAACTTAATTCGGTTCAAGGAAGAATATTGCGTTAGATTAAATTGCAAACATCTTTATACCGCTTGCCGACAAGACAGGACGCGGAGCGAACGCTCGTTGTTATGCAAAATAAAATACTCCGCTGGATCTCAGCAATTAAACTGTTCGACAACGTCTGTAATGACGACATCCGTAACCGCTACGGCATCGCGTCGATCAACGGTAATATGAGAGGGTGATGGTTCAGATGGTTCGAACACCGTCGCGAAACTCGTTGTTAAATTAGAAGTCACCAGAAAGTGACCGAGAGGAAGGCCGACGATGAGATGGGCAGACGCTCTGCACAATGATCTTATGATCTTCGTAAATTGCGGACTCTGAGTTAGTCTCGAGCTATGACAAAGAAAACGAAGAAGTTCAGTGGAAACCACCATTTTCTTCCACTGGCCTCCCTGGTTATGATTTCGATTCTCGGAGACGGTGTGTTAATAGGATTAGACCACACTGACGAGTAGTAATAACAACGAAACAGATGTTTGCGGATGACTATCTCTAATTTTATATACATATATGCTCTTTCTGCATTTTTAATTGTAGGTTATTCAGTTTATCCGTCGCTGAAATATAAATAGCAGACAGGAAATGCTTACGCCGCTATATTTTGCCTATTATTAATGGGCCATCGTGCTGTAGCAGAGTGGTACGATTTGAATTTTCTTTAGTTTTAACCACCCTGATCAGTTGTAATAAAAATGAAACGACACTCTAATTATGTTTTACACACATATGTCTATAACATAATACGCTAAGGCGGTTTATGTTATCACCCTACAATCCATTTGTGCAAATATGAGATCGCCTGATATGCCGAATATGCAATCCCTAAAACAATTTCATTTTATCTGATGATTCTTGTTTCGAACGTGAAACTTGTTGTAAAATACACTTTATCCTTAGTATTAAAGTATAGCATCTCTTCTGTCCAATGATCGTACAAAACTATCGTAGGGTCTGCGTTCGTTCCAAACCTCTACTGAATGTAAATATGTCACAAACCTCTATCATAGTGTTAGAGTTAGAGCTATATGCAGATATATTCTGAAACTATATGAATCAGGATACTTAGATGTTTGAATTTGAAATAAAACGGTAGAGCAGCAATATCATGGGGTCTGCGTTCGCGCTGGACATCCATAGAATGGAAATATTTTAAAGCAGAACAGCAATATATAATAGATGAAATATACAACTGTGGAATTTCCACTGGTCCCGCTTGTATATTTTAATAGCAGAACAACCGAGCGTATTTTTTTAGGGAAGTTGCTCCAGACACGGCATGAAGCCACTTGATGTAATGAGCTAAAAAAAAACTACTTCAAGGTCAAAAACTAGGCAAGTGCTAGATGGATACATTCTGCCTCAGAAAACAGCAAATATTCCTCCTTCGTCAGAAACACCGCACATGGAATGTGAGAACTAAAGGACAAAAAAAGCGAGAGTTACGAGGCTGCCGAAAGTAAATTCAAGGTTCACTTTTTACTCTCCTAAATGAGGCGCGTGTAACAATAGTATATCGTAAGAGTTAAATACATTGTGTGTAAATTACGTAACAAAACTAAAATAGTTAACGGTTTATTAGAACAGATGCAAGCACTATTAGGTAGTAACATATATGAAATTAAGCAATTCAAAAAATCATGTGTGTAGCTTAAAAAAGAGAATTAATATTCTTACTCGATGTGTTATTTCGTCACGGAGCAGCTTCCAGATTAAAAATCAATAAACATGTCGACAGGGATGCGTCCGTCATAGTTCGGGGTTCATGTAGCTAGAAAACATATCTAGGATACGATTGTGCATATGTACATGTTTAAGTGTGCATTTAATAGAAAAGGGAAATTGGAAGAATATACAGACTTAGGCTCTTGTATTTTATCTAGTACTACAACGAGCCAATTTTACATAACGGTAAGAGTGTTCGGTAATGAGCAGGGAGAACAGAGTTCGATCCTCGGTCGAGTCATACAAAATACTAAATAAGATGGAAACTAAATAGGATGGTACGTGTGACCCCTTGCTAAACACCCAGCAATATCAGGTGAAGATCAAAAGGAAAAAGGGGGCGCCATCCCCTATAACTCAATGCAGTAGCTAATAAAAAGAGATCCTTCGGGTCGCCCTCGACTATTGGCAACCACTTCACTTATATTTAATTCAAGCTAAAATATACGTGCTCCTTGTGCGGAATTTACTAGAATAAAATTGTCCACAATATTTATAACAGAAAAATGTGAAAATATAAAGAATTCGTCGAGAGAACCGTGCGATATATTTTAGACATGCAGACACAAAATAATAATTAAGAAAATCAATCCAGAAAGATGGACAAAGCAGATAGGCCTGGTGAAACAAGATTGCAAAAAAGTTTCATTGAGTGCGTGGAAATAGTTTAATTGGAAAAGTAGTAGGGATGCGAGACGAGAAAGAAATGTGCAAAAGCACATCACTCATCACTGATTTGCAAGCGAATTAGCAGGCACTCGAATGCTTAACTCTGTGTGTTTGGTTTGGTATTTCATTCGGATTTCAGGTCTTTTCATTAATAGTAAATCACTTCTAAACTGAAAATCAAGAGATAAATTCATATATATATATATATATATATATATATATATATATATATATGATACAGAATGGAAAAAGTGTTCCGACATAATGGAAATTAAAAAAGGAAAACAAAAAAAAATATCATTTATGTATTCATCAACGTTTCGTCTTCATTATAAGACTTCCTCAGGATGATTGTCTGAAGAAAGAAATTAAACATACAAGTACCACATTTTTTAAACACGAGATGTGAGATTAAAATTGTGGCTGTTTGTGAAAAAAATATGAGATACAAATAAATGGTGGCAGTGGGAGTAGAGAGTATGGGGTGATAGAGAGAACGGGAGGGTTAAAACAATCAGGCTTATGTAAGGGGAGGGGAGAGAGGAAAGGGGGCGAGAGACAAAATCAGGCGTGGAGAAGGTATCAACATTTGACACCTGCATGTATATATATATATAAGCACATAAACATATACGCAATTAAGCATACATGTATATATATATATATAAATATTCACGTATACATACAAAAAACACACATGTAAAATCGCACCCAATGTGTGGAAAAATAAAAAGGGGAATTTTTGTTCATGTCATGATGTGCTCGGGTGATTGACTAGAAACAAAAAAGTTTTCAGAATATTATTAACTGTGGCGTTGTCCATTATTTAAAACATTTAACTGTAGGTTGATGACATGAATAAAGATTTTTAAAAAAGAGACGGATATACTTATTGTATATGTTGATGTACTTATTAATTTATTTAATTATTTATTTAATTATTCATTAATTTTATTTAATTATTCACTAAATTTATTTAATTATTCATTAAATGTATTTAATTATTCATTAAATGTATTTAATTATTCATTAAATTTATTTAATTATTCATTAAATTTATTTAATTATTCATGGAACACTTGAATATATAGGCATTGCATTTGGAGATTAAATTTTAGCCCCAGAAAGGGGTCCCTTGATTTTTGAGAACTTCGACTGAAGTAAAAATGAAACATAAAATGCAAGCATTTCATTAACTCCGAACATCATTCTAAATCCATCATGGGGGTTAATAAAGCCATGCCATTTTGGAATTGTGGCCATTAAACAGAATTGTGTTTTCGTTTTCATTTACCATCATGTCCAAATCGGGGGAAATCCGGTAATGAACATCATTTTTTGTCTTAATACGTCTGCTTCTCAGGATGAAATATAAAACAAAGCCTCATACTAAGATCGACCACAACTGTTTTGAACATTTTAAGAGAAATCCAATGTTTGTAACTATTTTATTATTGATTTTAGAATGCTGTTGTGAGATTTGTGTGTGTTTTATTAACAAACAAAGATAAATGTTACTTTATTTTATTTATGACTCAAATGTAGATAACTGTAAGAATTGAAATGTAATAAAGATCATTACATGGGATTCAAAAATAGGAACAGTACACATGGGGTCCTTATCCACGTAGGGAGTTCCTGCTAGTTAGAAATTCT
>OY744524.1:109922096-109932096 GCA_963556195.1 Sepiola atlantica | reverse complement strand
CATACAGACTGTTTCACAGCTCATCAGTGCGGCTAGACCGAAACGCAACCGTCGAGCCGACAGTCGGCGCTGCTAACCCCTACGCCATCATACGACACTGACTGAATGTAAGATGTATGTCAATGTAAACATTGCAAATGCCGGGATCTGGCGATACCCTTACAAAAATAAGCTCCACCCGGAAGGGTCTTTATATAGTCATCCACATACAGACTGTTTCGCTGTTTCACAGCGAATCAGTGCGGCTAGACCAGTTAGTGCCTCAAGCCGGGATCGAAACGAAACCGTCGAGCTGACAGTCGACGCTGCTAACCCATATATATATATATATATATATATATATATATATATATATATATATATATATATATATATATTTCTGTGTAATAACCATAGTCATATTATCTTGTGAAGGAAGAATTATGGGTCTAGTGTATCAGTACAACATTTCAGAGTAACTCACTATCATTAGTTTGGGGGCTAGGATTAAAGTGTAGTATCTGTTCTGATACTGCACTTCATCTTTTCTGCTCTCAGTCAGCGCAGGTTAGAAATTTTTATAGACTGAGGCAACTTTGATTTTTCTCAAAATTCAGCGTATACCGTTTGGGAGGGGGCTGGATGTTACCCACATTAAAAACCGAGCTTATATCTAACTGTCCTCATTGGGAGGCAAGTAAATAGGGATTCACTACTTGAAAAGATAAAGACGAATCCTAATTGCCTGTGTATGTTTCTTCTCATGGATTGTTATGATACACGCAACGTGGATTATTATAAGATGTATTAGTTGTTGATTTCTACTTAGTTGACCATAGCTCGCATTCATTTCTTTAAAAGAAAGCTGAGTTTCTTTTTGTAGTGTGTTAGTTAATTGTGTTAATTAATTTAAAGCTTACTGATTACATCACGTTGAAACACCGGTTTTCGTCGGATCGTCAAAGTTAAGCAATGTTGAAACCAGTGAGTATTTACATGGGTTAAATTTTGTAAATACCAAGTCCGTCTTTTTAGGGTGGCATTGTAAAATCATTTTTTTCTATTACCGTCAAACAAAATATGAAGAAAGAGAGAGAGAGAGAGAGAGAGAAAGAAAGAGAGAGAAAAAGAGAGAGAGAGTAAATGAGAGGGATGTTAAATGAGAGAGAGGGTGTATGAGATAGAGAAGAGGGTAAAGAAGAGAGAGAACAAGGTAAATTAAGAGAAACGGTTAAGAAAAAGAGCGAGAGTAAGGAAGAGAGAAGGTAAAAAGAAAAAAGATTAAAGAAGAGAAAAAGAGTGTAAAAGAGAAGGAAATAGAAAGACTATGTAAAAGAGAGAAGAAGAGACATGGTAAAGGAGAGAGAAGCAAGGTGAAGAAAAGAGAGAGGCAAGGTGAAGGAGAAAAAGAGAAAAGGTAAAAAAGAAGACACTAGGTAAAAAGACAGAGAAAAAGGAAAGATAAGTGAAATAGGGTAAGGTAAAGAGAGGGTACAGCAGAGAGAGGGTACAGCAGAGAGAGGGTACAGCAGAGATAGGGTACAGCAGAGACAGGGTACAGCAGAGAGAGGGTACAGCAGTTGTAGGGTACAACAGTTGTAGGGTACAACAGTTGTAGGGTACAGCAGTTGTAGGGTACAGCAGTTGTAGGGTACAGCAGTTGTAGGGTACAGCAGATACAGGGTACAGCAAATACAGGGTACAGCAGAGATAGGGTACAGCAGAGATAGGGTACAGCAGAGATAGAATTTTGCAGACGTTTTAAAAAAGGTTGAAAAAAGAGTTTGAAAAAAAGAGTGTAAAAAAGAGATCAAGAAAGAATCGAGAGACACTAAAAAAGAATATATACAGAGAGAACAGAAGTGTGAGAACACAGAAAGGGGAGAGAGAATTGAAGGAGAGATGACAGAAAGGATGAAGAAGACGCAAAGGATAGAGACGGCAGAAAATGTAGAGAGGACAGCAGAGGGAGAGAAAATACAGAAGAGAGAAAGAGAGCCAAACTGTGTGAGAGAGAAGAAGAAAGAACAGACGTGTGAGAGAGGACGGACGTGTGAGAGAAGAAGAAGAAAGAACAGACGTGTGAGAGAGGACGGACGTGTGAGAGAGGACGGACGTGTGAGAGAGGACGGACGTGTGAGAGAGAACGGAAGTGGAAGGGAGAGAACAGAGGAGGGAGAGAGAGAACAGGGGAGAGAGAACATGGGGGAGAGAGAACAGAAGGTAGAAAGCGAGAACAGAGGAGAAAAAGAGAACAGAGGAGAAGAAGAGAACAGAGGAGAGGGGGGAAACATAGAACAGGGAGAGAACAGAAGAGAGGGAGAGAGAGAGAAAATAGGTTCGTGGTTAGTCACAATGTATGTTTATATGTCGGAAAACCACTAGTCAATTGTCCAGCTAATTAGTGTTCGATTCCGGACATTTATCTTTTTAGCATCCGCCTACGCAATCCACACCCACAACGGACGTAAGCAGTCGAAGATAAATTCAGCGTCATCAACAATTTCCAGTTCACTCATCATCTGTCTTGTTTAATGCTTATAAATCATAACAAACCAAATGAGCCATGAAATACGCCTTTAGATATGGCTAGAGAATGAAACGAAATAATCTCAAGAGGGAAGGAAAAGAACATTAAGAATTAAAAGTAAACGAAAAAAAGAAAACGAATGAAAGTTCATGAAAGAAGCGATGGTTGACAAACTTATGTAAGATAGTTTCTTCATTTAATTTACTCTTGAAAGACCATTGCTAGAATATGAGAAAATGTTAAACCGAACATTCATGTCTCTGCATTGTTAGCGGGAAAAAAAACTTTACATTTTTATATGTAGATACTAGCAAATATATGCTCCCTCAGGTCGAATATTTTTGCTAGGTAAGAAGCATGATATCATAATGAACAAACTGCATACATTGACCCCACTCCCACAGGAAGAGGTAATGACTAAGAGTATGATATCATGACGAACTAACAGTACCCCCCTATCCCGAAAAGAAGAGGTAATGCCTTGGAGGATGATATAATGAAACAGAATAGATAGTTAACTTCCTCGACTCCCCCAAAAAGGGAAAAAGTCATCCTGGTACGATGATATCATGAGAAACAAACATATCTTATAGTGCCCGCCCCCGCCAAGAAAGAAGAAGGTAATGCCCGGGAGGAATGTATTATGAGGAATAAAAATATACTACACAAACCCGCAACGGAGAAGGCAAAGCGTCAGAGTATTACCCCTCCCGCCTCCACACACACTAAAACAATGAATGTGTTTATGCCTATTCGGAAATACCCCCCCCCCAACATAGAGGAGGTAATACCTGGGAGTATCACCCCATTAAAGAGAAACGTAATGCCTGCTAGTATGTTATGGCAAGTTTTATTGTACACGTAAAATGTAGAAATGGGTTGAAAAATATAGTTGCCATCTTTATAAACAAATGGAAGTCTGTACACTAAAGAACAACGATAACTTTTTTCATTTGTCATTCAATTAAAAAAAAGACATGTTTATAACCGTGAGTAATTGTTCTTCGCTAGCTAGCCTCTTAATTAACTTGTTTAGATTGCGACTATATTTTTTCGAACTAATTGTTATTTTGGCGTTTCACGAGTACAAATAAAATTGATACAACTTAAAGTTTGTAATATTTTGTTTTGTTTTTTTTTTTTATTAAAACATGGTTTAAGTAAAAAATATATATAAGTACATTATGAGTAATGCCGGAACTTATTTCACCTTAAATAATTTACGCCAAAATTGTAGGGAAATACCTTTTTCCTAAAGAATATGGGTTTATTATAAAAGTCAGCATGCGTGTTTTTTTATTTATTTAATATTGAGGGGGTCGAGATATTTATTACGAAGGCAAAGAAAACTTTAAATTAAAAAAAAAGCTTACAATTTAAACAGAAAGTCCAATTTTATTGGTTTTTATTTAAGACATTTTATTTATATATTTTTGCTCTTTTATTTCGTAAATAAATCATGTACTTCCAAAACAATAAAAAAAGAAAACCAATCGTCGCTAGAGAAAGGGGAAGGGCAGGTAGTGATGACGACGCCAAATTTTATTTCATATTATTTTAAAAAGAGCCCCGCTCCCTTAAGAGAGAGAGAGAGACAGATCGTCCGCAAGAGAGATAGAGAAAGAGAGAGAGAAACCAATCACCTCCCATTTTCTGTGAACTCGGTATATCTTTCTAGCTGGCTAAGATATCTTAGTTGTATCTCAAGTATCTCTCTTGATAATTTAAGAATGTTTTTTCGTAATTTATTTCTTTGTATATTAAATTACTTACATTAATAACTGTTAATTTACAGAAATCTATTGTAGATACAAAGGGAAAATAAAACAATATAATTATAAATAAATAACAACATTTATTAATTATAGATGGTTAAAAAAGACGTTATGCAAATTGACAGCTATTTGAATGTCTAAATGTGTTTTTATTTTAATATGATATATATTTGAAAGAATACTCTGTATTATTGATTAAAATAACAATATCCGTTATTATGGTAATATAGAGTGATAAATAAATAAAAAAACACTTTCGCATTTATCTATTTAGATGATACAAAATTTATAAATTATGATACCTGTGTATTAATATATTTTTATATTTACTTTGAATTCATACAAAAAAAGTTGTTTAATAACTCAAGAGTGGTTATAGTACTAGCGCTTAAATTGTATAATATCTTTATTTGTTAGTTTTTGTGTATTCTCTTATTGCAAAAAAAATGACGGAGTATTTTATGAAAGAAAATAGCATCGTTTTCTTTTCGAGGTCTTTTTAGAAATTGTTTGAATCTTATTTTGTTCGATTTGCCTATGTAGCAGTTACCTCCTCCTTTCAAAACATAACTGCACTGGTTAGCCGTTAGGTGTCGCTTTTTCACCGACAGGTGTCGCTGAAAACGACACAAGAGTTATCTGCCCTTCGGACTATAAAAACCGTTGCAAACGGAAATTCTCTCTCTTCTTCACCAACCAGCCTCGACAGAACAACGCTGGTACCAGCGCTTCGTTTCATCGCTTTTTCCTACTCAATTGGCCTTGACAGAACGACGCTGACACTAGCGTTCCGTTTCACTTTTCTCTTCTAGTCGATTGGCCTCGGCAGAACGACGCTAATACACTAGCGCTTCGTCTCACGCTTTTCTCTGGAACTGGTCTCGGCATAACAATTACCAACACACGTTTCTTCCGTCAACACGTGGTCAAACAACGGTAAGAGTTCTCAACTCATTTTCTTTGTGTACGGCTTTCAAAGACTTTTCCCACGCCGGTTTCATTTCTTCTCGTACCTATTCAAAAACTGTTTTTCCATCGACACACATGCATACATCACACACTTCATCATTCCACGTACACACACGTTCAATAAACGTTATTTGAACTACCTCATCTTGTTTGTTAATTATTACTCTGCCTTTGCATGCAACATTGCTTGATTATACGAACACGTTCATAATCGGAGGAACACGACCCTCGATCCTAACACCTATGAAAGTAATACGCGGTCATTTATTTCGTTGTTATTTTACGTTGAAACTAATAAATGAGTAAAATTAAGACAGAGAACAGTTCTGAGGTTGACGGTTTCAGATTTTTCTCGGTTTACTTTGTAGATAAATGTTCACTGAAGAAGAATTTTGAAAACATATCTTGAATTGATTATGAAGTAAACTGTGTTTGAAAATTGGCAGAAACAATTGTATGGATGAAGATGTCTATTACAAGGAACACTCGAATTGTTTATTATATTATCTCTCGCTTCCTCTCTTTTCATAGTGTGTGTGTTCGGGGATGGGGAGATCTCCGAAGCTAATTATGCAATCATTTTGGAACTTTTCTGTCAGATGAAAGGTTTGATAAAGTTAGATATGTTTAGTTTAATTTTGTTTTATGCACGAAAGGTTGGAATTCCTTAGTAAAAATTCAAATAACTCCGATTTTGATAAAATTTTAACAATAGGTTTTGCCATCAATTAATCGATTTTAAAATATCAGTTTTAATGAGGTATTTTCAAGGGTTGTAAGGCGATTATTATCGGTAACCCACCTTTTAAAATAAATAACGCATATCTAGATATTGTTTTACCCCATTTATCTTATTTTATACAGTGTCGAACATGTTTTCTTCCATCACGCTTTCGCTCTGTGTTTATTAACAGTCAAAGGTAAAACTAACTACACAATAGCCTATTCTATTATCAAGAATAAGGGATATCACCACTAATCGAAATTCTTATATGTAGATGAAAATAATAAATATTTATATAAATATGCATTATACAGGGTGATTCATAAGTCACTTAGATATTTTGAATGATTACCATATGAAGCACAAACATACTATGAACATTTGATGATTGTTATCTTACTCTCTAATTACTGCTATTTGTTGTTTAAAATTTGTTCGTTTATATATTTGTTTCTATATATATTTATTTCATAATCAATCAAATATGCTACAAAAGGTCGTAAATTCCTTGCAAAAAAGAATGGAGCTATGCAACTTTAGAATTTCAAAAATAAATAGCTCATGAATCACCCTGTATATATATATATATATATATATATATATATATATATATATATATATATATAGATAGATAGATAGATATAGATAGATAAAAATAAATATTTATATAAAAAATAATATATATATATATAATATATATAAATGTAGATAAAAATAATAAATATTTATATAAAAAATATTATATATATTATATATATATGTAGATAAAAATAAATATTCATGTAAAATATATATACATATATATATACACATTATATATATATATATGTGTGTGTAGATAATAATAAATATTTATAAAAAATATGTATATATATGTATATGAAAATAAAGATGTATATAAAATACATATATAGATATTATATATATATAGATAAAAATAATAAATATTTATATAAAAATATATATATATTATATATATGTAGATAAAATAATAAATATTTATATAAAAAATATATTATATATATATGTGGATCAAAAATAATAGATATTTATGTAAAAAGTATTATATATATATATATATATATATATATATATATATATATATATATATATATATATATATATATATATATATATATTAATATTAAATAAAGTGTTACAACAACATCCGGACCAAGGTTTCAGATCCGAGAAAATCGGACCTTCATCAGCGGAGTCGTATAGCTTAATGAGTGAGAACAACCGCCAGGAATTTTAAAATATTGCCAGTTGGAAAGATGGAACACTTTCAGATTTAAAATTGTCACGTGCGTGGAATATACGTGGTCAGTTATGGAAAAGTTTAAGATCAAAACAACAGCGACGCTGTACATCGAAAAGCAAGAAATTAAATGGGAATAACGTTAACTGTCGGACAGATGGGAACCTAGAAGGTTTAAATTGTCACGTGCGTGGAATTACGTAGCCCGTTATCGAAAGTATTCAAATGTAACTAATATGTTATCGAAAGTAAATGAGGATAACGTTAAAAATAAAAATAAATTTATATTAAGTTAAAAATTATATTTAAATAATATGTTAAAGTGATAATATATTACTAAAAATATTAAATAATAAATCATTAAAAATAAAACTTATAATTAAATAAATTGTAGTCACACCATTTATAAATTTATGAGTCGTAAGGGTACTAATCATAAAAAATTAAGGTACTAATAATAAAAGGAGGAGGGGAATGAAAAAGAATAATGAAGAAAAATAAATATAGAAAAATAATGAAGAAAAATAAATAAATAAAAATAAAGATGAAATAAATACACTGTTAGATAAAATAAAGGATAACAAAATTGTGTAAAAATAAAAATAAAAGATAAAAGGCAAGAGAAGGAAAAATGGGGATATGGGGAACTCCACATTAGACATTTTAAATTAGAATTTAAAATTTAAAAACAGTTATATACATAAATATAAAAAACAATCCATAATTAAAACATGCAATAATAGAAATCAAGTTTAGGGCAACAGTCGGGATACCATACAGTTCCATCTTTAAAACGGGCTATATTTTGAAATTCCTGGCGGTTGTTCTACCTCATTAAGCTATACGACTCCGCTGATGAAAGTCCGATTTTCTCGGATCTGAAATCTTGGTCCGGATGTTGTTGTAACACTTTATTTAATATTAATAAATATCATGCTCTTATTAATTATCTAGTTAATTTTACTTTTGCATTAATAGTTGAGCACTCTGCTGGGAAACTCTCCCAATTAAGAAATACGGTGTATATATATATATATATATATATATATATATATATATATATATATATATATATATATATATATATATATATATATTGTATGTACATACTAGAAAAATGTGACCACTCATGTCAACAATTAATCTCTACTGTAAGTGTTTACATTAGGAATATGTTTGTTTGGAAAACCAGTCAAATATGAAATATGAAGAAAATCCTAAATTAGTCTCTTTCTGCTCGCGATATATCTATATCTTACTGTTTTCTGTTTTCAAACTACGGAGTTAATAGTATTACTGCACGTGATAACACTCCCTCTTGTGCATAATGACCTATTCTAAAACTATAAAATAAGAGAGATGTATCACACATCTGAGAGAGAGAAAGACAGAAAGAGGGAGTGAAACTGATAAATAGAAAGTGATTAAGCGATGGCCAACTTAATTACATATTACGGCTAATTGAATGTGTTTCAAACATAACACCGTCTCAAAACTGACAACTATATTTCGTGTGATAACAATTTGTATGAAAAATACTTCTGGAAACAAACGTTAACAAGCCGCGCATGCGTAGTCCCCCTCTGTATGTGATGAGTGTAAAATGCAATCAATTTGGGCAATTTGGGGCATTTTTGACCCCCCTTTGACTCCCTGGGGCGTGAACCAGATTTTTTCTGAGCTCAAGGATGCTCATTTTATATCCAGAACAATTGCCTCTACATTTTGGCCAAGTTTCAGAAACATTAAATGGATGGATAAAACGTTATGGGAGAAAAGGGTAATTTTTGCCATTTTGGGGGCTTTTAACCCCTTGAGGGCGCGAACCAGATTTTTTCTCAGGTCAGCAATACTAATTTTCTATTAGGAACAATTGCCTCCACATTTTGGCCAAGTTTCAGAGAAATTGAATGGATGGATGAAAAGTTATGGGGCAAAAAATGACATTTTTGCCATTTTGGAGCCTTTTTACCCCCTGGTGGGCTTAACAGATTTTTATTCAAAAATCGAAGAATGTCACTTTCTAACCTGACCAAAGTTACAACTTCATGCAAAATTTCAGAGAAATTCGATGGATGGTTGCGGAGAAAAATCCGAACGGACTGACATGCCTCAAAACATAAGTTCCCCGATTTATAAAATTAACCCAGAATTAGTATAATAATATATTTATTAACGTAGAGACAACGACTTTTATTATTAGTAGTAGTAGTAGCAGTATCATAAGTATTATTATTATTATTATTAGTATTAGTGGTAGTAGTAGTAATAGTAGTAGTAGTAGTAGTAGTAGTAGTAGAAGCGGGCTCCGTTGAAATTACAGTTTCTGTATTCAGTTAATTCCATTCCAAGGTTAATATTGTTCTTTTTCCCCTTCCGTAATAAATAATTGCCATCGTCTGTTATATATGTTTTAAATAAATAAAAAGAATGCGTGTTTCCCTTTGTCTATTCATTTACAATTGTAAAAATCTATATCTTTTTCAAAACAATAAATATTCCCTTTTTTCCTTTCCGTAAAATGTAATAATTGTCAGCTAAATATGTTTTTTTTTAATTAAACGAAAGTTTTAAACGTTTTATTTAATTTGTATATTGTTAAAATGTAATCCATTTTTTAATAAATAGCTTCTTTTTCTTATCCTAAGAATAATTGTCAGTAACATATTATTTCAATAAATCAAATGAATGTCACTTTCGCTAAATGTAGGTAATTATATTGTAAAAATTCGATGTGTAAAAATTACATTAAAATAAAAAAT
>OY744524.1:109902096-109919596 GCA_963556195.1 Sepiola atlantica | reverse complement strand
ATTCAACAACTAACAAAAATAAACTCAAAAACTCATCTTGTAAAGTTCCACCGAGATATTTCGGCCGTAGATACGACAATTTTCGATCAGTTAATAAACTTTATTTCAAAACGGAAAAGTGTTCAAATTTATACAGAGAATGCGATTGGAAGAAAATGTCACGTGCAGAGAACAACAAAACGGAGAGAAAAAGGAATGCGAGGAATGTTATGAAAAGAGAAAGAAAAAGAAGATGAAGAAGAGGAAGAAGAAGAAAGAGATACCAATAAACCAGTATCTTTAGAACGTCAGTTGAAGAAGACGAAACGAAGAAGAGAAAGCGAGAGCAAACGTGAGAAAGGGTAAATCGACATGTTGTTGTCGAAAACTATTAAAGAAGGAAAAAAAGAGAGAGAACAAAAATCAGTGCTTAGATATCGCCTGCTGATTGAATTCGGACTGAGAACGTCAAAAGTCTACAGGATTAGTAGTAATTGGAGCAGTTAACGTCGAGGGACGAAACAAGGGAAGAGAAGGAGGCAGGGGAAGAGGGAAGAAGAGAAACAAGGGTTAAAAGTTAGCCAGAGTTGTATTCATTTAGATTCATCTCGTATAAAAAATTATTAAACACTGTATATACAGAACTAATAGTCAATCAAAAGTTTTCCGCGTTCAAATAATGGCCTTATATATTAAATAGATATTCATCTGCTTATCAACGTATATTTCACTTATTTGTTTTAATGACATTTATAATGTAAATTATAAAAATTATTTTGCATTGAAATTTCTAAATATTTATGTGTAAGATTTGCAATTAAGAGAAAAATACAATTATGGAGGCTCGTCTCTAACTAAAGCTTTACATATATATATATATATAAGAAGAGAAGCTTGCTTTAAAGTTTTGAGTAATAGCACCTATTCCCGATTGCACCATGTACTCAGTATCAGAATAAAGAATCAGCAAGATATTGATAAACAATGCTCTTCAAAGTGATGCCAGAAACAGTTGTGCCGTATGTATAGATGTCAACGAAAAATAATTAATGAACATCAGGTAAAGATCATACCGACTTTGAAACTATGTGCTTTACATTCTGACCATCAACAACTTGCGTTATGGATGATAAGAGATAGGATTTGCTGTGTTACAGACCAGTGTACTACAATTAACGACATATAATAACGAACGAAATCAATTAATTCTTTCAGATGTAAATCAATAAGGAAGATGAGAAAAAATTGCCTACACTTATCTTTCAGGGGTTAACACTCTGTCATAAAGCCTCTCAAACTAAAGCCAGGTCTAGTAGAGGACATGGAGAAGGTCCACAAGTGATAGGACAGTGCGAAGGCGGTTTTGGAAAATCTTGTAGTGATAATGACAGCCTTGAAGATGAAGATAAAAAACGGCTATGTACTTTGGACAACGAAAATTCTACAGCAAGTGTTTTGCAAAGTCCAGGTCAAAGTGGTAGAAAAATGTTTAAGGCACTTGATGTCAATATTTAAACTGTGTTTGAAGAACTGAAGCAAACTGAAATACATCTCTATAAATCCGTCCTTCATTAGCTCAACGAATGTTTGTTCCTGAAATAGTTAATTATTTTACGACAAAGATAATCGAAAAAGAATATTAAAAAGAGGGAAAATACAGAAATGACTCAATCATTGTTGAGTAGATATTGTACGGATTTCGAACATCCAATCAGCAAAAAAGCAAGAGTAGATGCAAGCTTATCTATGTAGAAACTCCTGAGGGGAATCGCGATATGTTTGCAGTATTTACCTGGTATATAAAAGCAAGCTTAAGCGAATTTACGCTCAACTTTTTATCTATGAGAAAGAAATGCATCTTATCTTATGCAGATCTGTTCATCTAATAATAATAGAAAACGAATCAAATAGCATAACCGTAGCAAGTCTTCTAAGATAGAGAATATCGAATAAGTATATGTCCGTACTTTTGAAATCCGGTGCGCAATTACAGCGTTAATAATGAGTAACATTCAATATATATATATATATATATGTGTATATATATATATATATACACACATATATATATATATATATATATACACATATGTATATACACATATATATATATATATATATATATATATATACACACATATATATATATATATATACACACATATATATATATATACACATATATATATATATATACACACATATATATATATATACACACATATATATATATATATATATATATATATATATATATATGTATCTTGAGATTGAATCCGGTCCCTCCATAAAGTTCACTAGATATATTATACGACATTATCGGCTTTTCCTTTTTTTACTTTAATTGTTACTCGAACATTTGAAAGATTGAAAATAAAAGAAATCGTAATATTTTGAACACAGGAATCACTTTTTGCTGCCCATGAAAGGCCGGGTGTCCCTTAAGAGAGTTTTATACTATAAATGTATCGAAATGTATTTTCGGAAAATTGAAAAAAGAATCTCATAAAAAAATGTGTTATTGAATAACATTTGCCAGAATATAATATATATATATATATATACACACACCTAGGATTTCATCCGAGAATTCATAAACTGCGACTGGCTTAACTTCGGTGATCTAACGAGAACTGCGTGTCAACGTGATTATGTCGTATAAGCAACGTTGAGTATGATCAGTACCGGACGAGTGACCATTTGGGAATGTCAAGCATTGTATGTAAGTGGACGGCTACAACTCTCTGCAAAAAAAAAACTTCAAAAACTAAAATGGTCATCTCTTCTAACCGGCATATACATGCTACTGGGGACGACTTGTGAATTTCATATTCCCTAGAAACTTACTGCTACGGAGGAAGTTGTCTCGACATGCCAAGGTGAATACCGTACCAAATAACAGGTAGGTAGCTTGCTCAATATTAGTATATTTTCATATCGTAATGTTCTCCTCAATCCCAACGTTTCGTCTGCAACGTTGGCGGAATTACCTGGTCGTAATTCCGTGGTGATGTGGCAGTCATGTCTTCCATATCTTCCTTTCTACGTTGATGTCTTAATAGCCGATTTTAAAACGTTATTAAAAAAAACATATAAAGTTAGGCTTTAAAAATCTCTTTGGGGTTTAATTTGTTCTTCGGAGTATACATGCGCACACCTCAAACAACCTCAACCCCTATGGAGGAGGGAGAAACTATCCAAAAGTCGAACTGCCCTCTCCGGTGGTTCAGACAAAAGTAATTGATTCTCTCTACCAATTCTCAACATCCGATTCCTGTGCCAATTATGTCAGAGCCAGGACACGTAGCCTTCTCCCAAGCTTAAATTGAAAATGCCACTCTACTAATCCTATTATTATAAACCTGTCTCTAATATTGCTACACTATTACTAATACGTACACGTGTGTGTGTGTGTGTATATATTTGTCTGCTCGGGTGGCATTGTCTACTGAAGATCCAAAATCATATATGAATGATAAATCACAATGTCTCTGATGGTTTCCATCACAAATCTGTAAGGCCAGCATGAAATAAATGGTTTATACCTCGCTTTTCTATTTTAACTAAAATAGCTGAAAAGAGTCGGTTTATTCTGTATATTTCATGAATTAATGCCGAAGAAGGGAAAAAAAAGAAAATTTCAAAATAAATAATTTGTAAAGAACTACATCGAACAAATGAGGAAACAAAGAAATATCATTTTTTTTTGTTTTTCGTTAGGTATGAATTATTGATACAGTTTATGATCCTTAGACATAAACTCAATGCTGTTACACTGTTTCAGAAAAAGGAAAGAGATAGAAAGAAAGAAGAAAGAAAATGCCAATAGATAAAAAGGAAACGCAAGAGTTTTTAGAAAGTAAAAGAAAAGAAATTAACTATACGATAGCAGACTTCGATAGAATGAAACAACGTACTAATGGAAGAAAACTAAATCGAATAAAAGAACACGAAAAGGTTATCGGGAATGAACGTTATAAGGAATAGAAGAATGAACGTTATAAGGAATAGAAGAATGAACGTTATAAGGAATAGAAGAATGAACGTTATAAGGAATAGAAGAATGAACGTTATAAAGAATAGAAGAATGAACGTTATAAAGAATAGAAGAATGAACGTTATCAGGAATAGAAGAATGAACGTTATACGGAATAGAAGAATGAACGTTATACGGAATAGAAGAATGAACGTTATGAGGAATAGAAGAATAAAAGTTATGAGGAATAGAAAAATGAACGTTATGAGGAATAGAAGAATGAACGTTATGAGGAATAGAAGAATGAAAGTTATAAGGAATAGAAGAATGAAAGTTATAAGGAATAGAAGAATGAAAGTTATAAGGAATAGAAGAATGAAAGTTATAAGGAATAGAAGAATGAAAGTTATAAGGAATAGAAGAATGAAAGTTATGAGGAATAGAAGAATGAAAGTTATAAGGAATAAAAGAATTAAAGTTATAAGGAATAGAAGAATGAACGTTATAAGGAATAGAAGAATGAAAGTTATGAGGAATAGAAGAATGAAAGTTATGAGGAATAGAAGAATGAAAGTTAGAAGGAATAGAAGAATGAAAGTTAGAAGGAATAGAAGAATGAAAGTTATAAGGAATAGAAGAATGAAAGTTATAAGGAATAGAAGAATGAAAGTTATAAGGAATAGAAGAATGAAAGTTATAATGAATAAAAGATGGAAAGTTATAAGGAATAAAAGAATGAAAGTGATAAGGAATAGAAGAATGAAAGTTATGAGGAATAGAAGAATGAAAGTTATAAGGAATAGAAGAATGAAAGTTATAAGGAATAGAAGAATGAAAGTTATAAGAAATAGAAGAATGAAAGTTATGAGGAATAGAAGAATGAAAGTTATGAGGAATAGAAGAATGAAAGTTATAAGGAATAGAAGAATGAAAGGTGTGAGGAATAGAAGAATGAAAGTTATAAGGAATAGTAGAATGAAAGTTATAAGGAATAGAAGAATGAAAGTTATGAGGAATAGAAGAATGAACGTTATAAGGAATAGAAGAATGAAAGTTATGAGGAATAGAAGAATGAAAGTTATAAGGAATAGAAGAATGAAAGTTATAAGGAATAGAAGAATGAAAGTTATAAGGAATAGAAGAATGAAAGTTATAAGGAATAGAAGAATGAAAGTTATAAGGAATAAAAGATGGAAAGTTATAAGGAATAGAAGAATGAAAGTTATAAGGAATAGAAGAATGAAAGTTATAAGGAATAGAAGAATGAAAGTTATAAGGAATAGAAGAATGAAAGTTATAAGGAATATAAGAATGAAAGTTATAAGGAATAAAAGAATGAAAGTTATAAGGAATAAAAGAATGAAAGTTATAAGGAATAGAAGAATGATAGTTATAAGGAATGGAAGAATGAAAGTTATAAGGAATAGAAGAATGAAAGGTATAAATAAAATAATGAAAGTTACGAGGAATAAAAAATGACAGTTATAAAGAATAAAAGAATGACAGTTATCGGCAATGAAAACTATCAAGTATGAAAGAATGAAACTTATCAAGAATAAAAGCTATATATCTTTTCGGAATAGACAGAAACGATTGTCTGATAATAAAGTTTTGTTAGATGTGATTTCAAATAATTATTGTTATATTATATTATGAGCTCTACTCGAAGAATACGCGAGTGAACTACTATATGATATAATGTGTGAACTTTATATAAATTATATATATATAAATTTCTTTAAGTTCGCACATAGGTTTATATTTTAGCTCAATACTGTATGATAAAGCTCTTAATTTATGTTTAATAAATAACAGGCTCGATAGTAAAATATTAACTGTATTGGAAGTTAATATGAATTGCAATAGGAATATTTATTAAGTGATTGAAATATAAATTGAAAACTACCAATATGAATAGGGCGATCGAATTAGGACCGGAAGAAATATTAAATAACGTAGTTTATTCATGCTTTTTTATAATAATTTTTAATGGCATGATAAAAAAGAATGATAGTTAAAAGATAATTTGTAAAAAAAATATACTGATTTCATCAAATTACTACAGAAATTATGTATGATTATAGCCGAAGTTACTCATAAAACATTGATGGATAGCGATAGGATCGATTTGTACTCGATTAAAGAAAGGAAACAAGATAAAAAAAGTTAAAATGATGAAAAACAGGACAGATAATAATAATAATAAAAATAATAATAATAATAATAATAATAATAATAATAATAATAATAACAATAATAACAATAATAACAATAATAATAATAATAATAATAATAATAATAATAATAATAATAATAATAATAATAACAATAATAATAATAATAATAATAATAATAATAATAATAATAATAATAATAAAATAAAGTGTTCTCTTATGTTTGAATATTCCCATGTTTTTTGTAAGTCAAATATGAACATTTCAGCGGAGTAAAAAGGTATATGGTGGGCATTATATATTATGAACTCTTAAATTAAAAACAGAGTCTGAAGTACGTTTCTCTTTGATTGCAGCGATGAAACGAAAAAAGATTATAAAAATTAGATATGTATTAATTATATAAATATTTCACGCAACTTGTTTTTTAGCCTAACTGTGGTAGTTTATGCACTGATGAAGCCTCTTTGTGAATGTTTGGTAAATTCCTGTGTACCACAATTAGTATATTTACAAAATAGGCAGAAACAATTGCATGTAAATAAAATATTTAAATGAACTATTATGTATATATATATATATATATATATATATATATATATATATATATATATATATATATATATATATATATATATATATCTCCGGGGTGTTGAATCGCATGACTGGTAGTGAAAAGTCATATCTCTATGCTGATGAGTCCCGATTATTATAAAGGACGAAACGTATACATACATAGATAATAAATAATAACAAATATTATATACATATATATATATATATATATATATATATATATATATATATATATATATATATGTATAAAAGATGGTAGTGCAGTATTAGTGCAGTTATAATGAGAGAAAAGTATATATGTAAATGAGTAAGGCTACCAACATTTGTAAAATGTTTTTTTCAATGTGTATTTATTATTTTATGTTTATCATTTTATATAACGCGTTTCAAGCGGTTGTCCTCTTTCATCAGATATGTAAATCCATTTGATGAAATGTTTACGATTTGAAAGAGTGTTGTTTCATTTGAGGAAATGTGTTATTATAACATTAAATAAATGTTACAAAAAACAGTTTACAAATGTTGGTAGCCTTACTCCTATATATATATATATATATATATATATATATATATATATATATATATATATATATATGTGTGTGTGTGTGTGTGTGTGTATTTTACTGATCCGGCGTGTTCCAAGATCCACTCTGTTCAAATTTGTTTTGTAGATATTTCTGTTCTAGTATTACGCCTTTTTCGCTCACTATATAAGCTAAAAGCAAATAAAGAACGCTAACTTTTACGGAAATAAGACTTATTCCCTACAGAGCGTATTTATTTTATGTTTTTAAAATATGTCCATATTCGCAATATGCCAGACATGATAAAGTATTGTAGCGTTAGCTTTTTGACAATAACATGGTGCAACAATAACACATGAAAATTGGCTACTTGGAATAAAAGTTTAGTTGTACTACTTAAATAAATTTAGGTTACACTTCTACAAAGCTGCCAACATATGTTAGATATTAGATAAAATAGATATTGTTAAAATGCATTCACGTTCGTAACTGAAAATACGATTTTAATCTTAAGTATAACAGATTAACCGACAAATTTCCGGACGCTATTTTAACGGTGTTTGCACAGAATGCAAAATATATTTTTTTAAGGTGAGCATTGCCTTTTTCTGACATGAAAAGCATTTACTGGCTGTCTTAACTGTCCAAGATATCAACTCATCTCATATTCACCTACGCAGTAAAAAAAATCGTTTATTGACGGAAAATCAAGCCGTACGAACGGCGGGAGAAAACTAGAAAATTGAAAAAAGAACATTTTTCCTCTTTTTTACATTTGTCAACTGATGAGATTCGTCGCGTCGTTGTGAGTTGTTTGTAAACAAAGTTGACAAATGTTTACCGTTTCGGGAATAAGCTCAGAATTCGCAAACTGACTAAAAGTCCTATTCACTATCAAGTATCGTGTTTTCTTTTCTGCGCAGTGTCAACAATGATTCATAAAAAAAATCGATATCAGCAATTTTTGGCTGAGAAAATCCTACTCCATTTTGTTTCGTCGTCGATATATTCTAACGCATGCGCATAAATGACCGTCTTGATGAAAACGTTTTTTTAAACTGTTGAATAGATGGTTTCTCCTTCAATGTTTCTCACCAATAACTTGATTTGTCATATTACGGTATTTTTTCTTTTTTTTTATAGACATATAATCATTGGAGACAACATTTTTTTATGATACGTATTATACAGATGTATGCGATCACAATATTCAAATAATATTAAAGTAATATATCTTAAGATAGCTTAAATAGATAGTTTTTATTTACTAATATACACTCCGTCCTAAATGTGTATTTATTTAGTTCGTTTTCCGGCAATCAACGTTTTCATAATTGATTTAATGATAAAAAACAACTGTCTGTGCTTATAATGTAACTTCACCTGCAGTTATGCATTCGTTTTTTCTGACGGGTTTCTCTGGATAAAGAAGTAAATGGATAAGAGTGAAGAGGTTTTTGGTAAACTTTTTCTGTCGGTCAGTGGACATGTTTTTCGTAGAGGGGAGATTATCCGTGTATCTGGATTTTCTTCATGATTATGGTTAAGGGTGTTTTTCCCATCACAGTGTGTTGTGGATATATATATATATATATATATATATATATATATATATATATATATATATATATATAGATAGATAGATATACAGTAAGAGAGCCGTATAGTCTAATATGTAAAGTACAATTTCCCACACTATGCCTTACATTTGTAAGTCATACACTGCTAGTTTACGTTGTCTGTCTCTCATGACTGACTGTCTTCTGGCAAAGCTCCAACTAACAGACAATTCTAGCCTACGAATATTTCTAATAACCTAAACATATCACTTTTGGCATATTTACAGACGGTGACAGTCTCTGTAAAGAAGCGGTCATCTTCTCATCAAATGTAGGTCTAACTCTGGCTTAAGACAACTTTATAACATGTCATACATCTATTTATTATATTATTAACAAGATATATTTACAGAAAATTATCGGAATGTCTTACTGCGTAATCACGTATTTCTACACAGGGTTTGTATCCTGTAAAACAAAGCAACCTAAAACAGGAGTCGAACCCTGCGTCACCCTGGTAGGAGTAGTAGAATCGTTGTAGTGTCAGAGCGACTAGTCTAACAAAATATCCGGTAACAATCCAAGAGGAGGTCAACAATAGGATCAGTTGTCCGATGATCGTCTCTGCTTCTACGTGTCGCAAGCAACGGCGTATCAGTCGCGGAACTTGAAATCCATGTCGTGATGGTAACAACGTTACTACTGCAGCTGTACAACCTACATTCCTTTGGTGTCCTAAGCAACATTTTCTCGACTCTGTATGCAACAGCTGGGCCTTGCTGCTCTTGGGGTACAAACTTGCAATCTTGCAGGCATAAAGAAAAGTTACGACTAACGGGGAGAACTTCATACGGACTAGACTATTCTGAGATACAAATCCGATTCAATCGACGACAACGGACGCAACATGGTATAGCTGTCTTTAAATAATACAGTCGATGATATACTTATCTAAAGCAATGTTTCTTTATGGAAACAGTCAACTATCTGAACAATGATAAAATACCAATGTTATTTAAGTATATTCATGTAAGTTAATATTTAAGATATTATTGCATAAAATGAATTACACGAATTTACATAAGAAACATCAGTTTGAAGATATAAAGAACCTGAAGCGTAACACAATTTTACAAAAATAACTTGATTTGTTCATTTTAGAAACCGATGTGTAGTAGAAAAACAGCAAACAAAAATGCTTGTAATAAACATTCATTAAATACGATTAATTGAACACAAGTTGTTATTTTCGACTAACATCTTTCCAAGCATTATTAGTGTACGAAAATCCGATAGTATTTTAATACGGCATGGCCGAACCCATAGTCAACAAATCACACTATTTATTGAAGTGACACCATTACAAATTAATTGGAAAGAATGGTTGAAAATAAGAGTGACCTATTTACCTCGCTCTGTTAACATAACTGTTTATGAAACCAGTTCCATGGAGGTGAGACCTGCTTTAATTAGTTCAAGCAAGTGAAGCAGAAATATCTATTGCTTGAATCTTGAATCACACTATAGGAAGCACGACCTGCATATGTGATTTGACAACAGAGAGACAGTTAAACCTGTATTTTGTGTTCTTATCAGTTGTCACTGAATGTGTAAATCTCATTAAGAAAACAGAGGGGAAGAAATGGGAGAAAAGAACGTACGAATTATTTTAAATTGGATGTGAGGTGGCTATGACACTTTTGTTTCGGCCTCAGCGAAGTGAAAGAGCCGAAGATAACTGAGATGATTGAAACTCGACATAATCTGATTTTTTTAGATGTGCTGCTCAACAGGTACTTCTTAACATTGGAGTTAAAAACGATCATCTTAAAGTCAGCCGGGAAGCAGCATCGTGGTATTGTGTTACACAGGCAGTTCATAGAAATAAACTTCTTCTCATAGAAGTTCCGCTTAGTTTTAGGTACACCGGGGAAAATAATACAATTGTTACAACTAGACGAGTGTTTGTGAATGCACCTATCGAGCACCTATCATGAACATAACAATAAAGTAGAGAAGGACTATAAACCTCTGTTCTGTATAAAAGAGACTGTAAGTGAAAGAGGGCGTCTCTTACTAGATTTCGATGACGGTTTTGTACTTTGTCAAAGAAGGAGAGAGTACTCTGAGCGGCACCTACATAAATGTTACAACAGTACTCCATCTTAAGACGTATTTGACAATTACATAGGTAGAGGAGTGTGTCAGGGGTGAGAAACTTTCTGGAGAGATGGAACGATCTAACCAGTTTTCTAGCAATCGTAGCAACAGATGTGATGTATAACTTACATTTCAGGTTTGGAGTGAAAGCCAATCTTTGAAGCATATCAAGGCAGGGAAATATTGCAATTGGATCAAAGTGAGGATCTAGCGTTGCTCGTGAAAAAACAACAGCGTGCTTTTAGATGTATTAAAAGTACCCAGTAACCCTTTTCCCTGTTGAACGACATGTTGCAGATCGAAAAAGAGACATTCAGAAGGATCATGTTCATTAATACTCTCTGAAGTGTTGCTATAGATGGTTGTATCATCGGAATAAACGCCAGCGAATGATCTTAACGAGTCCGTGTGAGATAATTGATGAAGATCAGGAATAGGGGTGGGCCCAGAATGGATACTTGGGGTACACCGTCGTTTATATTGTACGCCAAGGACTTCTGCCTATCAATTTTATAAACGTATCAGAGGGATTTGCAAGCTTGTGTAGTAAACGTTTGCGCTAAAACATATCAAAGGCCTTTTAATATGGCAAGAGACATTGTTAGAGAAACAAAACCTCCATCAAAAACTTCAATTTTCATCTTGCAAAATGAAATACATATTACTTCTAACTGAGTAGAGTGTTATTGCCGAGGTGGTTGATTTATCACAGATTCAAAAAACTTACTCATGGCGCACAGGAGACTGATCTCCAATATTTGTTTAAATAATTATGTTATTGAAGGTGATGGGAGGAATTTCTCATTTAAGCAACGGTGAAACAGCTTTCTAAGAATAGAAGCTAGTTCCGGTTGCAGCTTCTTGAGCACTATGAATTGAATGTGTTCGGAACAATTTTACTGGCTGGCATCAAGGTGTTTAATAACTTTGGCAAAATCTCGGACAAATAGATGAATGTTCCTCAGAGTGTTTACAATCATAGTGAACAATTCAGTGTGACATCTAGGCTACATAGAAACGTTTGTTTCATTCCCGACGGAAATCGTTAGCCTAAATTTACATTCAACTTACGAGTGTATATATATTTTAGTTTAGTGTTTGGATGCTTTCAAGTGATGTTTCTATATTAATATTTCCTATGCTTATATATATATATATATATATATATATATATATAAACATTTTTTTTATTATATTCCAATAACCATGGTTTGTTTTATTACTTTTATTTATTTTTTATTTTTTTTCACATTTCCAAAAATTCCAAATTTCTGTGAGATATATTTAACGGTCCGTTTCATTTGTTATGTGCCAAACAACATTTGTATGTCAATATCGTCTCTGCAACAGTACAAAATCATCAGAAAAAGTTCACAAATAATAAGAGTTATTAGATTAGAGTGTCTTGAAAAACACCCACATCATACATCAGTTTCATTTTAAGGTGAAAATAAACAAAAGAACAAACAAAATTATTTAGAGCAAACACTCACACGTGTGCGATCAAACTAATCAGCAATTTTATATATATATATATAGCCATTTACATATATATATATATCATTAAAAACTATTGTAATGTTTGGTTAAAAACGATATCTAAACGGTATATGTTTGCAAATTAAAGATATATTGCATTACAAATAAGCGAAAAAATGATTTAACATGATGTGGCTATTTTAAATGTCATAACCAATGTCCACAAACAAACATATGGAGGTAGAAATCTTTAATTGGTATCCATTTCAGAAGAGTGGTTAATAAGATAAATGTAAAATATTTTTTTAAACTGGAAATGAGAATTGCTTACACTGTGAAGACGTTGTTAGTCTTTATCCACTATCGTTATTTCCATGGAAGGTGCTCTACTGAGTTCTTATCTCCGATTCTACCTTTTAAGACATTCACAGTAAGTGCACGTCTTATTACCCTGACGGAAATACATTTTCCTTTCTTGATCCCTGTCTTTTCTTTCAGGCCTAATGCCCATAAACTGAGCTTCTTTTCAAAAGCTTCCCTCTGTAGAACACCTTACTACTGAACTGCTTCTCAGCAGACTACATCATGCTTTTTTACAAATGTAATGTAAACAAATCATTGTAATCAAACGTCTTTTGATTTGATTACAGTTTAATAGTATCAAACGTTAACCTTGAGAGTATTCTGGCCTTGGTAATTCTTGACTTATTAGTAACAAAGCTTTGTAATATAATAATTATACTATCTTATATATAATAATTGTAAATGTTAATAGGTAGATTTGTTCAAGACGTAACGTGCTATCCGCAGACGAGGGCAATTTTGATACGGTGTTCATGCAGATGTGCTCAATTAATTGTATTTCTATTTTCTTCATTTCACTCGGGATTTTATTAGTAGAAATCTAATTACAAGGAAAACCATAAAAATAATACATTATTTAAGATAGAAAAGTCTTGATTAATGAGACTGCCTGAACGTGCAAGCAGTTATTTTTAAAGTGATGTCTATCTCTTCTTAATAATTCATCAGTCTAATATAAACCCGTACACATATTTTAATCGAAATAAGGTTTTATAGCAGAAATAATAAGTAAATGGGCACTTCTGTAGTATATCTGAAGCAGCAGATTTTCTGTCCTTCCACTGAAAATAAAGGGAGGTAATTCAACCGGAAGTGATTTTTTTACAACATAAAAAAATGCAAGACTTGTTTGTTTTTTGGGTAACAATTAACAATTTCTTTTTTTTTATTATATGAAGTAAAATAATTTAAAATAAAAAACCCTAACCCTAAACCCTAACCCCTAACCCGAACATTAAGAAATCAGGCGGTGTGCCTGTAAAAAATCTATTGTTTTTTGCGACTGGTTCATTAAATTACCAATGTCTCGAAGATTAATCTCATTTAACTCCATTTTCTAAATACTGAATTGAACTTTCGGTGAATTCTAAATGAATGGTACTTGAAGAAAAAAAAACGGAACTCTTCAATTTCGATTTCTTAATCGGCAGCTGCTTCATATATACGGCAGAAGTGCCAGTAAATGTTATTTTTAATCGTTGCTCTAGAATATTAATCCAGTAAAAGACGCTGAACAGCTTGTATTCATAAAGAATCCAAAGTTTGTTATGAAGCCAACATGAATCTGCATCCATCCCTAAAATTATCTTCACTAGCATCTATTCATAACAACTAAAGTTGTATAATCAACCATGGAAAACTACTATTGTCTAATATATATATATATATATATATATATATATATATATATATAGCAACATTCATAATACAAAGGTATTTCTGTAAAATTTATTATTTTCTGTTATTAACCGTGAAGAGCTTCCGAGTCAATGTTTATTTACCAATAAACCTAATACAGTTTCGAAATAAGGAAAATGTTGTATGGTATGAAAACGAAATGGATTAATAAAGAAAGAACATTCTTATAGTATGAATATATAGAAAATGCATTATTACAGAATATTTAATGATCTATTTTTGTGACATGAAATGTCAAATGAAAGGGTCGTAACTCGGAAAGCAACATAATATTTGGATATATATATACATGTAATATAGATACATATATATACACATGTTATATATACATATATATGCACATGGTATATATACAAATATGTTATATATATATATGTGTATATATACAGGTATATCTATAAAGTATGTGTATATATATACGTGTATACTTATATAACATGTGTATATATACGTGTATATCTATAGAACATGTATATATACGTCTATATCTATAGAACATATGTATATATATATATATACGTGTATATCTATAGAACATATGTATATATATATACGTGTATATCTATAGAACATGTATATATATATATATATACGTGTATATCTATAGAACATATGTATATACAAAGAACATATGTATATATATATACGTGTATATCTATAGAACATATGTATATGTACGTGTATATCTATAGAACATATGTAAATATGTGTATATCTATAGAACATATGTATATATATATATGTGTATATCTATAGAACATATGTATATATATACGTGTATATCTATAGAACATATGTATATATATATACGTGTATATCTATAGAACATATGTATATATATACGTGTATATCTATAGAACATATGTATATATATGCGTGTATATCTATAGAACATATGTATATATATATGCGTGTATATCTATAGAACATATGTATATATATGCGTGTATATCTATAGAACATATGTATATATATGCGTGTATATCTATAGAACATATGTATATATATGCGTGTATATCTATAGAACATATGTATATATATATATACGTGCATATAGATATATATATATACGTGCATATATATATATATATATATATATATATACGTGCATATATATATATATATATATATATACGTGCATATATATATATATATATACATGCATATATATATATATATATATATATATACGTGCATATATATATATATATATACGTGCATATATATATATATATATATATATATATATATATACGTGCATATATATATATATATACGTGCATATATATATATATATACGTGCATATATATATATATATACGTGCATATATATATATATATATATATATATATATACGTGCATATATATATATATATATATATATATATATATATATACGTGCATATATATATATATATACGTGCATATATATATATATATATATATATATATATATATGTGCATATATATATATATATATATATATACGTGCATATATATATATATATATATATATACGTGCATATATATATATATATATATATATACGTGCATATATATATATATATATATATACGTGCATATATATATATATATATATATATATACGTGCATATATATATATATATATATATACGTGCATATATATATATATATATATATATATATATATATATATACGTGCATATATATATATATATATATATATATACGTGCATATATATATATATATATATATATATATATATACGTGCATATATATATATATATATATATATATATACGTGCATATATATATATATATATACGTGCATATATATATATATATATACGTGCATATATATATATATATATATACATATATACGTGCATATATATATATATATATATATATATATATATATATATATATACGTGCATATATATATATATATATATATATATATACGTGCATATATATATATATATATATATATATATATATATATATATATATACGTGCATATATATATATATATATATATATATATATATATATATACGTGCATATATATATATATATATATATATATATATATATATATATATATACGTGCATATATATATATATATATATATATACGTATGTATATATATACGTGTATATTTATAGAACATATGTATATATATATACGTGTATATCTATAGAACATATGTATATATGCGTGTATATCTATAGAACATATGTATATATATATGCGTGTATATCTATAGAACATATGTATATATATGCGTGTATATCTATAGAACATATGTATATATATGCGTGTATATCTATAGAACATATGTATATATATACGTGTATATCTATAGAACATATGTATATATATATATATACGTGTATATCTATAGAACATATGTATATATACATGTATATCTATAGAACATATGTATATATATGCGTGTATATCTATAGAACATATTTATATATATATACGTGTATATCTATAGAACAGATGTATATATATACGTGTATATCTGTAGAACATATGTATATATATACGTGTATATCTATAGAACATATGTATATATATTCGTGTATATTTATAGAACATATGTATATATATACACGTATACTATAGAACATATGTATATATATATACGTGTATATCTATAGAACATATGTATATATATACGTGTATATCTATAGAACATATGTATATATATACGTGTATATCTATAGAACATGAATATCAATTGAAGATATGTATATATATATATATACATGTATATTAATAGAACATATGTATATATATAAATTTATATCTATGAAACAGGTATATATATACATGCATATATACATATATGTTATATATACATGCATATATACATATATCTTATATATATACATGCATATATACATATATGTTATATATATATACATGCATATATACATGCATATATACATATATGTTATATATATACATGCATATATGTTATATATATACATATACATGCATATATACATATATGTTATATATATATATACATGCATATATACATATATGTTATATATATATACATGCATATATACATATATGTTATATATATATGCATATATACATATATGTTATATATATACATGCATATATACATATATCTTATTTATATATACATGCATATATACAAATATAGTATGTATATATACGTGCATATATACATATATGTTATATATATATATATACGTGCATATATATATACGTGCATATATATATATATACGTGCATATATATATATATATATACGTGCAT
>OY744524.1:109897096-109899596 GCA_963556195.1 Sepiola atlantica | reverse complement strand
GAAACAGGTGTTGCTCTTACAAGAAGACGTTATTGGTTTCCACTGACCGTTAATATACCGGGAATGTTATTGCAGGTACAAGCGACACAAAATTGCATATGGTAAAGCAAGAACTGTTTTTTCTTTATTTTATATTAACTAATGTTTATGATCTAGGAAAATCTTGAAAGCTCAAAGAGTTCGCGGTAACTTGCTGTCACTTCATCATAAACAATAAGTAAAATATTGTAAGTGTTTATAAAGGCATAAATATGCTATTATTCAGATATATATCAATATGTTCATTTATGTATGTTAGGGACAAGCGTTGTAAGGTGTCAATTTATGCGTATTTATCAATGAATGAATGAGTAATACGTGTTCTATTTTCAATTTTCCTTAAGAAGCCTGATTCAATAAGTTTTAGTGATGATGAATAAAAAATAAAAGACTACACCTGTTTTATGTTTTAATTCCGGAAAAGTGATCGTACATATCTATGATGATAGCAAGCAACACAATTAAAAAGGCTGCACAAAAGAAGCAGTCAACAGCAACAATGTATTTAAAAGATAGGCAATAGCAAAGTTAAATCACAAAGATGACTATACATAGTATCCGCAGCACAAATAAGATGCCCTCATACGAGGAATAGTGCATCTTCTCCTAGTGATGTTACCTCAAGTAACACCACGTAGCTGGATAAGTATGTACTCCATTGACAACTGTTAATAATAGTACTTGAACGAATAATCTTGCAATCATAGATGGTGAGACACTACAAATGCGTTACAAAGCGGTGCGTACGAACTACACATCACTGATAAAAGCTCATACATTAAAAAAGACCCGCCTAAAATAAGCGAAATCTATCAAACTTGTACACACATAGTAGAGGCTTGAACAGTAATTGCATTCTTCTATTGCTGTAGTGAAGAACTGAAACAAGACGTAATGATAGAGCTTCGAACAAACATTGTCATCAAATATTTGGCGGAAAAGGAAGAATGCGTTCTTGTGCACTCAATTAAACTGGGCAAAATGACACAGACTCCTGGTATGTGTATTAGAACATTCCTTGGTAACCTGCGCAACCAATCATCACAAATCAGTTTGCCAGCTAAGCGTGCAGATACAGGCTGTTCACATATAGTAAGGAAATCATTCAGGATAAGTTTATAAGGAAAATTTCAGAGTCAGAAATACTAGCAGAATTACTTGACTATAAAAAGGTCGTAACCAAAAAGAAGTTATATCATCCCTGGTGTCAAATAGAGCCGGGTAAAGCAAGCAGAAATGCGGTCAGAGACGGCACCACAGACCTTAATTGAGACAAAGGTAAGTAAAGTAATGAAACATGCAATACGGGAAATGTTTCGCAGGTGGTGGACCCAGCCACGGCTCATAAATGATAAGGTAACAAGAAGCAATTATGGTCAGCCACATGGTACAAGTGCAACATTAAAGGTCGCTAGGACAAAAGCTACATTAGTTAACACACATGTAGTTATTAGGGCCATGGAAACAGTTGTATTAATTTCTGCAAATGCCAAGAATATCCAAGAGCTTCCAGACAAAGAAATTATTAAGAAGAGCGCAAAATGTTATTCGCTAACCAGTAAGCAGTGATCATTCTGGTAGACCATATCTTGAAATACAAGTGGAGTATCCGCTCTTCAAGACCACGACATGTGCAGTCTGGTACTAACATAGTCCATACACTTCTGAACCCAACTACAATACCTATTGTTGCCGACTCTGGCTGTAAAGCTGTAGTATACTACTAGCTACCGCCCAATTCATTGGGTACAAAGTAAAAAGTCAAGTTATAAATGAGAGAATTGTTACCGGATGATTAGAAAACGGGATTATCTGTCATTTCGTTTAAAGATGAAACCGGACAAGAACATTAAAATAAATTGTCAACCTCTAACAAAAGATGACTAAGACGTCCTGATACAGGGATTCCTTTGAGCAATTAGGTATACTATCTAAGGAATTCCATTAAAAAAAATGAAACAATCTATGAATATGTCAGCAGATCTACCAGCAATTCCAAAAACCTTTCGAGATGACTACTGATAAATACATCCCCAAATTTAAAAGAATAGCTATTAAAATGCTATTATGGAACTACTTAAACCACTTGTGAGCATCAACACTTACCTATGATGAAAAGGAACCGGATGCAAACCTTCATAGTCTCTAGACAATGGCACGAAAAGTACTGGCAGACCTTGAAAGAGATGTTGCATTTAAGATACTTAAAAAAATCGGCCCAAATATACAAGAAACCTAGTCTTTAAAAATGGTGGTAACTGCCAAATCTAACAATACAACGAGTCGCACACTTGATATCCAGTCACAAAACAACATTTTTGTAAGACAAACTAATCACAGCAATTCTTTTATCTCGCGTAATACATTCCTCGAAAGAAAAAAAAACTGCCATTGATGCATGAAACGGCTATCATTCAGTTACATTAAATGATGAAAATAGGCATCTCAGAAGCTTCAGCAT
>OY744524.1:109872096-109889596 GCA_963556195.1 Sepiola atlantica | reverse complement strand
TTTAATTCTACAGGATACTCTTCATTACACAAGAGATTTTAAAATTATAACACATTTTATTTTAATTACATTATAAATCGTAGCAGGAGGCAGTTAGCTAAGTAAGTTTAACGTAAACTCATCCCTATAGTTTTGATATTTTGTGAGATTTGTTCACACACACCCTAAATACTTATTAACTTTTTAAAGAGAAGTGCGCGTCGTAAACATACGCTGTGTATTATTTTTAGAAAAAAAAACATTTGATTAATTAAATTACAAGAAAACAATTGAAAAAACAGTGAAAGCCATATTTTTGTTTTAATTAATAGTTTTTTAAAAAATCATTTTTAAATCCACTTTTACACATACCTGTTTTTTTAATCTTGGGATTGGCAATCAAATTATACTAACATTTATGAACATAAAATGAATCCCATTGTATTGAAATAATCGAAATCATTACAAATGGATGTAATATAAAGGGTTTATTTTATTAGAATAATTGATAGATTTCATAGGTAACTTAAATGACTTTACCTTCCTCCATTTCTAGGAATGAAAACGTCTTATTATATGCATAGGCAGAACTGTCTGATTGATCACGGTCACAACGAAATAACACCCTGAATGGGCAAATGAAAACAAAATTGCAGAGAATGCTACTCAAAAATTTTAAATTGAATAACATTTAGAAATATGTGCATATATCTCCGATATACAGGGTGATTCATAAGTCACTTAGCTATTTTTGAAATTCTAAAGTTAAAAAATACGGTAATACAATACAGAAAGTTTATTCAACAAATTCATTTATGGGAGTTTAAAATTACAGCAAATTTTCAAAATGTCCACCATCGTCCTGCATGCATAGCTCAATTCTTTTTTGCAAGGAATGTACGACTCTTTGTAGCATTATTGATTGATTATGGTGTTGTGCAAAGGAGGCTTTCTGGTCACATCACGTTTCAATTGCCTTTAAACAAGTGTGGGAGATTCATCAAATTTGGCCATATGAATAACAATAAAAATTCGCTCTTCAATTGTAAATGACAGTTTAAATAGCTAAGTGAAGTGACTTATGAATCACCCTGTATATGAAATGTGGTAATGAATTATTAGTTAAACTTACATTTTCGATGCGAAGACGAGGAGTGGTATACCAGCGGTTACGCTTTGCTCGATAGTATTCAAAACAATATGATAAAAGAAAATCAGTAAACGAATGTATGTCTACTTGTAAGGATATGGCCAAGATGATAAAATGCTGGGCTAAGCATTTCTACTATGTAATCACTTTAATAACCACTTTAGCAAGAAAATCCTTGTCTATCTGACTTTTTAGACCATAGTTGTGGGAATATATGAATGCATAACTGTCATATGTGTTTTAAGGAAAGCGATATAGTTACTCTAATAAAACTATTGGTAAGTCATTGGTTTTGGTATATCATTTTCACATCTCATTAATTTTTTATTTTCTGATCTTTTTTACATTTTTATTCTAATATGAGACTTCTTCAGCACCTTCGACAAAAGATCATGAATAGAAATCAAGCAAAAGCATCTATTTTTTCTCATTATTTAAAAAAATATACAAATTATTACAGTTCAAAAGAAGAAAAACATGCATATAATACCTGTACTACTACTAATAATAATGATAAACTGTAATAACTAGGACAATATATAATACATTACAACTAAGATTTCAATATTAAGGAATAAGTTGATAATAATAGTAGAACTAATAATTCCTAATATCATAGTAACTATGATAACATCGTAACAAGAGAAATGAAAATATTCACTTACAATTCACTACAATAACTTTGATTTTAATACCTGCAGTATTTGAGTTTTAAATGTAATAATTTTATTCTATCTTCAATTATATTTGAAGATGTTTTTTCTATTGTGTATTTATACTCTACTGAAGTCTATACTTTTGACTTTAATTTTATATATATATATATATTATAATATAAATTGAAGTAATAAAATAAGGTGTCAATCAAATTTTATTAGAAATATATATATATATATATATATATATATATATATACATATATACATATATATATATATAATGTGTGTGTGCAGGTTCGAATAGTTTCGATAGGTATTCGAATCAGAGAGCTCTATGTCCGTTTAAACAGAGCATGAATATGTTTTGAGGTTGTAATAGACTAGATATACATTCGGGTTGTACACATAACTTATTTCGAACTTGGCTTGGTCTCCTCGGATGTGTTTCCAACCGCAATTCAAACCTAAATGAGGGAATTTTAACTCTTTTATATATATAAGAATAATTAAAAAATAAAACATAAAAAAGACTTATACATATATTCTATTTACTGATTGGTCGCTATAATATAAGGAGGATGGGAAGTGGTGATTATGTTATTCATTAAAATAGGCTGGTGGCACTAGCGATGTATAAAAATATATAGAGTCAAAGTACAAAAATAAAAATAAATTTCTTATCTCTTCAAGAAGTTAATTCTCGATTCAAAAGGGGGTTTACAAATGATCATGTTTAAAACATAAATGTGCACGTTTAAAAGTATAATTATAAGAATTTTAGAATTATGTTACAATGCGAATGTTTGGATTAAAATTCACTTTATGAAAGTTATACGTTTAAAAAATTAAATTTATTACGACTCGAAAAATTAAAGTACGGAAATAACGATTAAAATTAGGACTACGAATGCACCCGATTAAAACTCGGTTTATTTTGGGACCGTAAATTAAAAGTATGATGAAATTTATATTGGTTTTATTTACAAGTTAAAAAAAATCGCAGGTTAGTTATTTTAAATTTATGTCGGTGTCGGGATTTTACCATCAATTCATCCCTTTTGTTTAGAATATTGTTGTCTGCGTGTTTAAAGATTCTAATTTTTTCTTCCAGACATAGATTGCATCTATGTCGTAATCCCCTCGGAGTGCTTGAATTACATAGTATAGACGACTCAATAATTGGTTTTAATCCCATATTTTTTAGAAACCACACATGCTTGGCTAATTCGGTTTTATTGATGATATTCGGATTAGAGAATGAATGTTTATGTGTATAAAAGCGTTTACCAGCAGATATTCCAATATATATATATATATTATTTGTGTTCTCTTGTGGCTTTTGTACTGTAATATAAGTTTTTAAAGAAAATATCACATATATTATCTTCAATTATTTTGTGTACATCTCTTTCAACGTTCCGATTTTTTGCATTGCATACTTCCTTATTAAATTATTATATGTAATATATATATATATATATATATATATATATATATATATATATATACTGTATTTCTTAATTAGGACACTTTCCCAGCAGAGTGCTCAATTATTAATGTAAAAGTAAAATTAACTAGATAATTAATAAGAGCATGATATTTATTAATATTAAATAAAGTGTTACAACAACATCCGGACCAAGGTTTCAGATCCGAGAAAATCGGACCTTCATCAGCAGAGTCGTATAGCTTAATGAGTGAGAACAACAGCCAGAAATTTCAAAATATTGCCCGTTGGAAAGATGGAACACTATATATATATATATATATATATATATATATATATAGATGTATATATAGATATATAAAATGTATTTGTTTTCACCTGGCGTTCAGTGATTTTTTTTATATCTAGTATACATTTGTTTTTCTTAATTTGCTTCTCTTGTGAATGAACTCAAAACGACTCGGAATCCGGTGGGAGGGTACAGCGGTCGAAACGTTGTGATTAAAACAACAAAGACGAGACGAGAATACAAGTCCAAAACATATAACTCATATAAATAACGTCTCATAAATATAAAAAAAAACAAATGTTATAACAGAAAAACAAAAAACAGAACGTGTCCATACGCGTTAACATCGATCTAATGTTTCATCTCCCCCCCTCCTCCTTCTCCTCCTCCTCCCTTTTTACATGCTCGTTTTACTGTCGCTTTCAACTATTCCTTCTGATAAAGTTCCATTCAAATTCAACCGTCGATTTCTAGATGCTTTTCTCGGGGTTAGGGTTTTTCTTCCATAGAAATGCTTCGTCGACTAAATCCCATTTCAACCAGCCAACTTACTTCTAAGTGCACTGGAGGTACAAAATAAAACAAACCGAAACATGTGAAATTCATAGCAGAAATAGAAACCGAAACGGGGAGTTGTGCAAGCAGTCAAGCGTGATAAGTTCATTCGGTGCAGATTGAGAGCGCCATATTCAAACATTTTCTCAGCCCTTTATTCGTATGTCATGACCTAGGGATGTCAGGGCGGGTCTCACGCGACTGTGCGACTCCTAATCAAGGTGAACGTGGTCGTAATCGGGTGCGTGGGATTAACCACGTGACTAGATGTAGTTCTATTATTTACGCTTTAAGTAAAATAGCGCTGTATTCTTTATTACAGGACTCTTGTGGCGCCTTCCGTACGTACCTGGTTAAATCAGTAACAAGGAGGTCGTTAAACTATATAAATAATCGATGGTAATTATAATGACCGATTGGGCAATGATCAATCACCTTTAATCTAACAAATAAAAAGTAAAAATAATGTCGCATTGTTGGACATGACAGTGAATGTTTGTATAGAAATAAAACAGGCGAGAGATTAAATTGGATCTTTGAATAGAAATTGGAATAATTTCAAAGGGACGCATATCAATTAAAGTTGGGTTATGTGTATGTAATTCATGTTTAATCATGTAATATTTCTATGTGTTCGATATTATGGACATTGATTGAATTGAACATTTAAAATGCTGCAAATGGATACACCAAAGGATATTTGCGTTTCCAAACTCCTCCCAAGTAAATGCTCTTCTGAATACAGTTATACTAATATATATATATATATATATATATATATATATATATATATATATATATATATATATATATATATATATATATAATCCGAGTATGGAATAGATCCACAGGGTATAAATTCAGGGGAGTGAGTTGAACCGTGTTTATGAATGCTCAATAGAAATATAGAGCAGAAATATAAATATAAATGATAATTTATTTCATTTTGACTACAAAATTGATTTTGTTCCACGAGAGCAATTTGAGGGGCTCATGATAATCCGGTCTGTAAATGACATGATCTCATTTCAAGACCTGATGATCGTGAGCCACTCAAATTGCTCTCGTGAACCAAAATCAATTTTGTAGTCAAAATGAAATAAATTATATATATATATATATATATATATATATATATATATGAAATAAATTATCATATATATATATATATATATATATATATGAAATAACTTATCATATATATATATATATATATATATATATGAAATAAATTATCATATATATATGTATATATATATGAAATAAATTATCATATATATATATATATATATATATATATGAAATAAATTATCATATATATATATATATATATATGAAATAAATTATCATATATATATATATATATATATATGAAATAAATTATCATATATATATATATATATATATAGAATAAATTACCATATATATATATAATATATATATATATAAAATAAATTATCATACATATATATATATAATATATAAAATAAATTATCATACATATATATATAATATATATGAAATAAATTATCATATATATATAATATATATGAAATAAATTATCATATATATAATATATATATATATTAAATAAATTATCATATATATAATATATATATATATTAAATAAATTATCATATATATATAATATATATATATGAAATAAATTATAATATATATATATAATATATATATGAAATAAATTATCATATATATATATAATATATATATATATATGAAATAAATTATCATATATATATAATATATATATATGAAATAACTTATCATATATATATATAATATATATATATATGAAATAACTTATCATATATATATATAATATATATATGAAATAACTTATAATATATATATATATATGAAATAACTTATCATATATATATATATATATAGTATATATATATGAAATAACTTATCATATATATATATAATATATATATATATGAAATAAAGTATTATATATATATATATATATATATATAATATATATATATATGAAATAAATTATCATATATATATATATATATATATATATATATATATATATATATATATATATATATATGTTATGGTGCCGTACCTACCTACGGAGAACTAATGGTCTCGTCTACCTTATAAATACGGGAAACACGTTACACTTGTTCTCTTCTTCCCAGGCAAACCGGCAATGGCGGTTGAGAGCACATCTCCTTGTATCTCTTTCTTTCTATTATATAATTTTATACCTTTGTTCATTTAAACCATGTGTTCCTGTGTCATTTATTCGGCCTTACCCAGGTCCACAACAAATGGCGACGAGGGAATTCGAACTCTTGGGTAAAAAAACTGAAAATACCACGTGAAAATGCACTCACACGGTTAACGCAGGAAGTCGCACGCAAAAAAACAAAACAAAGGTTTTTGCCGAACGGTCGAGAGAAGAAAAGGGAACTAAACTGAAAAAAAACAAAAAAAAAACACGTTGAATTCTTAAGTGCGAGAAAATTGTTTTCTTTTAAGAAAAAGAAAACTGAAATGGACATGTTGTGCTCTAAGTTTGAAAACTGCTTATCGAAAAAAAAAACTGAAATCGAATGCGCGTTTTTTTTCTCTGGGTTGGAAAACTAAAAAAAAAAAAAAAAATACCGAACACGAAGGAAGCGAGCATTGTTTTTTTTAGACGAACGAACAAAAAAAAATGAAACCGACACCACGTGTTTCATTTTAAGAAACTAGATAAAAGAAACAAAAACATGAAATGAATCACACGTGCGTTACTCCATAAAAAAAAGACGCACGAAAAAAAAAAGGTCAGTTTTATTTTCTCTCTCTCTTTTCCGACTTGTACTGAAATATTTTAAAATGCAGAAAGAATTAATTGTGAAACAGATTTTTTTTTCTCTTCGTTAAAATTAAAAACGTGTATAAGAAAAGAACATTACATAATCTTTTCATAACTAAAAGGGCGTCTTGCCAGCGCTAATTTAAAGAAAAGAACTTCTTGAAAATTCATTAAATAACGAGAAAATATTAATTTTCAAAATAAAACAAAAAATAAGTGAATATACGCGTATATAGAGAAAAGGAAAAGTTTCATAATCTTTTCATAATTAAAACGGCGCCTAGCAAACGCTAATTTAAAGAAAAGAACTCTTATAAAATCATAAGATAATGAGAAAATATTAATTTTCTAAATAAAATCAGAAACTAAATGGTTGAATATGGAAGATATTAAGTCTATAATCGCCGAACTAGCGAAATTCCAAATCTCCCAGCAACAACAAACTGAGGAAAGATTTCAAAAGTTGTTATTAGAACAGAACCAAAATCTTTTATTACACAAAAAGGAGTATGATGAAAGATTGGAATTTCTGATACAAACAATATCGCGCAGTGACCAAAAAATGAAAAAGACGACACGTTTTCGCAGAACACAATTTGGAACAGTATTGATAATTACTCATACACGGAAAATAATACATTTGAAGAATATTTCCGAAGATATGAAGACCTATATAAAATTGACTGCGGTACTTGGAGTGATGCGAAGAACCCACGCCTCCTTCTTAGAAAACTAAATACCACAGAACATACGAAATTCGTGGATTTCATTTTGCCTCGGAAAACTAGCGAGCTAACTTTCATAGAAGCGGTTGGTTTATTGACAGAACTGTTTAGTCCAAGAACTACACTATTCCACAAACGATGGAAGTGCATGAACCTGGTAAAGAAAGACAAGGAAGACTACGCTACTTTTGCATCGATAGTGAACAAGCATTGTGACGATTTTAAACTAACTGAATTAAGTGCAGATAATTTCAAGTGTCTAATGTTTGTACAAGGTTTAATCTCAGGAAATGACACGGAGATAAGGCGTAGAGTTCTAAATAAATTAGAGAATGAACCAAGCCTTACGCTGCAAAAGTTGGCTGAGGACTGTCAAAGATTTGTAAATGTAAAACAGGACTCAAAAGACATTGAATTGTCCGGCATTGCGCATATAAAAAAGGTACATCAAAAAACAAAAGCTCAACCTTATAGAAAAATAAGAAATAATAATTTTGATGTAACAAAGACAAACCAAACCAGTAAAAAAATAAATAAATTGCCACCAAGCCCTTGTTCACGCTGTAGTAATCCACATTGGTACAATGAGTGCCCATTCCGTTTTAAAACCTGTATGAAATGCTAAAAAGTTGGACATAAAAGTTCGCACTGCAGAACGGGCAGAGGAAATAAAATGCGGATTCAAGCCACTAGGACAAAGAAGGAAAAATGCATGAACATAAAAAAATATGTACAGGTGAGAATCCTGGATAAAAATATAAAATTGCAATTGGATTCTGGTTCAGACGTTTCCATTATAAATTTACATACATGGAGGAGATTAAATAAACCTACTCTATCAAGAACAAACAGGCTGGCAAGCACAGTTACTGGTGAAAGAATTACATTTGAAGGAGAATTAATCACAAATGTGTCCCTAATGGGAAATACTAAAAAACTCAAACTACTGGTACTGAAGGATTCGAATAATCATTTTGGTTCAGATTTTATGCAGGCATTTGATTTATGGAAGTTGCCGATTAATACATTTTGTAAAAAAATAAATAGTCGCGCAACAGAATCGGAAAAACTACAACGAGAATTAAAAAAATCGTTTCCAGAGGTTTTTTCTGGCGGTCTTGGATGCTGCACTAAAATGACTGCAAAATTCCGTCTAAAAGAAAATGTACTGCCGGTATTTAGAAAATAAAGGAAAGTACCCTTCGCCTCGATTGAAAAAATAAACGCTGAATTAGACCGACTGGTAAAGATGGGTATTTTATCAAAAGTACAACACAGCCAGTGGGCAGCACCCACGGTTTATGTAAAGAAAAAATCTAATGAGATTCGTGTATGTGCAGATTTTTCAACAGGACTGAATACTGCCCTCGCGGACTATCACTACCCACTACATACCCCGGAAGAATTGTTTACAAGCTTAAATGGAGGAAGATTTTTTTCAAAAATAGACCTAAGTGAGGCATACCTACAAATACCGGTGGATAAAGATTGTTCTAAGCTGTTATGTATACACACACATTGTGGTTTATATAAATTCGAAAGATTAGCGTTCGGAGTTAAGGTCGCGCCAGCCATTTTCCAACAAGTAATGGACACAATGCTGGGCGGACTGGATTTCGCAATAGCGTATCTCGATGACATCTTGATTAACAGCAAAGATATCGAACAACACCAAAAACATGTAAATCAAGTGTTTGCGAGAATCCAAGATTATGGGTTCAAAGTAAAAGAAGAAAAATGTGATTTTTTCCTGGAGGAAATAAAATATCTGGGTCATGTGATCGACAAGGACGGCAGAAGACCAGACCCAGAAAGGGCTACCGCAATAAAAAACATGCCGGCGCCAGAAAACGTCATGACATTACAGAGTTTTCTGGGCCTAGCAAATTACTACCAGGCTTTTATCCCAGAAATGCATAATTTGCGTGCTCCATTAAATGAGCTATTAAAAAAGGTAAAGCCTGGGTATGGACACCTGAATGTCAGGATGCATTTAATAAAATCATAGAAAGACTTACGTCAGAGTTATTTCAAACACATTACAACCCAGAATTTGACATAATCGTAGCTAGCGACGCTAGTTCATATGGTTTAGGAGCATGTATCCTACACAAAATTTCTGATGAAACCTATAAACCCATTGCACATGCATCAAGGACCTTGCTCCCAGCGGAAAAACAGTATTCTCAAATCAAGAAAGAAGCCCTAGCAATAATATTTGCGGTAACAAAGTTTCACCGATACATACATGGTAGACAATTTACCTTACAGACAGACCATAAGCCGCTAATTACAATTTATGGATCTAAAAAAGGCCTACCTGTATATACAGCTAATAGACTACAAAGATGGGGAACTATCTTATTAAACTACAACTTTAAAATGCAACATTTGCATTCAAATAAAATCTATCATGCAGATGGATTGTCGAGATTAGTGCCAAAACAGAGAGAGACTCTAGAAGACACAGTGATTGCGTCTCTTCAAACAGAAGGAGATTTTAAAGAGATTTTGTGCAACGCAGTGAGAGAGCTCTTGGTGACACTATACGAGATAAAAAAGAAGCTCAAGAGGATGAATTTATCACCAGAACAAAAATGAAATTGGTAGATAAGGATTTACATGCGACAAAGAGTTTCTTACTCTGTGATGACGTACTCATGCATAACGAAAGGGTAGTCATCCCAGAAAAACTACGAAAGCAAATTCTGAAAGATTTTCATGTTGGCCATCCAGGGATAACCAGGATGAAGGGGTTAATGAGGAGTTTTGTGTACTGGCCAGGTATGGACAACGACATTGAAAAAGCAGTAAAGCTGTGTAAAGGCTGTGCCTTAGCGGCAAAAGCACCGCATATAAAGCATAGCCCATGGCCAAAGACCGACCGTCCTTGGGAAAGAATTCACGTGGATTTCGCGGGACCATTGGAAGGATTTTACTACTTAATCGTAGTCGACAGTTTTTCAAAGTGGCCCGAGGTACTACGTTGCAAGAGTCCCACGTCAGAGGTTACGATAAGATTCCTACATGAACTATTTGCCCGTTTTGGGGCAGTGGATTGTTTGGTGAGTGATAATGGGACGCAGTTCACGTCATCAGATTTTGAGGAGTTCTGTGCGACGTTTCAAATCAGACATATAACGACGCCCCCGTATCATCCTAGGTCAAACAGCCAGGCGGAACGCTTCGTAGACACATTAAAAAAAGCATTAAAAAAGGCCGGTGATACTCCTAAGGAGAAGGCTTTACAACAATTCTTACAAGTATATAGAATTACAAAAAACATGAACATAGCATCATCATTATCCCCCGCAGAGATGATGTTTGCGCGGAATGTGAAGTCCGTGCTGGATAAATTATTACCTAAACATAATAATTATGACCGAATCTCTACGGTACCGAAGAAAAAATACAACCCAGGAGATAGGGTATATTTTAAGATGTTCAAAAACAATGCATCGTTCTGGGAACCTGGTACAATTGAAAAGAGGATCGGATCGATGGTCTATATCATAAAAGGACAACGGTTCTCGCATAAGAGACATCAAAATCAGATCAGAAAAAGACTGTCAGATGACACTGACAGCGCCCCACAAGGAGAGGACGTGATGGACGTGATATATGACACCTTCAACTTACCAGCACCCCAGGTAGTCACACGTAAACGACAACCAAAAAGAAAACGAATGGCTCCGGACTACCTAGAGATAGATCCGAAAAGGAAACGTTATTAAGACTCCTGAGGAGGTAAGGCTTGGAAGGGGGGTGTTATGGTGCCGTACCTACCTACGGAGAACTAATGGACTCGTCCACCTTATAAATACGGGAAGACGTGACACTTGTTCTCTTCTTCCCAGGCAAACCGGCAATGGCGGTTGAGAGCACATCTCCTTGTATCTCTTTCTTTCTATTATATAATATATACCTTTGTTCATTTAAACCATGTGTTCCTGTGTCATTCATTCGGCCTTACCCAGGTCTACAACAATATATGACATAAATTATCATATATATATATATATATAATATATATGACATAAATTATCATATATATATATATAATATATATATATGAAATAAATTATCATATATATATATATAATATATATATATGAAATAAATTATCATATATATATATATATAATATGTATATATGAAATCAATTATCATATATATATATTTATATATATATGAAATCAATTATCATATATATATATATATCAAATCAATTATAATATATATATATATATATGAAATCAATTATATATATATATATATATATGAAATCAATTATATATATATATATATACTATATATATGAAATCAATTATCATATACATATACTATATATATATGAAATCAATTATCATATACATATATATAATATATATATATATGAAATCAATTATCATATATATATATATATATACATATATATATATATATATATATATATATATGAAATCAATTATCATATATATATATATAATATATATATATGAAATAAATTATCATATACATATATATAATATCTATATATATATGAAATTAATTATCATATATATATTATATATATATATGAAATAAATTATCATATATATATATATATACATATAATATATATATATGAAATAAATTATCATATATATATATGTATATATATATGAAATAAATTATCATATATATATATTATATATATATATGAAATAAATTATCATATATATATGTAATATATATATATGAAATAAATTATCATATATATATATATTATATATATATATGAAATAAATTATCATATATCTATATATTATATATATATATATAATATATATATGAAATACATATATATGAAATAAATTATCATATATATATATATATATGAAATAAATTATCATATATATATATATATATGAAATAAATTATTATATATATATATATATATATGAAATAAATTATCATATATATATATATATATATATATATGAAATAATTTATCATATATATATATATATATATATATATGAAATAAATTATCATATATATATATATATATATGAAATAAATTATATATATATATATATATATGAAATAAATTATCATATATATATATATATATATATATGAAACAAATTATCATATATATATATATATATATATATATGGAATAAATTATCATATATATATATATATATATATATATATGAAATAAATTATCATATATATATATATATATAAAATAAATTATCATATATATATATATATAAAATAAATTATCATATATATATATATATATATGAAATAAATTATCATATATATATATATATATATGAAATAAATTATCATATATATATATATATATATATGAAATAAATTATCATATATATATATATGAAATAAATTATCATATATATATATATATGAAATAAATTATCATATATATATATATATATATATGAAATAAATTATCATATATATATATATATATATGAAATAAATTATCATATATATATATATATATATATGAAATAAATTATCATATATATATATATATATATATATATATATATATATATATGAAATAAATTATCATATATATATATATATAACCATATACTCTTATGGGGAAAATAATGTATTAAACGGGCTTCTAAATGATCCAACAAGATTGTTCTACGTATCTGCATTGCCGTTAGTTACACATTACTTGTTCGATCATACTTCATGCAAGGGCAGGCAAACAGACTCAATTATAATTTAACACATCATCAATCGTAATTCAAATGTACTACTTGAGAAGAATTTCACCCAAGCGTTACGTCGTGGTCTTCACGAGACCCAACCGATCATGTACTAAGGCAGCATTCTCTCTCCGTAGTTTTAATTTCGTATAACAGCCTACCAGAAATATTGAAGATGTTTATCATATACAGGTTTAAAGTCGCTCTTGGTAAATATTCAGACGCTATACAAACATACATATCCAACTGTTCTTTTAAATGATGTGTTTCACTTTGCTACTTCCTGACAATAAATTTGATTGGATTTGATTCACTTCCATCGCACAAAACGCCTTTTTAATTCTAGTAAATTACATGTTTATACATATGAAGATAAAAATATCATATATATATATATATATATATATATATATATATATATATATATATATATATATAATACTAGATCTCTAATTTTTTTTAATATAACATTAGCACAGGCGAATGAAAGAGTAGGAAATCCATAGGAAGACGATATAATGACCACAGAACAAATATTACACATACCTCTGATTTAATTGTTGAAAGATAGTGCATTAGTCTGAAATAGTAGAATAAACTAAGTTGAGCAGTAATAGTATAGTTTCGACTTCATTCAGACAGAAACAGAATCTTCATTAGTAATATATATATATATATATATATATATATATATATATATATATATAGGATGAAACACACGATAAATATGAAATGAAAATTCGTGCAGATAGATAGGAAAACAAATTAGAGACAATAATATATTTTAAAAAGGGAGATTTTACCCGTACTCATTAAAATTACTTTTTCTGAGGGTGTTTGTTTTTCGATTTCTTCCTGTGATTAGTTACTTTTCCTGTCTTTCATACATACACAAACACCCCCACATATATATATATATATATATATATATATATATATATAAATGTGTGCGGATAATGTATTACATTTTCATATGCATAGGTAATATATTCTCTACATTGATGAAATAATGTTATGTATTCATTTTTACGACGAATATTTCACATTATGTGCACATAAATATTTCAGATTCTCTGCACATAAATATTTCAGATTCTCTGCACATAAATATTTCAGATTCTCTGCACATAAATATTTCACATTCTGTGCACATAAATATTTCACATTCTGTGCACATAAATATTTCACATTCTGTGCACATAAATATTTCACATTCTGTGCACATAAATATTTCACATTTTGTGCACATAAATATTTCACATTCTGTGCACATAAATTTTTTACATTCTGTGCACATAAATATTTCACATTCTGTGCACATAAATATTTCACATTCTGTGCACATAAATATTTCACATTCTGTGCACATAAATATTTCACATTCTGTGCACATAAATATTTCACATTCTGTGCACATAAATATTTCATTTCTGTGCACATAAATATTTCACATACTGTGCACATAAATATTTCACATACTGTGCACATAAATAGGGCAACATTTACATTTTCAATGTTAATTATTTGTGTATCTAGTTGATAATTTCCAATGAAACAACTTTCTCATTGTAATTACAATTCGCTAAATAAAAACACTTATCACATGCAACAATGGTATTCCTATAATTCCCACTAATTAAGATTAGCAGGCTTTTATGTAGATTTATTTCTCTCTAAATTCAACACGGCCGCTTGTAACTTAAGACAATCCAATAGAATTAAGCAAGTGAATCTGAAAAACTAAATGCGTTGTCGCTTTTCGGAAAACCAAAATATATAAAAAAATGGGCAGTTATTTTAATTTTTTACAAGAATGAACAGGGAGCACTCCGTTATTTGTGTTGCATTGGCTTACTCTTAACTCGATCGAAATCGGACGCATATATCAAGTTGCTTTTTAATTAGACAGTAAATAAAACCTTATTGATTTAGTATTGATTTACTCCTCTCCAGGAGTTAGGCACAAGGTTAGTTTTTATCTTACTCCCACAAGTAAGATGTGACCCAAGGTCAGGTCGGGAAAGCGGGGTTTAAAAATTGCCTGGGTAGCCCCGTCGGCATTCCCCGGTAGGGGCGCCTCAGGCAGTAAGCAATAAACTTACTCCTCCCCAAAGAGGGGAGGCGAAGCCTGTGAGGGTGGACCTCCTAGAAGTGCACAGGACTGACCCATATACCGGTGTAAATCAAGCCCCGAAGGCCAAGACAATACGAGTATGTGGTGCAGTATTCATCGGAACACATACTACACTTTGATCTTAGCCAAAAGGCCAAGAAAGTAACCTTATTAATTTAGTAGCAGATCTAGTGAGACTTGAGATTACGTGTTAGATATGGTAATTTGATAATGGTGTATGTCTATGACATTAGAAACATCATACTATAATAGTGGGTTGGTATCTGTGAACCAGTTAACACAACTTTGAGAACAGATTAACTATCACTTATCAGGGAAGTTATAATCCGATGAAACTCTTAATCCGGCGCTACTAAATATATCTATAAAATATTTTATTTATATATTACAAAAAATCAGTACAACATCGCTACTATCGATTTCGAATTCGGAATCGGTCCTATATTCCGCCTACTTATGTAGACATATGTTAGTTAAGTTACTCTTTTTGTTAATATATCAGATTTATTATTTTTTAATTTTTTTTATTAAATTTATTAATGTATGAATTAATTTATCCACTTTCTATTTACACCAGGAATTAATTATCTCATTACCCAGATTATTCATAATAATTAAATTACATTTTACACATCAAAACACCTACTTAAATCCTAATTAAATGAAATGATTCTCTTAGGCAAGCGTAATTAAAGTCATAATAAATCATTGCTTTAAGCATTCATAAAGAATTAGAATAGAAAAGTATGCATCACTCATTCGAAGCAGATATTAATTTGAAAAATAACCTGAAACCCATCTACACAGTTAACTCCCCTTAACCATAGGACTTGATGATATCCAGACAAACGGCCGCTGAAATCCGAGTATCGTCTAACTTTAAATATTCTTCAAATGACTTTTGCAGTTTTAGTTTCATTTTTTTAGTTTTTAATTTTAATTATGCTTTCATTTATTTTAGACACACATTATTGGCGGAATATAAAAAAGAAATAAAAACTATTTAACACAGACCCAAAGCAGCATTTTTTTCAGATCACACATGGATCCACCATTTTTTTTTTTGGAACAGTATCAACAGAGGCTGACGAAAGTTTCGAAGGTCGGACTCCTTCCGAACTCGAAACCGACGGTACCGATGTTGTAGTGATGTTCAGTACTAAATAAATAATCTAATATTTTCTTCCGGGTTGAAAACTGAGGTGAATAGAGTTAAGCACTTAACAATATTACTACTACTACTACCATCACCTATATTACAAATACAAATAAACAATTCACAACAGAATTAGACAGACTTATATTTGGCATAATGATCCGGGTTACAGAAGTTCAATCCTCGATCGAATCATATCAAACACTCACAAAAATGGTACTTGATGTCTACTTGCTAAACACACAGAGTATATTAAGGTGAGAATTCGAAGTTAGCAGAGCAATTTAAAAATGATGTGGCGCCTTCCCGTACATCTCTGTGTAGTAGCCATTGAAATGGGAGCGGTACGGTCGTTCTCTATTATGATAGATCTATTTGATTTATTACATTAAATTTAGCATAAAACTATTTTGAGATGTAAATTTTCAATTATTTGTAAGACGTTACATTTTATTACAAGACAGGTGTTTGAATGACAGGTATTCTTTCACGTATTCTTTCACGTATTCTTTCACGTATTCTTTCACGTATTCTTTCATTGAATTATCATTCCAAAATTGTAACTATTTTCTCACAAAAAGGAGCGACAAATAATTATAAATATTTGTTATTGTTTATTATCTATGTACGTATACGTATATATATATATATATATATATATATATATATAGTAAGCTATGAAAATATATTCATGGCAATTAAGCTACACAGAGGCTCCCGCGTTTCATCCCCGGGAGGAACCTCCAGGTTAAAATGCATGGAGTTATTTTTGCCGGCTGTTTTTATATACACGGCTAGCTAGTTAACCAATCAGATTCTTTGTTGTTCG
>OY744524.1:109862096-109864596 GCA_963556195.1 Sepiola atlantica | reverse complement strand
TCGTGAAGCCAGCATGGAAAAGCGTTCAAAAATGAAGTAAGTCAGATAGATGTTGTGTTCAGATCGTAGGTGGAGCGTACTTAATCGGTCTTGGTTTAAGGAAAGAATAATAAACATAATTTTATTACAGAATATACTTTGCATTGAACAATTGAAGTTTGAAATAAATCTGAACATTCGTGCATGTGTATCACTCTTATTTCATCTATCTTTATAATTGCTCGATCTCGTATATTGAGCTTAAACCATTTCACTATAGGTTCCATCTACTTAAAGTGTACTTTTAGTTTGATATTTGATTCTAATATATATATATATATATATATATATATACTAGTTTACCAGTGATCGTAGCGTTTCCGAAGAGGAAAACTCACGGTCCGCATCTTGAACTATTCAATTATTTACTGGTGATGGTTGTCCGGTACGAAGACAGACCCCACGATGTCAATACAAAACAATTTAATTTATTTTTTAGGGAATGGAGGCTTGCCAGCGGCATTATAGAAGTCGAATTGCCAATCCCAGTTAATACCTGTATCCCCTCTCCTAAAAAACAATTATTTGAAAAATTAGAGTTAGCGATTAGTGTCGTATATGAATTAAATGTAAAATCATCTTGAATTTCAGGGCCGTTTTAGCGTTTCGATGGGCAGATACTAATTACCTTTTTGCCATGAGTGATAAATCTTTTGCGGTGTGAATATTTTTCTGAGTACGTGTGGTTATTGGGGAAATGTTCACTGGTTTCTAGGGTGTGTACAAGTAATCACCTAAAAAGTGAAATCTCATTCTTTTTTTGTGGGAGATCAACGGAGTGGGATAGCAGATTTATTTACCCTAACTTAAACAAAAGCCTTTTTGTTTGCTTACTTTGTAATTATTTGTTTTTCACAAATATTAAACAAAAAACCGACAAATGAAAGAAAACAATTTGAAAAAGGGTGTCTCTCAGAATCGATGTGCGAGGAATGGGGTAGGCAGCGGATACAGTCTAGCGTTACTGCCAGTTCAGGAAAATAGCGAAAAGTTCCGAATTAAACAAACAACTTTTAAAAAATAGCTTTAACACTCAATAAATATTTATAAGTTAGAGTACCTATTTGCATGCGCCTCCCCCCCAAGAAGGCAAAAGCGTCCCCTAATAAGGTTGACTTTAACCGGAAGAAAACAGATGTTTGTTTTGACGTTGAATTTCCTATTTAAGTCACATAGATTATTTTGAGTGAAATTGGTTTAAGCAATTATGCTAAACGCCTTATTTTACTCAAAGAATGTTTCACAAAATATCTAAATAAGAAACACACGGCCCCTAAAACATAGATTTTACATGTTTGTTGTCTTGTGACAGAATAATCAGGACCGACAGGGATCGGGTACCCTAGTGGCGCGCTAGTATGCATCTTAGTTATTATGGTAGACCCTACGTAGAACGAAGTGGAGATATCCGGCTAGTATATATTCAACACGAATCGACTATCCAAACAAGGAGAGAAAATAGCGTCGGATTGTCTCGCAAAAGTGGTGTTGGGTGTCCATTGCGATTAACCACACACAAAGCCGGTTATAAATAAGATGGAAGATTGGAATTTTGGCAAAGTCTTAATCACCAATAGGTTAATAGAAATGTGAACACTTGGGAGATCGCGAGCCCTTTTAATGGAGACAGAGAAAGCGAGTAAATGGCAATAAAATCTAAGAGAGAAATCCATTTATCTGTTTAGATAGGCGCGCCCCTCCCAACTCCTGGGAGAGGAAGAAGGGACCCAGAGAGAGGGATGGGAAGGGGAGAGAGGATAGCGATGAAGATTCTCAGTAAGAGAAAAGTCAGCTAGTCAGTCAGAGCCGGGACTCAGAACAGTCCAGCCACGCACGCCGAATCTCAGGCGTGCGTGGTAAGAACCAGCGTTTTCCTTAAACATAGATTAATGACTTAATTCGTCCAACTTGTGAAAATAATCGTTGTAAATGGATACGTACACACGCACAGAGAGATCACGAAATAGATTAGCGCCAAAGAAATGTATCAAAAGATCGACTTTAATTCAACGTTTAAAAGCAATTCTTTTATCCTTGTTAATAATTATTTCATACAAAAAGACCTCACCAAGTTGTTACATCATTCTATTGTTGATTTGTTCTGCTTGAATAACCTTGCCTTCACATAGACGAGATCGACAAAGTTATCACTGTCATCATCATCACCCCGACCTGGAAGAAATTCGACCGAGATATTTTTTATTTGCCACTGAGACGATCGGCCAGAGAGTGTTCACGCTCTGGCAAGATCTGTATAGAGAACCAGAAGCGTAAGCGCAGAGATAGAAACACGAGTGGAGTACCATGCTATAAGTGGACTCCGTGACGCAGAAGCGGGTGGGGTCATATGTTATATCTGATGCCATGAGTGGGGTATCTGTTATACTTGGCACCGCGACCAGGATATCAAACACCTGTGCGTGAGTGGCCCACAAGATACCCACAGTGTCGAAGAGAGTGG